>CM049859.1:16308756-16908756 GCA_027422415.1 Schizothorax lantsangensis
TTTGTCGTGAGGTGAAAGTGTCGTTCAGACCCCCTGTGTGCGCGGAGTTTATTTATTTCTTTATTTATTTGCAAAGAGAGAAATGTATGCCTTTTGCGCCAGTTGTTCACAGTTTAAATGATAAAATGTAATTAGATGATAGATAGATAGATAGATTTTGGAGGCAGCTCATTTTCAGAACGTTTTGGTTTGTCTCTGAAATGTTTTATTTTGGTTTATATTTTAATTGTATTTTAAGTGTCTAGAATACTGCAATATCTGCAACCAAAATTTAACATAGTAAAATGTTGTAAAAAAATAATTAAAAAAAATGTATATGGATGTATAAAGGCGATTCCACCTGTTTAAATATTAAATAAATAAATATTATATTAATAAAATAAATAAAAAATCTACTCAGGATATAATTGTAAATACTGCGAGTGAAGTGGCCAATAGAGTGCCACAGGAACTATTGGCCACTCCCACAACTCCGCCCCTTTAAAAGAACAATATCTTTCCACTGAAACTCATTAGTCATCCCCATTAAGGTGCCTCACAGAAACTCATTTAAATATTATTGCTGTTCTCTGAGAAGGAAGTAGGCCAACACACTGCAAATGATGTCACGTAACCTATCAAACACAGACCGGTTTCGGGCTGTCTTGTAAACATGGCAATAATTTCTTCTTCTCTTTTATTTTTCACTTCACATAAAAGGTTATATAGGTTTAGAATTTGTACTACAAAGCTTTTCAATATCCTCATCTTTAGGCTCTCTGGGTGTGCCTGGCTTCATCTTTAAGAACCACAGTTTTTATTGAAGATTACAGCATTTGAGCAACTGAGTCAACTGAAAAAAAAGTTTGTAATTTCATGGGGGAAAATAGCACTTTAAAGACATTTTGGTCAACTTAATTCATCTTCACACCCATGATAATTTTGTGAAAGCCCCACATTTAGAGCTTTAACATTTGTGTGGTTTGGGCATTGATAAGTATTATATTATACGAGGGAAGTTTTAGCGTTTTGGTTTAATAACAACTTAGTTTTTATGCTTTTGTGAACAGTAATATTCCTACTTACATAAAGTGAATTTGATTTTAAACATTGCCACTCACTCCTGTTTCATTATTGTGTGTAACATCTGAAGATTCGTGTCTTTTTCTCCAAAGTGAACCAAGCTTGAACTGTTAATACATATTGACATAATATGATTAGATTACCACAGTTTTCACTCTATCTGCTCTCTTTCTCAGCATGTTTTGCATTTTTTAGACTAAAATTGTCAAACCTCCTTATTTTAAAATAACCTATCAGTTTCTTATTTTCACTTCTTTGTACACTGTTTTTGGGTTGCGTCACTAACTTCAATCCTTATACAACCAGGAAATGGGCATCTGAAATATTCTACATACGGCTCTAGATTTTATGACCAGCAATCCGAAGTTGGCCTATATATTGCTAACAGGACTTTGAATCAGTAGTTTGTGTGTTTAAGTATAGGCCTACTGCCACTGAAGAAGGAAGACTTCGTGAGACAGTGTAAATCTCTATTGTATTTCATTGAGGAAGTTTATAAACAATAACAGCAACGTTTTTCCAGACAATTTCCACATCCCTTGTATGGTTAAATATTAAGAAACATCAATGTTATGACTACATGTTTTGATAACTGTGAGACATGGAAACTGTGATACATTTGTTTTTTTATTTAAAATATACTGTATATTATTTCTGTTTTTTAATGTTTCGATATATGTGTATGCATTTCATTTAAAAAAAAAATTAATAGGATTACTGTATGGCTTTAAAAAAAAAAGTAGTTGTGTATCACCCAAGTTATATAAATTTGACATCAGTATGAGAGCAGATTTTTTTTGGTGAACTAATCCTTTAAGACTTAAGCATGCATGCATTATGGCCTAGGTGTTTGCATTGGTGTTGTCAATGATTGTCCATTAAAGAGCATTTTTTTTACAGGTCTACCTTAGTTATCTATTAACATCGACTAATAGTCCCAACCTTTTTTAAACAAACTTTTACGGAAGCTACATGGTCCTAAGTGCGACACAGAACGCAGCTCCCATTTTTTATGAGGACGCTAACCATACCAAGATTGTGCCTTATCACCTAATGTCAGAACCCAGGTACATAAGTCAGGCCTTTTTCTCAGAACAAGGGAAGTTTCTACCAGGACAGAACATTCCAGCCGTCCTTGAAGAGGAGATTCAGTGCGTCAACACCCACCTCCATGCTTGAATGGTCCTTTGTGATTTTGGAGATTCCTGATGTAATAGTCTGAAGGACAGTGAGCCTCAGTGAACACAAGAGAGAGCACAAGAGAGATTTGAGGGAGTTTGAAAGGAGAAAGTGCGGAGACATGGCGGCTTTCGGTCTGGAGTTAGTGGGAGTCACGCTCTCGGTTCTTGGCTGGCTTCTCAGCATTGTGTCCTGTGCTTTGCCCATGTGGAGAGGTCACCGCATTCATCGGTACCAACATCGTCACGGCGCAGGTGTACTGGGAGGGAATCTGGATGAGCTGTGTGGTTCAGAGTACTGGACAAATGCAGTGTAAAGTATCTACGACTCCATGTTGGCTCTTCCCGCAGACCTACAGGCGGCCCGCGCTCTGGTGGTGGTGTCCATCATCTTGGGTGTTCTTGCGCTTCTTTGTCTCTATAGTGGGGGCAAGTGCACCAACTGCATTGAGGATGAGGGGCCAAAGCCGTGTGATGATCAGCTCTGGTGCCGCGCTTTCATAACGGCCCGCGGTCATGCAGCTTTATTCCCGTGTCCTGGTCTGCGAACACCGTTATTTGGAGTTCTACAGTCCACTTGTTTCCAGAAGCTCAGAAGATGGAAATAGGGATCTCTGTGTACCTCGCTGGGCGCCGCGGCACTGTTGCTGGTTGGAGGCTCCATCCTGTGCTGTATTGCCCACCTAAGGATGAGATGAGGAACCCGCCGCAAAGTCTGTATTGCCTACTCAGCCCACCACTCAATGGCTCCGAGTACCTACAACAAGAGAGACTATGTCTGAGGACCTCAGAGGACTTTTGCATTTTACTGTCTGTCTTTCATTGAAAGATAATTGTGAGTTGAGTTGGAGGTAACTCAAATTGTGTTTTACTTTTCTCATATTTTCTACATGCAGTTGTTTTGTCCAAACAGTGTCCATTGTCACTCCACACTTTTTTTTTATAGATATATTTTAGCACCACTTGCATAAATCATCTTGTGTAGTACATTGTTTGGACTGTATGTTTTAAATCAAATTTGTAAGTTGATTATAATGGGAAAATGTCAGTTGTGTTTTATTTTTGTAGTCTTGTGTGCTTTCATTTACTGTTTTTAACTTTTCTTTTACAGTTTAGCTAAAGCTTTTTGAGAATTAATATTTTTATACTTTCATTTAAAAGAGTTATTAACGGCTTAAACGAAATGGAAAATCTTTGTACTAATATGTTTATACTTAGCTTGAACTGCAATCAACTCTGTTAATGTTTAGTTGTGTTTATGGTTTATTTCAGTGGCATTCATTCTCATTCTCATTCTCTAAAACTCTGTTAAAATCGGACGGACAACTGTCTAGATATGGAAAATATCTACACAGTAGCTTTGGACTTTAGCAATGACCAACTGCCAGATCTTTTTTCTACAGTCTATCTGTGCATGTGTTACAAAATAAAGCAAGAGTGGATGCATGGCTATGCAAAACTGACAAAAGGGGAAAACATTCGCTTTGTTTCTCTCAGTAGAGAGACACAAACACAGACTGGATTTAGCCTCAAAGTTCAAGTTCCACTGGAACACAACACAGAGAAGAGAAACGATGAGACTATGTGCAGGCACCTCCCAAAGTTTCGTTAGTTTATTGTTCATGTTTGTGTGTTTGTTGTTTATCACTAAATAATTAGAACATGTATTTAAATAAGTATAATCGATTTATAATTGAATTCTTGATTATCAAAAACAATTAACACAATAAATAAAGAATCTCCATGTGTTCATTTCAGATCTTTGATCATTTGTTGACTTTGAGGGCTTTCCACACTGCGGGCTTAACCCAGAGTTATTTTTTAAACATTGGTTAAAGGCCACATTTACCCTTGGGTTAAGCAACGTTTCACATGATGCAAGATTATCAGGTAACAGTGTAAAACAGTGGGTGCTATAATGTTTTAGCAAACACTTATAAACCAAAGAGTGCTTACCTCATTACATATTCATGAGCTTTGTACGTCGCAGAAACGTGCACGGAGTGACGTACAGCGACGGGCAAATGCGTTAACTGAGGAGAAACTCAGTGATAATTAAATCGTTTGAAAGAGTATAATAAACAGATTTGTTAAGGTAAGTAAATAGGCTATCGTTTAAATGAGGTAATAAAAATGTCAGTTTATTATACAAATCTATAATAATCAGAGAAATCCAACTCAACATAATCAACGAATGAATGAATGAATGAATGAAAAATGAAAATAGACTTAGCAGAGTTATTGCATTACTGCTTAGTTGACACTTGGACCGGTAAATGATAATACTTAAGTATCTTAATACTTTTGTTTCGGCATTTCACCAGCTCATTTTGTAATCTGTTATGTAAAAACGTTTAATCGACGTTTTTATAAAGACGCCATATCTGATGCAAAAGTGAGGCTGTACCACTGATCTATTATAGATCACTGATATCTATAATATATACAGCTGTACGGATGGAGATGCTGCTCATTGTCCAACAATGTCTAACGTCATCATCACATCCTTTGTTTTCTTATGTTTTATGTCCACTTGTATTGTTTTGGGAAGCAGTGTTGGGAGTAAGGCATTACAAGTAACGCGAGTAATGTAATCCCAATCCCGTCTATGGATAATCCGGTGTTATGCACATTTTCGACCCCCTGCCAAATTATTACCCCTCATTGAAATCGCCCTCCCCTCCCCCACACCTAAACCTAAACCTACCAATAGGCTACTAGGGGGGTAATAATCTGGGTCAGAACTCGGCACAACACTGGCCCTGGTAATCAGATTACTTTTTTCAAGTAATTTAACTAGTAAAGTAACGCATTACTTTTTAATTTACAATAAAATATATTTTATTTTAAAAAAAAAAAACCTATTTAAAGAAAAAAAAACTTGAATTTAACAAACATAAATGTTCCAATCATGTTTCTAAATTAACTTGACAAAGAAACTAAACGAAATATAACCACTTTGCCATTAAAAAACAAAACTGAACTTTTTTAATGGCTGCAACAGCAGCTGTGTAATGGGGAAGAGAGAGAAGAAAAAAAGACACGGGCTCTATATTCGCTCCCTTGTTTCAATTAAAAGTTCCCCCTCGGTTCGGCAGGCCCCAATCTGCCCGGGCCCATATGCACCTGCATACCCAGACGCTACGCCCCTGTTGACACCCCTGTTCTAGATTAAATGTGAACATGCATTTACTCATCTCACATGCACAAAAACTGATTCAATAGTCTCAAAATGAATAAAAACATTAAATGTATTAAATAACACAAATATATTTTATGTATTTAATCCCATTTTATTAACCAATATCTTTTCTGCTGACCTTCGATGACGCAATTCAAACATAGTAATAAGATAAACATGACATTTGTTTTTTCTTGTTTTTTTTTATTGCTGAAGAGTGTTGAACTTTCTTCTCCTGCATTCTATGCTTCATGCAATCCAGAATGGCTGAGGCTTATTAATTTCACTTTTGTTGTGAAAGGGCCTTTACATTTGCCAAAAATAGAAATTTTTATATTAAAAACAAACAAGCAAGCCCAGCCCAGATGAGAAAAAGTAACGTGAAAGTAACTTAATGCATTATTTTCCATTTAAAGTAACTAAGTAATGCAGTTTTTAGCGAGTAATGGAATATTGTAATGCATTACTTTTAAAAGTAACTTTCCCCAACACTGTTGGGAAGACATATTTCCAATGTTTGTGACAGTAGTACAAGCTAATGAATAAAATGTCCTCAAATCACAGCACTCCTTTAAAATGGCATATTCTGATAATGTTTTGGGTTTGTTTCCATAGCCTTCATATCAAGGTAAAATTCAGACACTAAAATAACAAATTAGTGACATCACTAAAACCTGTTTATCCTGATTTATGATGCTGTAGACCAAGAAGAGGAAACAGAGTCAACAATAATGATTTTTCTGTACATCTGTTAAAACTAGCCCGATCTCACGGCTGACCTACATCTAACCCCGCCACTAAACCTACCCGTCACTGGGGTTTAGACAAATCATATGAATTTGTACGAATTAGCCACCTCGTAAAATATGTACGAATTGCCGTGAGATAGCATTGGTTAAAACCCAACACCAGCTCATACTAAAAAAAAAAACACACTTTTGAAGTCAGTCAATAAAATCCATCTTTCAACACTGTCTTAATCTTTAGAAAGTTGGAGATCCTTCATATACACCATCACTAACATCTCCAGTGTGAAATATTAAGTGTGATTCAGGTGAAATATTAGCCCTCTTCTCCACCCCCTTGATTATTGGTTTGTTCTTCCAGGTGCTTTTTCATGGCTGAGCCTGTTTCTCTACTCCATACAATGTTAGTAGGAATTAGATTACAAGGGAAAGCCAATACCAGTATATTGTTCTTCTCCCCGCAGTGGCCATAGCAGGCAGGTGAAGTGCACAAACCTGTATCACATCCTCTATGTCATCACGTTAAGGTCCTCCTCCACTCGCACCTGTCTCTTTGGGAATATAAAGGCTGCTTGGCTTCACAGCACTTTCACAGGCTACACAAAGAAAGGAAGAATTGGAACGCAGACATCTATATTGACATCTCAGCACTAGGTAAATGACATTCCTTCCTCCATTATTTAATCTTCTGTTAGTACAGCTTTTATTTGTATATAATCTTCACAACTAAGCTACATTTCCTTATAGGTAAAAAGTACCCCTAAAAGGCACCATGTCGATGGGATTGGAGATCGGGGGCATTGCCCTGGGCATTATCGGTTGGATCATTAGCATTGTTGCTTGCGCTCTTCCAATGTGGCGTGTTTCGGCCTTCGTTGGCGCAAACATCGTCACAGCACAAGTCATCTGGGAAGGTTTATGGATGAGTTGTGTCGTACAGAGCACCGGACAGATGCAGTGCAAGGTCTACGACTCCATGCTGGCTCTATCTCAGGACCTTCAGGCTTCCAGAGCCATGTCGATCGTCGCCATCATCTTGGCCGTCCTGGGCGTGTTGATCTCCATCATGGGTGCCAAGTGCACCAACTGTATCGAGGATGAAGCAGCCAAGGCCAAAGTGATGATCGTCTCCGGTGTGATGTTCGTTATTGCCGGCATCCTGGAGATCATTCCACCGGCTTGGGTGGCACACCAAACCATTCGGGACTTCTACAACCCCTTACTGAGCAACGGTCAGCAAAGAGAGCTTGGGTCGTCCATCTACATAGGGTTTGCCGCTGCTGCTTTGTTACTGATTGGAGGAGCGATGCTGTGCTGCACCTGTCCACCACGGGAGAAGAAGTACAAGCCAACAAGAATGGGCTACTCCGCTCCACGTTCCACCAGTGCTGGATATGACAGGAAGGACTATGTTTAAAAAGGTTTTAGTAGAAAAATACAAACAAAGAATAAATAGAAGGATTTGAAGATCTCACAGAAAGGGTGGAGATACTTCTGAAAGGACTCCGCAATGAAGGGTCATACGATGCTGTCAATATTTGCTTTTCGGCTGTTTAAGACTGGTGTGTGTGCGTGTGTGTGTGTGTGTGTTAAGGGCTGTTTTTGTAGGCTTACCTGTCAGGGATTTTGTGTTTATACATTTCATATACATTTATAATATTGTATATGCTGTTGTTTAAATTTTCCCATTTTTTGTTCAGCTGTTCTTGCTTTTTGTGTCAAAAGGTCATCAAAGGCATAACATGGAGTCAAAATTTATATTTAGAATTGTTCTAAGCAGATATAAATAGGCAAAGATATATGATATGTGACAGAGACAGATATATTATTTTATGAAAACAGTCACTTTGTCAGTCTGATAGCTTATCTATCACTTATGTATGTTGACAGGAAGAGGAAGACTTTAGCTCTTTACATGTATTTGCTTATGAAAATTTCACTGGAGACAGAAACTGAACATGTATTTTGTTTTTCCTTTTAGGTTTCAGTTTTTTAAGGTTGTACGTCATTTCCTTTCAGTATAGTTACAACTTTTTGTACAATTGTTTTATTATTCATAGATATTTTTACAGATTTAAAAGACATTGTTGAGTGTGTTTTCTAGATAACCAATTTAAATATTTGTCAATTGTGTTGCTTTTATATTATCAAAATTGAATGTGCGGAAATGTAAAATAGTTCAATAGCTTATATATTAAACAAATGGTCAGTTACTGCACACAATAGACTGTTGGAGTGGTTGTACCTGTTTGGCTCTTTGTTGTACAAACAGGGCAGTAATGTGACACATTCTGAGAGCGACCACTCGATTACAAACCTTGGGCAAGCTGTACTGTTTGCTATAGGTGGTGTCAGACAGATCCAACCAAAACCAGTCTGAACAACTGGCAAGGGGAAGAGGGATGGGGTTTGGAAAGAAAACTTATAAGGCACTAAATGTTTAGTTTACCTTATGCATATACTGGATGTCTGTACTTAATTCCACTGTAATTTCAAAATAAATGCAATAAAAACAGAATTTATGCTCTAAGAGTCAATTAGATCCTTTCAGCTGATGCACATTGAGCAGCAAACAAAAATAAAGAAAGTTGCACACAAACTAAACTATGGATTCAAAATGAAATTCCACATGCTGCTTTAAGCACAAGTTCAATTATTCCTTTTAATTCTTGGTAAAGAATATCTTCTTAGCTATTCATAAAATGTATAACTATTGAAATGGGGACTCTTGGTAATGAGTTCTATTTCAAAGGCAGGCAACAGGCCACGAAACCATGGTGAGTTGCAAACACATAACCCTAAGGGATATTAATACAAGCCTGTGCTCTATAATGCTGTAGCCATAGAGACAATGCTCCACCTGTCAGAGGGGGGAGGGGAAACTCCATGACTCACCTGGTGTGTTTGCTGCAAGGCTTCCTTCAATGCAAAGCTCATCTAATGTGAATATATAGAACATTTGTGTAATTATACTTTTATTATTATTATAAATATAACAGAGAGCAGCACAAACATTATTGTGCTTTTGCCTGCATGTTAAAGAAATCAATTTTAACAACAATAAGTAAACTGTTGTGTAGAAGTTTTAGGTGTAGAGAATGAGGAAGAGTTAAAAGGTAATATAAAAGTGTTTTTTACTGAACAGTGTAATTTAGAGAGATCACCATGAACACGAAGACAAAGATTAACTAAGATTTATGTATGGTTTATGCTCTGTTATTGTATTAATCAAGAGATCATATTTCCAACAACTCCACCTCCAAGACCTCACCAGTATTTACTTTTCATACTGAGAAACATTTGTCACACGCTCTAAAAAAAGACTGTAAAAATAGGGTGCAATATACATGAAGGTCATGCTACTAAATGTCAGTCAAATGTAAGTAAACTACTGGCAGAAAATTACCAGTATCCTTCCTGTTTTTCTACAGATTTTCTGTGCATACAATTATCAGTCAACTTCAGTATTGGTACATATTTTAATTTAAATATTCACTGATTTAAAAAAATATCCACAGTTAAGAACTCTGTAGAATCATTTTTCTAACAGACATATTCAAATGAAATTATGTATTTTGTAACTCTCTAAAGTAATCATTATATTCAAATACATATTATATAATGTGCTAAATCATTTAAAACATTATTCATACAATTTTAGATGCTGTAAGCATAATTCTCTCAGCCTGCAGTGTTGTTTATCTCAGGAATGTGAAGAAGGTTTCCTCCCCTCATGGGAGAAGGTTACAGAAAAGCGGATGTAGCTATTTTCTCTCATTCTTTCCAGTCAACAAACTGAGTCTTTTACGAAAGGAATGATTTGCAGTCTATGCAAAAGGATCTATCTTGCCAAATAAAAAGTAACCATAAAATTGATAATCAGAGGGCACATTTCCCTCCTTTTCTTCACCTTCTTCTCCCTAATCAATGCAGTATTATGTTTGATTATTCACTCAGTGAAACTAAAGGAGACAGGTTCAAAGGTTGAGGTCAGATATGCAACGTAAGGATTTCTTTATCATATTTTTTTTAATATTTTAAGATAAACACATCTATAGGTTCCATAAAGGTGGTGACGTGATGTCATACAACTCATTCTGTCCCTTTGAGAAACCTAACTAGTGTAAAATGGGTGCAGGGTAATGTTGAGCCACACAAAATGACCTCTGGTTGAAGGTTAGGTGCAATGCAGTAGCTTACAATATGTGTTCAGTCACTTAGTTCAGTTTTACACAAATGTAGCCTACATAAAAACATTGAATATATTGCTGGCTGTATGACAGATTGCTTCAGAGTTGAGATTTGTTCCCCAGTTGTAAGCTGCTTTGGATAAAATCATCTGCAATATCACATAAAATGCATATATAATGCAATGAAAACTAGTTTTTTTTTCCCCTCTCATTATGTGCAGTTTTTACTTAAATTGAGTAATTAAATTCTCACAAAAAGAACATTTAATTTGAAAAGAGCACATTTTTGGCACTGGATACATCCACTTGCAACTCTCCCCCCCCCCTTTTCTTCTGCTTTCTTCATCTTTTTTTTCCTCCTTTCTTGTGTTTTATTAGCCTATTTGAAGGCAAAACCTGTATGTATTATAATGATATATACAATAATATATATGCTCAGTAACCAGTATTATTATGATAAATGTTGCTCACAGTGATATGACAATATGCTTAGTTTTGTGAATGAATTGACTTTATTTTCTGTTTTGCAAATTAACAAAGGAAGAGTAGCCTAATGTTTTTTTTTGTTTTTTTTAGTAGGCTATTACACTTAGCTAATAGTTTAATAAAGTTATAGCAGGATCTTGGAAACAGATTTTACTGGAGATATCTAACTGAAGAATATGGAATTATGTTACAAAGCACATTATTGTAGGCTGTTCTAATCCACCTGCAGTGTAGAAAATGACACCACGTGACCGAAACCATAGCAGGTGAGGAGCTTTATTTGCTTATGTTTCTCGAGACTGCCCGGCGGAAGTCTGTTTATATGTCACGGTCAGTTCCGTCAAGGACATTTCCTTTTTTTTAACCCCCAGACAAAGACATAGCAGCAACATATTTATTTTGGGGTGGGGGGGGAATAAGACTTTTGCGTCAAATATGGCCTCTTTGTAGGCTACTTTATATGTAGCCTATTTAAATGTACATTGTTGTGTTCCTTGTCTCATATTCATTCCCAGCCAGGTGTCAAATAAATTAACTTTTAAGTTTTTAAAATCATTCGCGAAGACGGGACCCAACATCACGTGACCATAATCTGCCAAATCCCTAGTTCTGCAGTGACCTTCTACTGTTCAGTGTCCGTGAACGTCTGCTCATTCCTTTGATAAAACAGGGCAGAAGGAAGCAAGCAGGTCAGGTTTCTGGCGCTGTATTCATTTTATAGAAGGCTATTTATGCCTACAACATTGCATTTCACAACATAGGCTATCTAATCTGGTCATTTCACTAACACCCATAGTTAATGACTAAAATTGAGTTTTCTAAGATTATAGTTTTATTGAAATGAAGCTTATTCATCTATACATACATTATTCGTTCACAAAATAAAATATATGTAGCATACATGTCACCATATCAGAGATGGAAACTCGAGTTTCTGCGACATTGGACTCGAGTCCACTTTCTGCGAAGTCGCTAAATAAAGACTTGGGACTTGGACTCGTGACTCGTGAAACAGCTGACTCGAGACTTGACTTGGACTCGTGACTCGTGAGACTCTAAAAAAACGTTGTAGTTTATATGAATGTATCTCTGAGGACTGGCTGTCTTAAAAAAGTTTAACTTTTCACTTGCCTCCGTTAATGCATCATCTTGTGTTCATAACCGCAGCACTGCTTTGTTAAGCGGAAACCAAGGAAACAATGTTTAATTATGAAGTGCTTGTTTAAGCGCACCTGCTGCAGAGAGTGGGCAAAGAGAGTCTGCGAATTCGAAATTTTACAAATGAAAAAAAACTGATCGAATATTATCTGATGAATATTTCAAAACTGCATATCAAAGTGTTATGAAAGAACTCACTTGCCAAGCTGAGACTTGCTTAACACCTTTTGACTTGACTTTTAAAGACTTGACTTGACTTAGACTTTCTTTGACTATTAGACCTGAGACTGAGACTTGACTTGACTTAGACCTCAGAACTTGAGACTTGACTTAGACTTGACCTCAGAGACATTGAGACTTGACTCTTGGACCTCAAAAACTTAGACTTGACTTGACTTGACCTTGACCTCACTTGAGACTTGACTTTTGGAGACTCAGAGACTTGAGACTTGACTTAGAGACTTGACTCAGACTTGACTTGAACTTGACTTAGACTTGATCAGAGACTTGAGACTTGACTTAGAATTGACCTCAGAGACTTGAGACTTAGACTTGACTTGGAGAGAACTTGAAGACTTAGACTCAGACTTAGACTTGAGACTGGACACTTTCTCTTTAGATGCACATACAACAATGCTGGTGACCCATTCATTAGTTTAAGTTTAAGTAAAAAAAAAATGCCTGTTATAAACCTACCAAATAATTTCCAGAGATCGATATGCATCAAGTGTATTATTCAGCAGTGCTAACATTTTCTTTTTTCTTTTTTTTCTCTCTTTGTGTGTGTCCCTTCTGCATGTGCCTCACCATGGTGACTGTGATCATTATAGCTGCTTTATCCTCACTGCTGGGTTGCCTATAGCAGCAGGAGACATGGAGGAGGATGAAGCTCTCACTCTGTCACTTTCTCTTAGATGCACATAAACAAGCTGGCCCTCTTAGTTTGTCTGAAATAAGAGGGGGACTGTGAAAGCAGTTAACCCTAAATAACCCTCACTGATGAAACTGTAACTACAGTAGCCTATGTCCTGTAAATGTGGGAAAACATGTTTAATTATCGGTTACTTTGAACCAAGAAAGGTATACAAACTATATACACAACATTAAATGTTCCCAACAACATATGTTTTAAAGTACTCAGTGTAATAGGCCTAAATGGTCTTTAAACTTCCCATAATGTTTTTATTTGAGGATCTTATTGTTAACACTGTCATGCTTCTTCTTTTAATTTTCTACTGCCTATTATTTGCTGTGGAATATTTTGTCTTGTGTTCATTTAGTCATGCCATTGTGTGTAGACTTCCCCTTAATTTGGCTTTTTGCATGTCAAAACATGTCCTCTTTGTTAAATTATATTAAATATTGTCAGGTCTAACTCAAAGGCTATTTAATTGAAAGGATTGTGCCAGTTTTGTTGTTGAGAACGTTGGTGGGAGCTTGTTTGTGAAGATTTGACCCAGAAGAAAGGATTTCTTTTTTCCATTGCACTAAAAATGACTGACTTTGTTCAACAGCATTCACCATCATCATCAACAACAACAAAAAAGGATATAGATATTTTTATTTTCACCTGTAAACTTAAAAAAAAAAAAAACATTTGCTTAAACATTTATTGGATTGGATTTTGTATAATAATAATTATTATTATTATTATCATCATCATCATCATAATTATATTATAATTAGATAATAAGAAATAAGCTATTTTTGTACTCTTGGAACACCAAATTGATAAAGGGTTTTCAGCAAAAAGGGTTAAGAAATTGTATAGGGGCTTATCCTAATGTAAGTTTAAAGCTTTTATAAACGATCAGTTGTTTTCTTTGCAATGCATGAAAGCAAACAGTCAATTATAAAGGCTGTTGTCATGGTCTGTGGCGCCACTGTCTGGTCAAACTGGTCCATACGCAGTGTTTACTGATTTATCCAAATATATTTTCCTCTCTTTGTTTTATCTTCCCCTACTTTAATTTATTGCCTCTCGTGTACGTGCATAGTCATACACTAAATATTATTTCCGAAAGTTGTGGCGTCTGAAAGCTCGCTATCTTTGCAGGCATATAGACGACGCACGACGTAGTGACATCACGAACAGTCTGGGTTGTCGTTCTGCGGTGTTGCCATGACCGTTTATTTTATGCTTCTTCAGGTTGTTGTTGTTTTTTCACTAAGTTGTTTATAAATATCATATTAAACATAAATCATACAATTTCATATAAATACAGTCACGTTTTTAGGAGTGCTATTGCTCAAACTACCCGAATGATGTGTATGCGTATTAATAACTTATAGATGTGAGTGCAAAAGAGCGATGATTTAGCTGGCTAGTTGTGTATGTGAAACATTTTAATTGTTTTTGAAAAAGAACTGGAAATACATTTTAGCTTCAGATAAGTATTTAGTGTATGTTTTGTCACGTTTCAATTATACATTTATTGTTTATTTTATTTTTCCAGAGAGATCTGGCAACACCGTGGTGCGGTTTCCCCAGTGCTAGCTAAACATCATCACGACCTCTGAAGTGGCCCGGTCGAATGAATGAAGTCCGGACAGAGGTTTTAGAATGTCAAATTTTGCCATGAGTGCCCTGTGCCGTATTTTAACCAGGGGAGTGTATTGCGGCCCGTCGTCTTGTTTATCTGTACCGGCACTTCGGGATTTTTGCAGCGGAGTCTCGGGACTGGACCGTGCAGGCAGTGACAGCTTGCGAGCCGCCAGGTGTTACACCTTTAATGTTCCGGTTCAAATACTGTTAATTACACAGGTCTACATGTGTGAGAGAGGGCTGTTGCATTAAAAAGCTCCTTAATTTATTTTAAAGTAGATGTCTATGCAGTCTGTACCGCATTAGCCAATTAGCCAGGTGTAGGTAGTTTTATTAAAAGAAAAAAAAAGAGTCAAACCAAAGCAAAAATGGCTAATTATAAACGTTATGTTCTGTTTTGGCTATTTACAGGTGATGGTCACATAAATAAAATTATACATTAGATAGAACTCTATTGTTATGATTCTATAAACAAGGTCATGTGTCCAGTCAACTCATATCTCAAAATAACGTGTTATTAAATCCTGATCTCTTATGAAAGCAAGCTGTCATAATTGTTTTGATTGTGTGATGGTCTTCATCTTTGTCTGCTTTGCTCTCTCCTAGCCCTGTAAATTTGACCTACGATGTGTTTGATGGGAAAGGAGACAGCACGCCATTGGTGTTTCTTCATGGTTTATTTGGGAGCAAATCAAACTTTCACTCCATAGCCAAGTCCCTGGTTCAGCGGACTGGCAGGAAGGTATGCCTCCGGTTTCTCCAGTGGTTTAGAGGTGCTGTGTGTGTTAGAAAAGTCTGTGCGAGTGTCCTGACTGTACTTTGTCTAGTTAGGTGCTGACAGTAGATGCTCGCAACCATGGCAAAAGCCCACACAGTCCTGTCTTGACCTATGAAGCAATGACTCACGATCTGACGCATCTGCTTGGACAGCTGCACATTGGGAAGTGTGTCCTGATTGGACACAGCATGGGCGGCAAGGTTGCAATGACAGCAGCTTTGTCACAGGTATTACATGCTGTATAATTTATTTCTTGCTTGTGTGTATCATATTGAAACATCTTTTAGGCCTTCTGTAAGGCTAAGGGTCAATGACATGACATTCATGATGATGTATTAATTTATTCAAATATACATAAAAAAGCAATTCATGCACACAGTGACTTGAATGCATTCCTTATATGATGATGGTTTTAAATTTATGAATTAAAATGAATTTTGATATTTTTAAGGGGTATGAAGTCAAAAACTGCACGGTGATACAATTGTCAGATCACAACGAAGATAAAAAGACTAATTTTAAGTAGTATGGCATAATTATTTCATATTATTAATTGTTTTAGTATTATGTCTTAGAAATTAAGCAGTCAAACCATTTTGGATATTTTTCTGCCAAATCAAAATCATGTGGTACAGCCACCATGCAGAAACATGTGACCCTCTTTACTGTGTGCCAAGTTCAATAAGTCAAATAAAAAATATCTTATAATTTTACATTTTCATGACAAAACAATGTTAGTTTGGGTTATAGATGTCATAAATGTCATGTTATTAAAAATAGCATGGAAATAGATCTTAAACAAGGATGCATTAAAATTTCAGCTTTACATTACAAAATTTAAATATATAAATTATATTTTTTAAGTTTATAAAGTTGTGTGTGTTTATACACACACACACACACACACATAATATATTTTAATATTTGTAATATTTTTTTATAGATTTTTTTTTAAAGATACAGTATGTACAAGTACTTGTATTCAAAGTCTAAGGATATGTTATTACTTTTTTATTATTTTGTCTCTCTCTATCTAATTCAGCCTAGTTTAGTGGAACGTTTGGTGGTCGTGGACATTAGTCCCTCTCTGACTTCAGTCCACACCAGTTTCCATGCCTACATTCAGGCAATGAAAGAGATGAAGATAGCCAGTAATATCCCACGTTCCACAGCACGAAGACTGGCTGAAGACCAGCTCAGGAAGTTAGTTAAGGTAACCATATTAACTAGAACAGTTTGGACTTTTATCAGTTAATTTTTTTTATTGCTTGTGTTGTTTTTATTGCAATTCTAGAATAAATCACCCACATTTATGTTGTTTGCAGGAGCGTTCAGTGCGTCAGTTCCTCCTCACTAACCTGGAGGAGCAAAATGGTCACTACGGCTGGAGGATTAACCTGGAAGCCATCTCAAACCACCTAGAAGACATCATGGGTTTCCCTCATTTTATTAACACCTATGAGGGTCCAACTCTTTTCTTGGGTGGCAGTAGTTCAGCCTATATAAGGTAAATTAAACCACTACTTGCTAACTCAATCTCTTTCTATTACTTGTGAATATTTGAATGTCTTAAATGCATGTTTATTTAAGCATACACCTGTTTTCTTGCTATGGACCCCTTGTTATTCTCTTAGCTCGGAAGATTACCCTGAAATCCAGAGGCTCTTTCCTTGTGTTGATATCCAGTACATCCCAGATGCCAGTCACTGGATTCATGCTGACAAGCCTTTGGATTTCATCAGCTCCATAATAACCTTCTTACAATCATAGTCCTTGTCTCAGGAAAGGATACGCACAGGTGGGCCCAATCATAAAGGGACAGTGAATGAATTGTAAGGGTATGGATCAAGATGTCTCTTACCTTAGTCTCTTACCTTATAATGCACAACTGAATCGTTACATAATTCCTGATAGTTAGTGTATTCATTTTTTAATGTGGTATTTGCACTGTGGCTTAGCATAGTACATTAAATGCAATTCTATCAAAAGGATATGTAGAAATATGTCCGTGACGTTCAATCAAGGACATTTGTTTGTAGCTCTGAAGTGTAACAAGGTACATAACAGTGGATCCAGTGGCTTTAAAAAACTAAATACTTTACCTTCATGAATTTTTTTTTTTTTTCAATATTATGATTTGAATTTTAAAATTATACTAAATTATAATTGGACTAGATTTACATCTTCCTTTTTTTAATATATAAATTTTTTAAGCATATTGTTGACATGGACAACCTTTCGCTGTTCTCTGATAACAAATACAAAGATGTCTATGCAACAGTGTGTGACTTATTTAACGGTTTCAAGCCGAAAGCATCTCTCACAGACTCATCTTAAGGTCCGATAAGACCACAACACTTTGACGTACAGCCAAGGCTGTGTTTGAATTTTTACTCTTTTTCTGCAAACAGAAAATTAAATAGTTTGTGAAATGTTTTAATTAATGCTATAGGGCATTATAGCTTAGCTCTCTCTGTTGTTTAAAAACTGTTGAGCCTGTGTTATAAGTTAAGTGTTTTATTAAAACAGTTTTTTATGGCTTTACAACAAACAAAGTTGCTGCAATGTAACCAAGACACCTTTCAGAGCATCAAGAGTTATGAAATCAGGTACTACATTTCTGTTAAATACAACGGTTTTACTAGAAATCTTTCTTTTTTGGCCCTGGGTCCTTTTTCTTTTAAGCCCCTTGTTCTGTGTTTTAAAACTAGTTCTGTGTATTTAACGAATAATCAATAAACAGATCAAATACATAAGCATGTGGTTAACAAAACCTGTTTTGGTGCTTGTTCGACTATTAGACGCAGCACAGAAATGTTAGTGTGATTTATCACAGAAAGAACAATGTGCCTACCTCTGCACACTGTTTGTCCTTTAATCTTGGTAGGTTTATTAGTTATCTGTAGGTTTATCGCTATTATTGATGTACCAAAGCAGGGGTTTATGGAAAGATTTTCCTTGACCAGTGGTGTGCTGACATTATGTGGCACACATTTAAGAATAAACGTACACGTACTGTTTTTGGCAGTCTTTAGTATAAAAACTGCTGTTATAAGGGGATATTTTTGTTCATTGTGAAAGTGTCGATGTTTGTAAACGATGAGTATTTTGTATATTCATATACAGTACTGGTTATATAAATGTATGCTATATTAAATATATATTTATGATTACAATATCGTAATGATTGATAAATCAAGAAATATGCTGCAAAATGACATATCCTTAATGTCAGTGTGAGTTTTCTCATGTCACGTAATAATTGTAGTGAATGTGTATGGTGGAACACTAGAGTCGTAGCACTGCCATTGCTTGTTATGTCTATTCACACACAATTTGTTGAGTATTTGTGTTTACACAGAACTGTATCTTTCAGAATTTAGTTTTCAAAACTGAAGTTTACTGCCAGTGATTAGCAGCAGCGCTAGTTAAATGTCTTTTGCCAGTTACCAGCTAACAGAAAACGTTCTCAGAACTTTGGCGTTCAAACATTCTTAGAAAATTCCAGTAATGTTACTAGAATGTTTATTCAAAGCTGTTTGGTCTTTAATAGTGTTCTCAAAAACATTCTTCATGGAGTGTTTTTTTTCTTCCCCCTGAAGTAGTGTTGTTGGATGTTCGTGTAACATTTGTAAACGTTACTGATTGTTTCAGAATTTTCAGAGAACATTCAAAAGTAACGTTTTCATAATGTTTACAATTGATAAAACAGAATGTTCACTTAACTTTTAAAACGTTTAAAAAACTGGACTTTTTGAACATTTAGAGAACATTCAGAATGTTTTAATAACTTAATGTTAGCGTTAGCATTAGCAAAACATTATTAGAACTTGTTTTGTTAGCTGGGTACTTTATTCTGCTAGATTAAAACACTGACTTGGGTCTTTATTGATCCTGTGAATTTTTTGTTGTTGTTTGTTTTAAGATTTTGTCTGAACTTTTAACAATTCAGTGGGCTGTTTTATAAAGCTAGATTAACTCAAAACATTTTCATTTTAAATCCCTCATTCTTCCTTATGAAACAGCCATTTGATTTGAAGAATGTACATGTATGCAATACTAAAGAGATGAATTGGTTTAGAACGTAATGCGCAGACATTTATGATGTTGTTTTTTAACAATATAGTATCTGATTAGCTTATTCAGAAAGTACTGAAATTAATATATAGAATTTGGATTTGTTATTTTGGCACTCACAATACTTGATATATTTTCATTGTACGTAATGTATACTTAAACTAAATTAGAGAGTCGGACTTATTCTTGTGGCTTCAAGCAGTATTGTTTGTTTGAAAGTGAACGTAACTAAATGTATTGTTACTATTTGATACACAGTGATATTGGTTCGTTTTATTGATCTAATGTCATGAAAGAGTGTGTGGTCATTCAGGCAGTAACAGTATGAGTCCATGTTGAGCAGTTTGTATGAGTGTATAGCCTTTGCATGCTAGAGTGTATCTGTGTGCAGATTTGTAACTACTCAATAAATGTACAAGTCTTCAACCTGCTTATGTGATTGATTTGCACCGCCTTAACAGATATTTTTACCACATATACAATGCTGTAATTCCACTGTTTTATTCCTATCAGGGGCAACGGTCATTGTGAGTAAACACTTGTTTTTTTTCTCATTTTCAATCTTTCCATTTAGGAAATTGTTTGGAAAAAGTAGCACACATTAGGTGATGTTGCAGCTGCAGTTTCCCTCCAAAGTTGGCTGCACATTTACTTAGCAGCTAAACTGTTATTGAATTCATAATAACGCTAAAATATTAGCATTTTTAAAGAAAAATATGTTGTTTTGCACAGCAACCATCATGCTTAGGTAAATGGGGTGGTTACATATACTGTGGATATGCAGGAAATATCAACTGTTGGTAAACTTTATGTTGGTCAGTGAAAACAGATCTAGGTAGTATGTAAGTATAAAGTAGAACTGTTTGTCACTTACATTACTGTTAAAAAGTTTTTTTTTATTTTTTTATAAATTAATACTTTTATTCCTCAAGAATGCATTAAATTGATCAAATGTGACAGTAAAAGTATTTTTAATATTACAAAAGACTTTTTATTTCAAATTAATGCTGTTGTTTTAAACTTTAAGAATCCTGCTTGCAGTTTCCACAAAAAATATTAAGCAACACAAATGGATCATGTGACAGAAAATTTAGCTTTGCCATGGAAGAAATTACTTTTTTAAATGTATTCAAATTTATTTATTGTAATATTTTACAACATTATTGTTTTTATTGTATTTTTTTTTTAAACTTACCGACCCCAAACTTTTGAACGGTAGTGCAAATGGCCCTTGAGCTTATTAAAACCCAATGTGGATTAATAATTAATAAAGTAAACAAAACTGGGGCCCTTATAAATCAGCCTTAAGTTGTATATTGTTGTTTCTGTCACCTTTATTCCCTTCTTAATATATTACTAGGAAGTTCATGACTGCAGATCAACAAAACCCTTTAAGATTCTCAGCACAGCAGTCACATTAATATATTCTCTACAGTGTAACGCACATCCATAACATAGTTCAAATGTGTCAAAACATTATTCGTAATATTATTTACATCCTTAGGATTGATGTACAAAATGAGGTGAGGCAATATGATTAAAATCATTGAACAATCACAGAGATGTGAGATCGTCTGAAACGGCCTCATTAGTCCAAAGAAACCGTTTGAAAATTGTCCTCTTTATCGCTCCTTTGTGGCAGAGTCTCGACAGGTCCTTGTGTGCCGATTCTTCCTCGTCTGAACTTGTCTTTCCATGTCTGTGTTCCTGCAGGTGATGGAGACTGGGGGGTCGGGATAGAGGCGTGTATCATGGAGGCGTAATCAGGTTTGGGAGGAAGGGGCTTATTTGAGCGCCGCAGAACATTGAACCCTCTAGACTTCTTCTGAGCCTGTTCTTCCTGCTGCTGTCTGAGGAGCTGGTGATGAAGAATGGTCTGTACGTCATCCTGTAAGAGACAAGACACAGTTCACTGACTGCACAACTGCTTTTAAGTATATCCATGTGGAAAACCAACATGGCCAAATCACATCCATGAGTGTTTTCAAAGGTTTGTTGGAAAACCAGACAGAGTCCAGATGGCAACACAGGGTTCAGATCCAACAGTCCTGCAGAGATGCAGCCCTAGCAGGTGTTCTCCCTACAGTTTACCCTTCCGCCTTGATTACATTAAATAAAATCAATCACATACAGTATTGATGGGATGGTTCACCCAAAAAGGAAAATTACCCCATGATTTACTCACCCTCAAGCCATCCTAGATGTATATGACTTGCATCTTTCAGATGAATACAATCAGAGTTATATTTAATATTAAAGAATGCGGAAGCAAAACAAAACACCGGTCACGAATTAGAAGTACAAAACTAGGATTTGTAAAGAAAAATGTTGGAGGATTTTGATATTTGCCAAAAGAGGAGACTGGTTTTCATTTGCTGTAAACAAAACTTGGTTCTCGTGAGACTAGTATATTCTCACCGGAAACTAGATTACGGTTTATAAAGTTTTAAATATGGATATTCTTCTTACAAAAATGTATTGGTTTGCTTCAGGAGGCCTTTATTAACCCCCGGACCTGTATGGAGTACTTTTTATGATGGATGGAAGCACTTTATTGGACTTCAAAATCTTAAACCACATTTACTGCCATTATAAAGCTTAGAAGAGCCAGGACATTTTTTTTTAATATAACTCTTATTGTATTTGTCTGAGAGAAGCAAGTCATATAGACCTAGACGGTGAGTACGTCATGGAATAATTTTCATTTTTGGGTGAACTATCCTTTTAAATTAAATTAATACTGAATTGTGTATTTTCCAGAATGTTTTTACAACTTTTTTTACTCAATCAAGACTCCAGGAATTCACCTTGTCTGTCAAGGTAAACATGTCTGTTTGATTTTTACCATTTTAAAATGAGCTAGACCAGACATGGAAAAAATACAGGGAAAAAATCTAATATTTCTAGGTAATTAATGTTAATATTTTCTTCCCTTTTTCTTTCCTTCTTATTTTAGACAAATATTCAAAAGCATTTTTATTGATCATTAAATGTGCAATTAAACATACTTTCCAGGCCTCCAGCTCTACGGACAGTTCTAGTCGACTCTGAACAGATTCCAAAAGTTGGTTGTTCAGTGTCATTAGTTCGTTCTTGCTTTTCAGTAGCTCAGTCTCCATTGCTCGTTTCCTGCAATAAAATTAAAAACTGATTCATACACCAAAAACCAAAAGTCTGTTATCAGCTAGCAGATTTATTTCATAACACAAAATAATTAGTGTTAGATATCAACTGAACTCACTTTGCAATGGCTTCATCTCTGTCCCGTAGAGCCTGTTGTAAAATGGCAGCATCTTCCCCAGACATCTTTCCCTGTCAATTTGTTTTAAAGGACACCTAGTAAGCTTTTTTATCATACCTTTCCTTTAATGTGTAATACAGTTGTTTGTGCATGTAAACTATTGGTAAAGTTACAATGCGCTAAGTCCATGCCAAAGGGAGTTAATGTCGCCAACAGAAAAAAAAAGTCCTGAAACACCTTGTTAGTAGTTCTGCCGTTAAATAAGTGTTTGACCAATAAACACCAGACTAGGCCAGCTGACCAATAAAAGCAAACTGGCCTTTTGGAAAAGTGGCCTTTAAATCACGCAAGTATATTCTAGCAGACCTCAAAATGAAACTATGTACTTGTAAATAAACACAATATGGGCACTTAAAACATTTCTACAATTATTCTAACAATAATAGGAGCCTGCAATGGTTACGCAAGGCCTAAGAATAGAATGGAGGTATGTGCATATTCAAAAAGGAGGCGTGTCCCATATGAGCTGATGGGCGTGGCTAAAGCTCACCTGAGAGGTGTGGTTAACGGCGAGTGTCCGGGCCACTTTCTGCAGTTGAAGCAGTGCCTTGTCTAAAGGATTGGTTTGGGACGGCTGATCAACTTCTGCTGACTCTAAATCTGTCAGAGGGAGTAGCAGGTTTACAACCGACTGAATCTCCTCTGCCACCTAGAAACAATGAAGATGCAATTAGGACAAGCCCTGCTTGCATAAATTAAAGCACAGTCCAGTCTGTTATAAACTGCCATCGCTTATAAGAGCGTGTTGTAGGTTAAAGAACATTTACATGACAAAGTTGAGACTCACCCGGTGTCTGTTTTCACTCCAGCCAGGTCCGCTATCATTCTGCTGTTGCAGTCTATCCACCTGAGCCTTGAGCTTTAGACTGCGCTGCCGAGATAATTCCACTTCCCTTTTCACATGCTTCAGCTGCCGCCATAGAGAGAGTGGTACATGAGCACAACATACAAGCTTCTATTGACATACTGTAGGGTTCATATAGCTACACTTGTGGTGCATGTTTAGGTCCGCTCAGAATGATATCAGACTGACATATCTGCAAACATAAACACAGAACGTCTTGTGCCTTTTACAACCTTACTATTCTGGATTCTCAAAAAACTGAGACAGGTGGAATCCGGCCATTCCGGCAAAACTATAACATTCTGAACCAAATCTGAGATGACCTTTACTTCCTAGTGTGAAGTGATTTGGTTACTTAAATCTGCTGAAAAATGTTTAGACTAAATGTTTCAAATGTCTGAGTATGGTGTGTCAAAAATGTCTGTGTTGTTTCAGTTTTAGTCAAACAGGCATCATTAGGAAAACATAAATTCAGCCAGTAAAACCCACATTCCATTGACAGTTTGTCAATGTCCTGCACATGATTTGAACATAAATAAAAGATAAAAATGTGCATGTTCATTATTAGCGCTGAAGAGTCATATTACTTTAAAAAGAATTTGGCTGAATGGAGAAAAAGCAAATTAACTTTCGTTTGGACATCTGGTCCTTTCATTGATCTGGCTCTTTTTTTTTGTTTGGTTGGTTCTTCAATGATGACACTTTAAAAATCTCAAAATAACATGTCTGGTCACTTCAAACTGTTTCTCTGCTGTGCTGGCAGAGATGTGCTCATCAGTCACTTTGTATTAACATCATAATCAAATAAAAACAAGTATTTGAAATGATTGACATGAAGGTAGTGAAAGCTAGTTTGAAGTGATTATTTGTCATGAAACAATATGAATTACAGTATTACAGAATAACAATATTAATTTACAACTATGTAAATAATGAATAAACAGAAAGTGTTAAAAACTTTTTATTTTATTTTTTATTTCTTTTTATGAGTCTGCATGCGTGAGGGATAATTGTAAATAGGCATTCTGTTAAATAGTCATACAGTCAATTCTGTCAAATGTAATATTTCAAAATGATGAAATATCAATTTAAAATATACAATAAAATTAAAGTATTAAAATTCTTGAAAATAAGTCTGAAATGTAAAAAAAAAATATGCATTAGAGTCTGGGTGAGGGATAATCCAAAACTAGCATAATTCTGTCAAATGTAACATTTTAAAATGAATAAAATTCATTTCAAAATGAATAAAAAGGATATAATTAAATTAAAGCTATAAATTTAATTAAAGATATAATTAAATTAATTTTAAAATGAAATTAAAAATTCAAATTCTTTGAACAGAGAATAAGAAATTTGAAACACTTTGCATTTCTTAGAGTCTGGGTTGAGAAATAAGTCAAAGTCTGTCAAATTAAACCTTTTAAAACGCTGTGAATTTAGCAAAAATAAATAAAATGTAATTAAAGCTATAAATATATTTTCCTTAAAATAGGCTAATCACAGGAACAGAAAGGTGCGCCTAACTGAAGAATCGCCATTATACAGCTAATTTCCCCTTTGTTTATTCCCCCCCTTCAGATGCGTTGACTGATTTGAATCACTGTAGTCATAACAAGCATGACTCACCGTGACAGACACCGGGCTGGACACTCGTCTGCGAATTGGGCTTCCACTCCGGAGCAGATCCGGTAACGCTTCATCTAAATATGTCCGAGCGGGCTTCTGGGTCGCGTTTGGGTCAGATTGTTCAACCACAGTCATAAAGCGAGAGTCACCCGTTTGACCGGTCACAACTGTCCGGCCACTGCTGTCATCCACGGCCTGCTGTTCTTGTAACTCATCCAGTGTGCACAGCGGCGAGCTGTTAGACTCTCTGTCCGTGTCATGACTTGAAATTGAATCCTCATCGTCAGTTAATCGTCTGTGGACTTTCTCAGCGGTCAGTGGTGGCTCCAGGAGGTCCTTAAACGTACGCAAAGTTACTGGTGAATCTCTCCTATAGGTCTCCATTGTCATCTAAGAGCGGCCAGAGATGAAATACACGCTTTTATCAGGAGAGTGAAGACTGAAACTCAGACCAGAGAATGTCTTCAAACCAGTTTTTCCAGTCTTTTGACGCTCAGAAATGTCAGGTGCGTCAACAACCCTCACAGGTTTGACATCACAGAGGGTTTTACCTGTGGGACTCAGGCTTTTGTACGTAGATTAATATAAACATTGACGAGATGACCGTGCGTGTTCAGGCACGTCTGTGAAATAAGGATAACGCCCTTTGATTATGTTAAGCTTTGAACACAACACTTAGACTATAATTAAATCTCGCTATGAGAGAAGTGGAAGCTAGAGAAAGAAATTGCATGCATATTATACAGGCTAAATGAAATGCTGCTAACATTATCAGATATGTCTAAAGTAAACACATGGGTACAAGCTGTTCCGTTTGGCTATGCCCTCACCCTTACTCAAATAACAGCTGGTATATTTATAGTAGTGATGGAAGCTCCGACTCATTTCTGCGAATTGGTTCTTTCGAGAACGATAGTGATTCCTTTACCTCATATGCCTAAAAGTGCACAATAGCCTATATAATAGCTGTTTATCGTTATTCTTAAGGTTTATTAACGGTAATTTAATAAGATCTAGTTTAGTTTATTGCAGCCGCGATTCAGCACATAAAACTGAACGTAAATTACTTTGACAAATCCGCTCGGAGCTGAAATGTTCAGACTGAGAACCGGTTCGACTGATTCAATGATCCGACTCATAAGATTCATATCTATTCACGAAACTGTCATCACTTATTTATAGCCGCTTCTGGACCGAAAACTGGCGCACTGTTATACAAACGACACAAAAACAATTAACTTCTAAGGCGTTTTGTTCTTGAGGGTGTTGTAACTAGCGACGTCTGTTATGGATGAGATATAAACTATGAGCTTCCATAAATACTGAAGGACGAGCCGCTATAAAGGTGAGTGAACTCAGCTTGTCCAAGAATAGACTGTGCTGTTTTCTTTCTTAGTTTATATAACCAAAAATCAATTGGTGCAAACAATTTGACCAATGACAAAGTGAAATATGTTCTATGTGTCTGTGTATGTGATAAAAGGAAAAGACAAGGAATTTGAAGTAGTCTACAGCACTGGATATCTGACTCTTCAAAATGACAAAAGAAGAAGAAAACCCTGAGTGGGTTGGTGGTCAAGAATTTTACCACAAATATGAACCAAAGGAGATATTAGGACGGTAAGTGTCTCCTATCTTGATGAGGTTTGTGTCTGGAAAAAGTAAATGTATAACAGTTTCACACTACAATAAAATAAATATCAAATTCTGACATTAAAATGACATTATGTCTTCTTTTCCAGAGGTGTGAGCAGTGTAGTTCGCCGATGTGTGGACAAACGGACTGGCCAGGAATATGCAGTAAAGATCATAGACATCACACCGTCGGACAAAATGACACCTCAAGAGATAAATGAAATCCAGCAGGCCACTGAGAAAGAGATCGACATTCTTCGAAAAGTGTCTGGACAAAAAAACATAAGTATGTACTGTCCACTGCCAGTTTGATCCATTAGAAACTATTCCAATACATATAGGCTACCGCAGAATATAGGCCTAATATAATGGTGCTACGATACAGAAATATAATATCTTTTAAGAAACTACATTTATTTTTGAATTACAAAAATAAAAATGGTAAGGCTATGATGTTTCTGCAACAACAACCAATCAGATGTATTTTCCCCCTCTTAGTTCAGCTGAAGGATTGCTTTGAATCAAAGGCCTTCTTCTTTTTGGTATTTGATCTGTAAGTACAGCTTCAATTGCTTTTAATGGCACACACAGCTCTCGTGTCTGCATCACTATTGTTAGTGGTCACATAGACTTGAGAAACCCATGACAAACTTTTAGCAAACACCCTCAAAACTATTAAATTGTGGCTGCAATTTTTGCACTGGCAAACCACTCAAATTTAGCACAGAAAATGTAACTATTAAGTTTTATCCTCATTTCCCTGGTAGCCCATTTTCACCGCTAACTGTTGTTTTGTTTACAAGTTTGCATTCTATTCAGATTTCTAGACATTCCCTGTGGAGATTATCGGTTGGTTGACACTCCACAGCATACAGATAAGACACTGGCTATTCTAAGAGCCCACAATATGGCTCATTGCCAAGATGCCAAGTTTCTGCCAGAGCCTAACTTTCAATACAAGCGTGCACAAAATCCCTCCAAATTTCTTTTTTTGACACTTATATTTTGAACAGATGCAGTTACAATTGTCTGTCTGTAATTTTTCATCACCGGACTAACTGGTATTGCTTATCATTCTTTAGTTTTTAAAGTTTATTAGTTTGTGTTTAAAGATGAATGTTCTTTTAACAGGATGAAGAGAGGAGAACTCTTTGATTTCCTCACAGAGAAAGTCACTCTAAGTGAGAAAGAGACACGGTAATAAGTCTGATGATAACCAATTTTCGATGCTTCTGATTGTATTCAAATTGTGTAAAACAAATCCTATGCTGAAGGGGGATTGTATAATCAAACCGTTTAAGCGGGGCATCTTGAGTGTTGATGGGTTTAAAGTTAGGTCACGGCACACTACCATGCTCATAAATGTAGTGCTGTGTCTACTTTTATGAATTGTATGACATTTTATTAAATGTATCAGTTTCCAAAAAAAATATTAGGCAGCACAGTTTTCAACATTAATAATAAGAAATGTTTCTTGAGAACCAAATCATCAAATTAGAATAATTTCTGAAGGATCATGTGACACTGAAAACTGGAGGAATGACTGCTAAAAATTCAGCTTTTAAGTATTAAGTACATTTTTAACACAACTCTAATCCATTCATTGCAGCTGCTTTATTAATCTTAGAAGTAAGATCTTGATTACTGGCCCTCAGTTTTCTCTTTTCTCACTCTTTGATAGAAAAATTATGCGAGCTCTTCTGGAGGTGGTTGAGTATCTTCACACCCACAATATAGTCCATCGTGACCTGAAACCAGAGAACATTCTGTTAGATGATGATGTGAATATCAAACTCACTGATTTTGGCTTCTCGATCCAGATTGAGCCTGGACAAAGCCTGAATGGTGAGTTCTTATGAGCACCTTTAAATATACGTATTTGGAAGAAATGATTGCAGATGCTGTAGTTTAGAAGAACCAGCTTCTGTTTCACCCCTAGAGGTTTGTGGGACACCAGGTTACTTGGCTCCAGAAATAATTGAGTGCTCCATGGATCCCAATCATGCTGGTTATGGGACTGCTGTTGACATGTAAGTGCATAAATTAAGTATGCAACAGTGTTATTTTAGTTCTGTATTCTGTTATATTCAATAAGTATTTATTTATATTTTAAAATGCTTTTTAAAGGATTAGTTCACCCACAAATGACAATTTGCTTAACATTTACTCACCCTCAGGCATTCAAAGATGTAGATGAGTTTGTTTCTTTATCAGAACAGATTTGTAGATATTTTGCACTACATCACTTGCTCAACAATGGATCCTCTGCAGTGAATGGGTGCCGTCAAAATGAGAGTTCAAACACCTGGGGCCTGTACCATGATGGTAGATGAACAAATTCAGAGTTACAGGATTAGTTTCGAGTTGACAAAACCAAACTACTCTAATCCGGCTTTGTTGGTACCATGATGCTGATCATCAACTTTCTTTGTCAACTCAGGCTTTGATCCTGAGTTTGTGGAGCGTGTGCACATGAATGTGTGGCATCACTGGCGAACAGCCAATCACGAGCCTTGCAACACAAAGCCAGTTTGATTTACTTCTTGCAAGAGAAGCGAGATTCAAAACTAAAGGTTAAAGGTTTTGCTAAAGGTTAAGATAGTTTATGAAACTTCTGAAGAATATGACAAATTTCTGAAGAATGTGGGAAACAGAGCAGTTCTGGGGCACCATTGACTGTAAACTATGGAATTCAATGGAAAACAAAAACTAAAATATCAGAACAAAGAAATTATACTTTAGCTCTTGAGGGTGAGGGATAGTTCAGTGCAGTCACAAGTGAAACTTAAGTTAGTTTATACATTTGAAAATGTATAGCGATAGAGACTCGAACATGTAAGGTCACATGTAGTCGTTTTTAAAATAGTGTTATCTATTGATTCTATACAGCTCATTTATATTACATATGATCTGTATATATTAATATTCATTTAAAATAAATGATTTATAATAACTCTTAAGCTAAAACTGTGTGTAATGGATTAATAATAATATAAATAATTTAATAATTATATAAATCATATAAAATAACTAAGTAATTATCATTAAAGCCAGACATTTTGTGTGTGTGCGTGTGTATGTGTGTGTTTTAGTACTAGTGACCTTTAATTTGGAGCTAGAGAAACTGGGGAAGAAACTGACTTTTTGCGTCAGACATATGTCACTTTGCTCACATCTGATTGGTCCAATTTCAGTTTGAGATCTCTAACTCAGAACATAACCTGCCCTGGAGCAGGTAAACTGTGGAGTGTAAGTTACTATGGCAATGAACGCAGCTAAAAGCCAAGCCACTTTCATGGTACCTAAAACCCAGGATTGGTGCAAACTAAACTGAAAATTTACCTGGCTAGCCAGCTAATCTGGCTTCATGGTACAGGCCCCTGATAAAAACAACATAATCCACACGACTCCAGTCCACCAATTAATGTCTTATGAAGAGAAAATCTGCATGTCTGTAAAAAACAATAAATCATTAAGGCTTTTTAACTTTAAACTGTCGCTTCTGGTCAAAATACGAGCCCATAATCCATAATAACACTTTCTCCAGTGAAAAGTCCATTCCCTGTTGTCTTCTCACATCAAAATCCACTGACGTGTTTGTTTAGAACTGTTTTGAACTGTATCCTACAGAAAATTAACATGTGGCCTAGAAAAATATTGCTTTAACAGCAGTGTTGGGCACGTTACTTTAAAAAAGTAATTAGTTATAGTTACTAGTTACTTCTCCCAAATAGTAACTGAGTTAGTAACTGAGTTACATCATTATAAAAGTAACTAATTACCAGGGAAAGTAATTATTGCGTTACTTTAAAAAAAAAAATTCAAATGTCAAATAACTTGGATGCCCCAATATTAAATATGTTAAATGAATGAAATGGACACTACATAGAATAAATTATTATTATAAAACATTGTACATTAATCGACACTATTTATCGACACTTAGCATCAGTTAGTCAAGCATTATATTATAATAATTTAGCATTATATGATGATAGAACTTTAGTAATTAGAATAACCAAGTATGAATTCATATTTGTCATGTTGACTGAACTTAGGACTGGTGGTGGTGCTTAAGATATTGTTTGTCATTTAGTGTTTCTATAAAAAAAAGGGGGAAAAATTGATAAGATAACAAAACTACTACGAATTATACCACTAATAACAATATAAAACGCACTAAGGATAAAGGAGCTGCTGGGTTCATGAATATTAATCACGTTGTATGGGTTCGCTCGAATTGATTCGCTGAAATCAAAACAGGGATGATAATAGGTGAGCGCCGGCCAATGAGATTGTCGTTTGTGCATTAGTTCCGCCCACTACCAGAGGACCTGGCAGTTCTTAAAAGCTGAAGAATTCCAAAGGAACAAAAGTTATTTTGACAGAAAAACACAACAAAGAATATCGTTTACATGTAGCGCGTCATTTCTGCATGTTATGAAAGACTCTCTCGCTCTGTATTTTTTTATATATATTTCTCGCTCTGTATCTTTGCGCGCGTGTGTGTGACAAAGCTACGGCGAGTCGTGCGCTTCACACTAGAGTTCACGGTACATCAAATACAGCTACACTGCACATCCATTCAGATGAACTGAAAAATAAAATGATAATAATATTATAGTAACGCCGCATTTTATTGTCAGTAACGGTAACGGCGTTATAACGGGGGAAACAGTAATTAGTTTGATTACTCGTTACTAAAAACAATAACGCCGTTAGTAACGCCGTTTATTTATAACGCCGTTATTCCCATCACTGATTAACAGTTAAATAAACCAACCAAATAAATAAATACATGAACTTCCTGGCTTTGACAGTGAACCAGAAGAATATGAAATGATTACAACAAACTAGTATGTTTAGTAGATGAATGTGATGTTACATAAACTTCATTCTGTCTGTTCTTGTGCAGTTGGAGCGCAGGCGTGATCTTCTACTCTCTTTTGGCTGGATCTCCACCTTTCTGGCACAGGAAACAAATGCTGATGCTTCGAATGATTCTTGCAGGAAAATACGAATTCAGTTCTCCAGAGTGGGATGACCGCTCGGACACCATCAAAGACTTGGTGCGTGTCGGTTGTTGTCTTGTTTGTCTTCCCGACAACTAGTTTCAAAAGTAGTTACGCAAAATTGTATGTGAAAATGCCTTTCCAAAGTCACCTTGTTTTCTTCCCAGTAGATTTCCAGGTTATTAGTTGTGGACCCACAAAGTCGTTATACAGCCACAGAAGCCCTCAATCACCCGTTCTTCCAGCAGTACGTGGTTGCAGAAGTACGCCATTTCAGCCCTTACAGGAAGTTCAAGGTAAAGAGCAGATGTTCTTGATGACATCTTTAAGAAGGCATAGATTTTGAGGTTTGGAGTTTCACCATACACCATCGTTATCCTGCAGGTTATTTGTATGACCGTACTTGCCGCCATGCGTATCTACTGCAACTATTGTCGTGCCAAACCAGTCACCAAAGAGGTGATCCGCAGCGACCCGTATGCCATCAAACCTCTACGCAAGATGATCGACGCATGTGCCTTCAAGATCTACGGCCACTGGGTGAAGAAAGGGCAAACTCAGAACAGAGCAGCTTTATTTGAGAACACTCCAAAAGTCATTCTGCTCTCCATTGCTGCTGAGGAGATGGATGTGTCACCCAGGACTTGGTGAGGGTTCATCATCTCCGAATAATCCCAGATACCACCATTTACCTCAAGAACATGTTGATAACGGTCCAAAAATACACCTCTACTGCTACAACAGATTATTTCCACCTTATTTACACAGTCAAAAGGAAATAATATTGTTAAAAATGTACAATTGTGACCTGAACTATTTAATGTGTGGTATTATTTAATACAATTACATTTTGATTCTATTTTAAATATATGTTACTTAAATGTTATATGTAAATTATTTTATTGACCATAAAGAAAGGTTAAAAAAAATAAAGAAAACTATAAGATAGGTTGTTAAGATTTTTATTTCACAGTATTTTGTGTAAAAATCAAACAAACAGATATAACAGAAGTTTGTGTCTCCACAGGAGAAATGTAGTATCCCTCCAATAATGCACCACTGGCATCAACTAGTCTTGAACATTTGGCTCTTAAAGCTCAGTTCTTTTCTGTTTTGCATTTGAGCTCATAGCACAGCGGAAGCCCAGGTTATCAGAGGCCGAATCTGGTGTGTTTCCCATCCTGCATGCGAGAACATAAAAACACAAGTTTTTATTTATCATATTCTCATAAACTGTTTTGGACAATAGCTTTTGGAGAATACAGACACGTTTGGGGTCAGCTGCCTGGAACGGTTACAAGAAGCAATTGTATAATGAATAATAAAAGTTGACTTTGAATAACAAGAATATAGCAAGATGGAGCATGACTGACCTAGTAGTGACACAAGCTCTGTGATTGGCCGTGCCATCGGCTGTGTCGATCCAGGATGCTCCGCGCAGGACGTACATGGTCTGAGCACCAGGAAATCGTGAGGAGGTCCACTCCCAGACATTACCCAGCATGTCATATAGTCCTGGAAGAAGGTGGGATATTATTCTCTAAATTCAGAACAATAGTGAAAGAGTTACACTGCCGTTCAAAAGTTTGGGGGTTTTCTATTCATCAACAAATCTTGAAAAAATGTTTAATAATAATGCTTCTTGAGCAGCAAATCAATATATTAGAATGATTTCTGAAGGATCATGTGACACTAAAGACTTGAGTAACGACTGCTGAAAATTCAGCTTTGCCATCACAGAAATAAATTGCATTTTAAAATATTTTTAAATAGAAAATATTTATTTTAAATTGTAATAATATTTCACAATATTACTACTGTACTGTACTTTTGATCAAATAAATGCAGCCTTGGTGAGCATAAGAGATTAAAAACATTTTTAAAAAATCAACCCCAAACTTTTGAATGTAGATTTTCTAGGAAGCTTTGTCTCGGTCTATGAATTCTGAATGCCATACTATACAAACACTGAATGTGTGATGCCATACTATACAAACTACATTACCATAGTTATTCTGTGGAGGATAGGCAGTAACAGGAGCAACACCATGATAACCATCTTCTGCAGCGTCCCTATCTGGAAATGAGCCCTTTGTACAAAGAACAGCGACTTCACAATTACCAACAGCTAAATAACTTTATAACTGTCTTAAAGGAAAAAACACACATTTTCCCACCTGCTATGGACGAGAATGTACCTCAACTGACCTGCCACAGGTTAGTCCGGTTCAGCGAGAACTTGTTGCCCCATGGGTAGGTCCTGCCTGAAATACAAAAATGTGCTGGCTATGATGACTACATAAAATGAAGTTAAACAGGTGAACAATACTGCATGACAAGAGCAAGACAGCAGTTTTTAGGTGCTGGGAGGCATAAGGCTTTTTTGGCTTGCCTTCTAAACCTCCACGTGCAGCCATTTCCCACTCTTCCTCAGTTGGCAGTCTTTTCTTCTTCCACTGACAGTAGGTTTGGGCATCATTCCAGCTGACCTGCACCACAGGGGATTCCAGTCTGTCCTTGATACCAGAACCTGGTCCTGCCGGCTGTACACATCAAAACCAGAGACACCAGACATTCATACAATAAAAATAAATAAATTAACTTATTTATTAATTACATTTTTTATGTATATATAAATACATACTGTATATATTTAGAACATATTTAAATGCATTTACATGTATATATTTATATTCATATAATTTATGTATAAATATATTTAATATATAAACAACCTATTTTTCTTAAATATATACATGCATGTGTGTCTATTTATATATACATAACAAATATGCACAGTAGTACACACATATATATTATGTAAACAACATTTTTTATTTTGGATGCGATTAATCATTTGACAGCACTAATATATACTGGTTGACCACTGATTAAAGTCATTTATACACTTCTAGAATTAATCATACATAAAGTGTTAACTATGTCACCTGTCTCCAGAACACTTTCTCGACTGGTAACCACCAAGGAGCCGACTAGGAAAGAAGAAATGGGACATTTTCAAGAGAACAAAGGGTTTAAGAGAAAATCTAGTATAAAAGACAGTGTTTAGATTAATGTGTCTGAAAACCAGACAAGAAATAGACATTCAATTTAGGACCCAATTGACCAGTAGATTTTGTTTGTTTATGCTCCTGCTTTGGGTTCATACCTCAATTTTCTGAGTGACCTTACTTTTCAGTTCATCAGACACAAAATCCTGGAACACAAAACTCCAACCGAACTTTTCAGCTTCTGTTTTATATTTCTGCTGTCTGACAAATTCCCTGGAATGAACAGAAGCAGCTGTATCAGGCCAGTAAGAAGATATACAAGCAGTAGGAGGATAAAGTAGATTTTGAGCCAATCTCTACAATGGCAAGTACCTAAAGTCAGAGTTAGTGACAGGATACTTGTCCATCTTAAATGGCTGGAGAGTCACAGCTCGTGTTGGTGATTCCCCATCTCTCCCATCAGCAGCACTGGTTCCCATCATCATTTTTCCACCAGGAATAAACACCATCTCATCAACTGCCAAAACAAATTGTTATTTATCTTAAAGTATAGAGCAAATGGTGGTTTCAGGGCCTTACAAACATTTCCAGTTTTCACTAAAATACCACATTTGAGTTTCTTCAACCTTTAAGAGTTTAATTTCATTAAAACTACTCTTAATAGATTTTAATAGTTTTCTTACAAACCATATTGACAATCGTTTTACCATGCGTTTATTAATTTTTGCTACCTAAATGCCTTTTATGTATAATTTTATTGATTTACACTTTTCCCAGACACAGATTTATTTTTTAGACACATGAATAAAATAAACTATTTCAAAACATATGGTATGGAGATTATTTTCAATAAAAATATCTTACACAACCGAAGCTGTGGCGTCATCACAATCAACAAGTTTTCCAATATTTAATTTTGTTCAAAAGTGTGCACTTTAGTTACCAGAGACAACAACAGTGTCGGTAGAGAACTGGAGATGAAATATGACATGTGATGTGTGAAGAAAATAAAGAAAAACCAAGGTAAATATCTCTCGTGGAAAGAATATTGTTTTATTGAGTATCAAGTTGTAATTTTGTTTATTTGGAATACATAAAATGCCATAGGCCTATTTATATTTTGACAGGGACATGACAGTGGTTGGTAACGCCAAGTTATAGGAATTTTAACTTAGCAATAATAACTTTAGTGACTATGACATACTGGCGGAAATTATGTAAATATTATGTTATTAAAACAAAGTAATAGAATACTGATTTTTTTTTGTGACTTCCTACCTGCTGCACAAGAAGACATGATGCACAATAATGCGAGGTATAAGGTTTCCCAAGAGATCATCATGATAAATATAAAAAGACGTGGTGGACGTGTTCTTGTCCAGAGTCTGATTTATTAAACTATAACACAAAAAGCACATTCAACTTCATCTAAAAACAAGAGAACTGGCAGTGTCCGTCTACGCGTCGACGAAGCTCGTTGAAAAGTGTTTATCGCCATCTATTGGTTTGGAAGACGAATTAACGGCATAGTTCACCCAAAAAATAAACATTCTGTCACCATTTACTCACTCTCAAGCTGTTCCAAACCTGTATGAATTTCTTTCTTCTGCTGAACACAAAAGAAGATATTTTGAAGAATGTGGGCAACCAAAGAGTCCTCATTGACTTGCATGGAAAAGAAGTAGGCTAAGCTATTAGTAAGTAACTTTATTTTTCCATTACTATCATTAGTTTAATGATCAATGGTCACAGATATGGAGATGCAGCTTATTCACTTTCATGCTTTAGGACCTCAGTTTGAGAAAAAAATAAAATAGTGTTTTGTTTTTGTATTATTTAAAGCTATATTTGGATATCTTTTTATCTATGGTACAACTGGTGACAATGTTTGAGATCATATCTTTTTACCTGTTTTATGCTTTGCTATCATATCAACAACTGATCTGTAATAAGCAGATATTGATATATCTGATATTTAGAAAAAAGTGTTTTTCAGTAAATGATGATTTATAGCTGTACTGAGGCTGTCTGAAATGTTTTCCTGCCTTGACCTGAATGCAGTCTTTTATTACACCTAATAGCAATGCTGTGAAATTCTCTGGCCCAATTGTCAAAAATGATTCTGAAAAGCAACATTGTTGTGAGGACAGGACATGCTTTAGAGCTGTTAGCAGAGCACATGAATGAGGTATTCGGCTGCTTGACTCCACACAGTGACTGTGAGAGCATGTTCATGATGGGACTACCATGGCTGCTAGTTTTAGAGCTTGTCCTTTACGCTGGTTGTTTCATTTGTGGTGTGATAGCTGCCGCATGGATGACACTCACTCAGGTAACACTAATTAATCATCTCCACAATGTCTGATCATTGCTATTTTATGAGCACTGAAAGTGTAAAATGATTTATTATTAAGAAAACTAAAAGCATAATCATGTCTCTGAGTAATGTGATATGCTATAACTTTGTCTCTGAACTTTAAGTATCAAGATGATCATGGCAAAAGTTTGCATGCATATTTATGGGACATCTGAGGCATTATTTTGTTATACACCATTCAGTTTAATGTTAATATGTAACATTGTGTGATCACACAGCATGCTAGTATATTTATTGAAACGGTCATATTGTTTTCTTACTTTTTTGGGGAAGATGAACTAATAATTTTCAATGATAGGCTACATTTGTTGTTATTCATATGTGCAGTAAAATATAGAATATGTTATGTTGCTGATCCCAGGTCAGACCCTCCAGAGCTTTAAAATTGAATCACCATGTGATCAGCCATCCTCTCGTACCATATTATAGCTCATTAGAGTCATATGATACAGGGACAAAAGCTCTTAGCACAGCACTTTCCTTCTATCTGTGCGTGTCAGAGAAATACAAATCTTCCACTTAGTTTGCAAAAGAGTAAGAAAATGACCCCTAGATGTCCTTTGCTGTTGTTTCTCCTTATATTTATCATATGCAAATATGGATGACTTTTGTTTATTGTCTTTTTAGGGCCACTTTGATGGACGGTGCATCCTCTATGGAAGTGTTCATTATAATGCATCTGGCCAGGCTCTGACCGTAGAAGGCTCTAGTTCTCCTTCCGTCTGCTATTTCGTGTCAGCCATCGCTGTGTGCATGGCTATTTACTGCTTTTCCCTTATTCTTTACTGGATTTATGCCAGCTGTGTAGATGAGGATGTGAGAAGGTGAATGTATTGACTTTTCTGTTGACATTTTCCATATTTCCTTTAGATGTTTCACATTCCACTTTCTTTTATTCATGCACATGGGACTTAACAGTCACATTAACAATTTTGTTTTTGTCTTGCATCATGTATATGCAGGGGAACTGTTTCTCTCAACACGTCTCTGGGAGTCTGTGGTCTTCTTCTGTTTTTTCTCTTGGTATCAGGATGTATTCTCAAGATCGGTCGGGACAGCCTGTGTTTCTCTGTCCTTCACAACACTCCCTCCATTACCAGGTGATTTCATCTGCTTTCTTTTGTGTATGGCATTCTGCATCTGTGATTTTGGTGCACATTTAAAGAACCATATACCCTACAGAAGTATAGAAAATGAGAGTGTCTCATAGTTCCCAGATGCTGTGCTTACAAAATTAAAGTAGGACCCTTAAAGAGAAATGGTGATGTGAATAAAAAATCAGATGAGAGGTAAAATTATATTTAAATGATTTTAAATGACTTTATAACACTTATCCTGTTGCAAAAGTATTGTTCCTTGTGAAACTCCTGTATTAAATGATTTCCATCACAACATTTTTTGTAAACGCAAAGTTTTTCAAAAGACTGCAAAAGCTTTGTGAAACAACACAAACATTTTGCAAGCAAATGCAAAGGTTTTCAGGTAAATGCAAACATTTTGCAAGCACAAAGTTTCTCAGGGAGACACAAAAGTTTTGTGAGACAACACCGAAGATTTTCGAGCTAATACAAGGTTTCTGTGGAACAGAAAATCTTGCGAGCACAATGTTTATTGGGAGAAGTATCTTGGGGTAACACAAGTGTTTTGCAAGCAAATCCATAGTTTCTCAGGGGACCACAGATGTTTTGCAAGAGAACGTAAAGTTTCTTGGAGGGGCGAAATTTTTTTTGCGAACGAATGCAAAGTTTCTCGGGTTAGAGCAAAAGATGGAAAAGCACTGAAATATTTTTCCTCCCATCTTTTTTTCTCAATCACAAAACAATCAATGTTTTTGTTTTAGTTGTGAAGATGCAGAGAATAAAACTTGGGCCCATCCATACACTGGAAACCAGTTCTACACAGGACTGTACAGTACTGAGGTTAGTGCTTTGGATTGGTTATTCTTCATAAGCCTCTCACAGTCGAGAACACATGACCCATCAAAAATAACCTTATCTTGCTAACCCACATTAACAAACACTTTTATTATTGCCAAATAATCTGATAATTGCGAATGTTTCTTCAATGGCCTCTGAAACTAAAAGCTTTCACAAGATGCTGCCTCCACACCGACAGGTGTCAGAATACATGTTTAGAGTTTCTTCATGCATGTTTTTATTTGTATTAATAAATACAGTAGAAATAAATCTCTTGTGTTTCTTGAGCACTCACCCTGTTTATTTCTCTCCTCTGCAGAAAGCTATGTGGGTAAGCTTCTTCTTCTGGGTGTTAATAACGGCCGTGGTGGTCATACAGAGGCGCCAGAGCTCAAGGTTGAAGGTTTGGGGTGATGATGAGTGGAGCCGTGCTGAGACAGAGCCCTTCCTCCATCGCCCGTCCCGCCAGAGATAAATCACCAAGGCCACTATTACATGAGCTTATCACTACATATCATGTAGAATTTAGTATATACACTTAGATGGGACCACAAGCAGTTATATAATACCTAATAATATGTTTGTTGCAACATTTGAATTTTTATTTAGTTGTACACAAAAACAGTTATTTGATGTCTAATAGCTATAATTATATACACAAAGTTTATACTGTATATGTCCAGAGACGTCTAAGACCATGTCTTTGGACATGACGGATATAAGAAAAATATGAATCATACTGTCTAATATACAGTCAAACAACCATTTTTGCAAAATAAAGTAATCAGGACCCCAAAACAAAGAGGAGGGTTCTTCTATCACCCTAAAGGGGTTTATCCTGCTTAATACAAGGATATTTAGAAAATAAATAAATAAATGGACATAACATTTTAATTTGAGTTGAAATAATTATGTATTAGAATCATCTTAATTATAGTATATTGGTGATGTAAATTATATATATTACTGACTCTTTCAGCAGTAACAGTACTTTTCTGACTGGTTACATGTTACACTTAATATCCTAAAATAAGAGCTAAATGCAAAGTTGTGAAGGGGATCTGTATTTTGTATCCATTTTTATGTTACTGTTATTCAAAATTGTGAAATTTTGTGCTTGTGTGCTTAGTGTAAAAATATTAATTATTCACACGTGTGCTGCGGATTGTTCAGAGTATTAAATGAAAAATATGCCAATAACTGATGGTACAAAGTTAACATTTAGAGTGTGTAAATTCTGCCCCACTACTAGGGATGGGCGGATCGATCCTAAAGTATCGATACTTTCGATACTGATGTTGTATCGAAAGGATCGATCCTCACATAAAAATATCGATTCTAAAGTGCATTTTTTTTTAACCACTAATTTTATTTATTAAGAAATTCAGTGCATAAAATAAGCTTCTAAATGGAAAAATAGACTGTATTAACGAACAATTGTGTTGGATAGAGCTATTTCTCCTGCTCACGGGAACACACGCAAATGCTGAAAGACAAAACCAATCAATCACAGACAGCGTTCGCTGCTGAGCATGGCTCAGTCAGTGTTTGTTCAAATAGAGCTGCGTTTCCCAAAAGCATCAGAAGCATAAGTAGATCCTAAGAAACCATTGCCACATTATTACATTACATTACATATCATTATTACTACAATCTGAAAAATGCATCACGATTTCTACACAAATATGAAGCAGCAATAATAATCAGAAATGTTTCCTGAGCAGCAAATTATTTATTTCTGAAGGATTATGTGACATTGAAGACTGGAATAATGATGCTGAAAATTCAGCTTTGATCACAGATGCATTTTAAATTACATTTTTAAAATAGGCCTATATTAAAATAGAAAATAGTTATTTTAATGGTTATATTTCACAATATTGCTGTTTTTACTGTATTTTTGTTCAAATGGGTGCAACCTTGGTGAGCATGAGACTTATTTAAAAAATATTACAAAATCTTACTAACCCCAAACTTTTATGTACATGTAATATTTATTTTAAATAGGCTAGTATGTGTAAGTAAATTTAAACTGGTTGTTGAAAGTTCAAATGGATTCTGTTCTGTTCTGCAATTGCTGTTAATAAATCTGTCAGAAAAAAATATGCTAAAGTTTCACCTTTAGGAGTACAGCAGCCTGGCAGCCTTTAAAAAATGAACCATGTTTTTATTACAGTAACCACAGTTTACCACAGTATTTGTAGTAAAACTGTAGTAACCACAAATTTACCATGGTAATAATAATAATAATAATACATTTTAGTACTTACTGTATGTAACACCATGTTTATTTTTCATGAGGTACCCTCAAAGGTGCACCTTTGTAAATTATCTATACCCTTAAACATGCATACTTGTATGGTACTAATATGCTCCTTTGATACCTTTGAGGTTACTGCCCCAGTAAAGGGCTAAAATACAATTTTAGTATATTTCATTTCTGACAGTGTAAACAAAAAAAGGCCTGTGAAATGTTTAAAAAAAACATGGCTTTAAAATCTAACATTGAGTGAGTATAATTACTGATTATATTCTTTTAATAATTTAAATGATAATTTTAGTTTACAGGTATCGATATCGATATCGACGATACTGGGCTTGAAAATATCGATATCGGATCGAAAATAAAATAAGAGGTATCGCCCATCCCTACCCACTACCAGATTGGAGAAATCATGGTGGTTTTCAAAAAGGTTTGCCAAACACTCCCCCCATCAGCCATTGGTCGAGCAAACAGTTCACCCCGCCCCAAACTCACACTATTGGTTGAGTGATTGTTGTTGTCTCAGGATTAGATTTTAATTTTAAAAAAGAAATTCCAAATCATGTTTAAAATTGTGAATTAGCAGACCACTATTTTTTACTGTCAATGCCAATTTCATGAATTTATGTGGCCGGACAAGCTACTTCCTCCATTGTTTTAGAGCTGCTTACTTAGTTTGCGAGCCTGCCTCTCTTTGGCTTCAAACGCCACCTTAGTGTCCATCAGAGCTTCCAGTGCTTTGCACATCTCAGCCATGTCCTGCTGAAGCACGTCGCTTTGGCTGAGGAGACTCCGGCTCTCCTCTCTCAGCTGCTCGGCGAGAGCGGCCATCTGCGCGCTCTCATCCTGACACTGCGCGTGCAGCTGAGCGGCCAATGAGAACAAGCCCTCCGCGTGGCTCACCACTGAGTCCAGCTGGTCCTTCGACATCCTGTTGTTCTTCACTTCACAGCTGCTCCACACCAAGTCCAGTTGGACAGTGGAGGAAGAAAAAAATTTCAACCAGAAAGAAAGTTATAATATTAATACTGATAGCCTATATGGGGCTATATTTTAGTAACTAAATTTGAAGTCAAATAAAATTACACGTTTGTTTTCTCGATAGAAGTTTTTTTTACATTGACTTTCAAACACCCATTTCAAAAACCCTTTTAAATAATAATAATAATATTTTTGTGAATTGACTATTTTGTGAGATATTCATATAAATAACATTTTTGTGAATATCATGTTTTTGTTATGGCTGTTGAGTAAACAATTGAACACAATAAAACAACTATATATTTGAAGCTGAAAGGTTGAACTATGTCCTCAGGACAAAGGTATTTAATATGAATGTCAGGTTGGGGCAAGTTGTCACATGTTTTAAATGTCATTAATTTGTGTTTTATAAATGTGTTACTGTTTAATATAAGCTATTTAAAGGTGGGCTCCGTTGAGACAACTTGCTCTGCTATGTGTCACACATCACAAAATGTAAACATGTTCAATGAACAGTGTTTTTTTATTTTATTATTAATTTGATTGATTGATTGATTGAAAATTAACATTGCCAAATTCAATATATATTTCAAGAAGAAAATGCAGTACATTGAACATGTTGACCGTAGACCACTTTGTTAGGTACCAGGTTTGACTTTTGATCTGCCTTGATTCAACAAGGTGCTAGAAATGTTCCTCAGAGATTTTGGTCCATATTGGCATGATAGCATCATGCAGATTTGTCAGCTGCACATCCAAATGTGACCCTGGACCACAAAACCTGTCATAAGTAGCACGGGGGGGGGATATTAAATCATTAGGATATTAAGTAAAGATCATGTTCCATGAAGATATTTTGTAGATTTCCTACCATAAATATATCAAAACTTAATTTTTGATTAGTACTATGCATTGCTAAGGACTTCATTTGGACAAATTTAAAGGCGATTTTCTCAATATTTTGATTTTTTAGTTTTTTGCACCGTCTGATTCCAGATTTTCAAATAGTCGTATCTTAGCCAAATATTGTCCTATCCTAACAAACCATACATCAATGGAAAGCTTATTTATTCAGATTTTCAGCTGTATAAATCTCTATTTAAAACTATTGACCCTTATGACAGGTTTTGTGGTCCAGGGTCACAAATGTGAATCTCATGTTCCACCACATCCCAAAGGTGCTCTGTTGGATTGAGATTTGGTAACTGTGGAGGCCATTCAATTATAGAACTCATTCAAGAAACCAGTTTGAGATGATTTGAGCTTTGTGGCATGGTGTGTTATCCTCCTGGAAGGAGCTATCACAAGTTGGGAACACGTTTAAAGGATGCTCAACTGGTTTAAGGGCTTAAACCACCAGCAGAAGCCTCAACCATGGATCCATGCTTTCATATTGTTTACACCAAATTCTGACCCTACCATCTTGCCTTTCTATGAGCTCAAACCAGTCTGGCCATTCTCCTCTGGCATCAACAAGGCACTTTTGCCGCTTGGATATTTTATATTTATTGAACCATTCTCTGTAAACCCTAGAGATGTTTCTGTGTGAAAATCCCAGTAGATCAGCAGTTTCTGAAATACTCAGACCAGCCCGTCTGGCATCAAGAACCACGCCATGTTCAAAGTCACTTAAAACATCTTCCTTCCCCATTCTGATGCTCAGATTGTACTTCAGCAGATCATCTTGACCATGCATGTCTAAATGCATCGAGTTTCTGCTAAGTGACTGGCTGATTAGATATTTGTGATAGTTGGGCAGTTACCTAATAAAGTGGCCCACAAACACACACCCATATTATAAAAGATTTACAGTATGTACCTACACTGATAAATACTCCTGGAATAAAAAGTGTGGCATAGTTGCTTAAAAAGTGGTTCTTTTTTAAATTATTATTAGACGCATTTAAATGCAATCTACATTATTTAATGAAATATTTGAAAAGGTGGTTTTCATCATTGTCACTAGGACAACATGCTGTGTTCTCTGTGACCTAAATCTCTGATGGCAGCACTAGTCTGAATCATCAGGCTCAAGGGAGCTAACAAGCTGCTTAGTGAAAAGCCTATCTCAGTGCCACTGTTACTTCACTTCTCTTAACTTATATAAGGACATATTCAACAATGAAATAAATTAAACGATGCAACCACTGTATTTGGAAAGCTACCAATGGCAGTGGAATGCAATGCTCATTGGAAATGCATTATTAGCAACAATATTCCATTGTCTTGGAATCAGAGTTTCCTGAATCAGACAATCCTGCTATGTACATATTTAAAATTTCAATCTATAATTGAGTATTTTCATTCTACTCTGAAAATGTTTGAATATTTGTTGAATGCATGGTTTTGAAGTTTGACTTACCAGGTCTGGTTTGTGTCCTTTTATGCAGCACAAAGTCACTCTCCTTTGGCTCTCTCACTTCCTCTATTATTTGTCAGCAGCAATGAGAGAACTGCTGCCCTGTCCTTCAAACACAGATTATAAAGAGGGAGGGAGAGGAGAGGAGGGGAGGACGACATGCAAGGTAATTCCCTGCAAGATTCCTGACATTCCATGCAGTTAAAAAGTACGTAAAAATATATATATATATAATTTCATTTAGACCTATATTCGGTTTTACACCATTTTGTACTTTTCCTCCTAATAACACTTCAAACGTCCCAAGGCTTCATTGTGAAAACCACCACTAGGTGGAGCCATTGATCAAACACACGTGATTTGAGCCTGTATAGTGTAGCACGTGGTGAGATTTGTTTACCCATAGTCTTTACCCATAGTGAAAATCCCAAAAAAATCAAATCTCATTGTTGGGAATTGCTAAATGCTTATGCATTCAGTTATGTAATCAGAATGTTCACTGTTTATGAAACACTGTTGAGCACATCTCCAACAAGAGTGAGATGTTTGCCAAGTCTGCATTGATCCAACCCTAAAAACAACTCTGGTCATTAGCCTAGAGTTACTGAGACGAAATCCAGAATTTCACAGCATTATTAATTAATATAAAGGGTCATTCAAAGTCAAATGAAGCATCTATGATTTTCAGGTTCTATCAAAACTCTATAAAACATCTGAACACTGTACTATGCGAGTTAATATTGCATATAGCCTACTGCTTGTTGTGATGATACCTGCAATTTAGGAAAAACAATTTTTAAATGAATAATAATATAGCAGTTTTAGTAAAAAATACATGAACAAATAATAATAATAACAAAGCAGTCAATGAACACATTGTTAATGGTTTGACTTTATTAATAAGAGCATCATGGTCATGGCCACTGTAATCAGTTCCTCATCGCTGACAGATATGCTAGTGCTTGTTGACGTATTAGCAATAATTTGATAAGTAGAAATCCTGCAAACAATACAGGTATGCTCTTAGTGTGTGCTTTGGACTTTACCTTTTTTATTATTAAGATCCTCTCCATGTGCAAGGCTGTGTTTATACATTCGTTTCTTCAGTGTTTCCAAGGACAGCTTATTTTAACTCAATCCCTGCACTGTTCGTAAAGTAGGTGACACATTGTGCTTGTACTGACCTACACTTATATTTTTATGCTTGTTTGCTCTTGGTATCTAAGTGTATACCACCGATGTGACTAAATGGGACGGTGGACTGTTGCACTACTTTGTATTGTGTGTTCTCTATTTTATCTCTTAACAATAGTTGTATTAAACTGAAACAAGCTTAATCAAATAACTTTTGAAACATTCTAACAGTCTAGGAAGGAATTAATGTGGAGGCCTATAAATGGATGGATGGATGTCCCAACAAATCAAGGACAATGGTTTTATAAACACACTAATTGATGTGGTAATGAAAATCTAAAAATGCAAAAACATTTCTGTGAGGGTTAGGTTTAAGGGCATGGGATAGAAAATATCATCAGCTCAGTATAAAAACAATAGAAGTCAATGGAAAATCCCCACCATGATAGAAAAACTAATGCAGGAGAATAAAAAGGAATACATTGAGTTGCTGCTGAACATATCTACTTTCAATAGGCTGCAGTAGACATGAGGCTGACATAAGAAACCTCTAAGGCAGAGATAAGTGAGTCATAAGCACCGTGCTTCTACCAGGCAATTAAAAAGAACAGGAGATTAAAATAAATCATTAGCCAGGACAGTGGATTAAAGCACAGTGTCAAACAGTGAGGGATTACAATTCACCAGCCTACATTCACTCATTGATCTTTTACCTTCCCTTTTTATTAGGTCTAGTATTTTTTATTTTTACTTTTCCCCCTGAGGACCTTTTTTTTCATCAGCTCTACCTTAGTAGATTTTTTATTCTTGTTTCTTTCTAATCTCTATTTAGAACTTCAGTAAATGCAGTTCACATCTCAGTCCCTTTTTCAGTAAGCTACTTGTATGTTGTCGACGCATGGATTTACAAAACTACACCAGCATGGGCTTTTTCACGTTAATGTGGAGTCGCAAAAACTGCTTCGCAATGTTAAAAGCAGGTTGCAGACGCCAAGCTTTTCATGTATAGTACATTATTCCCATGGTCAAAAGGAGGACACGCTGATCTTTTAGTTTGTTATGGACATGATATGCCAGAGATTTCAATAATAGGACATTAAGATCGATATAGGACACTGATGTTCCATGCCTATCAGTATTTTCTACTAGGTATGTACTACATATATATATATATATATTTAGGGTCAGTCCGTATCAAGTGAGTCGACTTGGATATGACATGACCGATGTATATTATTTTCATTTCAATCCCCTACAACATTCTACACATTCATGAACAAATTGTTTTTCAGTCTTACACAGAGACACAAATCAGTCTCTTCAACTTTTCTATCCTGGTTCTGGTCAAAATTCCCCTCTTTTCCTCGACTTCTCGGTCTCCCTGTCTCCCATCTGCACCCAGATGTCAATCTGCCTTTACTTTTCAAAAGCCACTTCAATCATTCTTTACATCATATTGGTTCTTTTAACCCGTGTCAATGCCATGCCCCCCATGACAGCTCTCTTCCCCGTGAATGATTAACACCGGAAAGTAAAGAGCATCTTGGTAAGTGGGTGGCCCGTCTCTCTCATCCTCCCTGGCCTCTCCGTTCTCTCTCTCCTCTTGTTCCTGGCCTGTCTCCTCTACGTCTTCGTCTTCTAGCCCCTCATTCTCTAATACACCCCTCCTCTCCTCATCTGGCACTCTAAACCCAAGACCAAGGAAACCCCCACCACCCTCTTCCACACGGCTGGCCATCCCACCTCCGAGGCTTCTCGAGTGAAACAGGCAGGGATGGCGGCTTCTTGCAGTATGCAACCGGCCAAGAGAAAAACCGCTGCGACTAAGAGAAAGCCTACCACCAGGTCTAATGGGGAATGAGTTTGTCCCCGCAACCATGTTCCCTCTAAACCAGGAAGGGAGCGAAGAGCTGCTTGTTGATTGCCGGCACCTGGGGCAACTCTGAAGGAAGTAGCTAGAATTGCGTCGCATACGTGCAGTCATTGCAACTGATAACGGTGTGTTTGTATTCATATCCAAATCCATAAGCAAGGCCTCGGAGTAGCTAGGTACCATCTGCTGGTTACAGCGAATGTGCCATTCAAGTTCGGTCATATCCACCGTGTTGACCCGTGATATGACGCGCAGAGTGGGACCCCCAGTGCCATGATCGAAGCCCGTACAGTAATTTCCCGCCTCCGTGTTATCATTGTCATTTGCATCCTCGTTTTCTCCAAACAGTTTCTCAACATGGTAGTGGACGTATGCAGTACGGTACTCGGCAATCACACGAAGAGGCCACGATAGCAGGAAAGCCGAGGCCAGCCAATACACCCAGCGTCTGGTGTACCAGGGCGGTCGAGATGGGTCAGGGAAGGCCAGCATGTGTTCCCGGAAGTCGACGTTTTTAAGGTGCATGCCCTCCCGCGCTTCCATATAGTCGTCCAGGCCCTCATTGTCCCCGAAGAAGCGTGCTCGCTGCGTGAGGTAGGCGGTCTCGGCACGGGCGCTGGCGAAGCTGAAGCACTTAGTGAAGCGCAAGCGAGTGACAGGATGTTCCAACAGGCCCTGCAGCTCTTTCGAAACGTCTTTGACTCCGAGATGTGAATAATCAAACTCGGAGCTTGCTGCGTGCGTGTTGACCCGTTCATGGTACACCTGTGTAGTCGTATAGGCGTCTCCGTTTCGGTAGCGCGTCACCTGTCTGGTACGACGTACGTAATGATAGCTGATGGCCTTCCACCAGATGCAGGGTGTAGCTTGTTGCAACCGCTGTATCCTGTCATACACCTCACTGATTTCCACCTTAGCAAGGTTAGCTGTTTTAGAGTAGCAGTGCCAGCACTCCACCAAGTAGACGATGTACAGCATGGCCAGGAAGGCTACAGGTATATAGACGTAGCCGTTGGAACACGGGCTGTCGTGATAGAGTCGGGCATTGCCTTTGTAGAAGTAGGCTTGGTCATCAAAAGTAATTACGGTGATCCGGTATAGGGAGCACCAGCCTAGCGTGCCAAAGCAGCCGTACATGAGCAAGGTGAGCAGCAGACACTTCCAGTGGGACTCTCTGCACAGTGAGCCACTCAGGGACTGCTTGAGGGGACGCTGCTATAGGTGGGAAGAGGGAGACCGGATGTGGATGGAAATATAAGAAGACCAGGGGACAGAGGGTAGTGCAGATGGAATAGAATTTGAATGGGTCAGGGTTCAATAGCAGATGATTTGGAGGTTATTGGACAGAATGGGAGTGAGTTGATGCCAAGGCCAAAAGAAAGCAGAGGGCAGTATGGTTGGGGGAGAACAGGAGGGAAAGAAAGGAAGAAAGAAAGAAAATGTAAAAATTAGTTCTGGCAGAAATGCATACAACATACAACATTGTACAAGAACAAATTATGAAAATATATATGTACCAATTAAACTCATGATTTCACAGCAGTCTTGAGAAAGCAGAATGCCTATAATGCATTACTTTTACATTTGTAATGAATTTAAAGGGCACCTATTATGTAAATTTCTCTTTTACATGTTGTTTGAACATAAATGTGTGTTGGCAGTCTGTGTACACAACCACCCTTTAATGATAAAAATCCACCCGCTCCTTTTTTTTTTATCCCCATAAATCATAAGTACTGTCTCAGAATAAGCCGTTCGCAGAATCCATAAAATGTGACATCACATTTTACAAGTTCTGGGGACCCCTGAGACTTATATTACATCTTATAAAAAGGAGCATAATTGATGCCCTTTAACACTTATTTTCTATCATATTTTTTCTACAGACCCCATAGGACTCCTTTGCAGCCTCCTGGGGGTCCCCGAACTCTATGTTGAACCTGTGTTTTAGATGATTCAGGGAACTAGTATATTTCATTTGTATTACAACATGCACAGCTGAGTGAAGCACAGCCTGCTATATCCACTCTGACATGCAGCAGAGAGAACTCGGTAATAGCTCATTCTCCTGAGGGCTGAATACATTTCCTGGCTGCTCGTAACCCAAACCATGTCTCCTTTTAAAACGCTCTGTAAGACTGTGGAGGGGAAGTCTAGATGCTTTTAGACATCATTGAGTGCATCATCTCAACTAAATGCATATGGATCTCTACTGCCTAGTCTGAACCCAGTGGCGGCTTTCAGTATTGAGGCCATATGGGCAAAGATGAACTGGTTCCAAACTAGCAGGAGGGAGAAAGAACAAACCATACAGTTTCTCTAAAAGGTATGGCACAAAAAGATTAGGTTTTCTATGGTTGGTCTGCATTTTTTTCGTCCTTTCTTTGTCCTTTTTCCCTGCTGTCTCTTTTTTTTAGCAACATCACATACACACTCTCTAATACACACACAGATACTTACACACATAAATCAGCTAATAGTACGAGCAATGCCCTTGCTGCGAGAAACTGCAGCACTAAAAGCAGGCCGCAGACCAAGCGTGGCATGGAGGCTGCGCTCCTCTTGGCAGGAGTTTAATTGTTCCTTTTACAAGGACAAGAGAGCAAACTGGGATGGGAGAGATAGAATCCATTAGGACCTGCAGTGAGCTTTACCATGTGCACAAGCTGATATCTACGCATGTTTTTAATAATGGTGACTTGAGCCATGAAACATGATAATACAGCATATTATATAAAAATAATATTCCCATATATACACATTTAGGTTTGTATGTCTGCAGATTTTGGATTACAAAGTATCATTACTCCTTCAAATTTCAATAAAATATGCAACCTTATCACAAATGAATTATTTATTCACTAGATGCTTTCACTGCACAGCATCTCAGAGACGTGCAGTTGTGGGAGGGTGAGAAGCTAGTGTTGGTACCACAAGAAAATGTGTCCTAAGAAATGTGAATGATATTCAGTGAGATTCAATACTGGAGGCTGTGATTAGGATACTTGCATAGAACAAAATGGCAGTGATGTATAAATAGTGGATAAAGTTTGCTATTTCAGAGCCCTCTAATAGGTTAAATTATTTAGATGCCCTGAGAATGTCTGCAGTCATATGATCATGTGTATTTGAATGCTTTTTACATGAGAGGCATCGGTGGATGGTTAAAATAATAAAATCAAGCCCAAGTGTAAGTGTTTTCCTGCAAGTGCGTATGAGTCAATACATTATTTGCCCTCTTGGGAAAGGAGATAAGACAGCAAGAGCAAGTGGCTGTTTGTTTACTTGCTGGTTGTGCATAAAACCTAAGTTGGGAACGAGAAACAATCCTGTTCATATTCAGGTAAAAATAGTACATTATTCGTATATTTTTGTACGATCTGCTCAAACCTCACACTCTCAGAAAAAAAGGTACAAAATCTGTCACTGGAACGATAACTTTTCAGTAAGTACAGTTTTAGTCTTTTTTTTAACTCCTAAAGGGAGCATATTAGTACCTTAAAACATACATATTAGTAGCTTTTGAAAGGGTTGCCTCTTATGTGCAATTGACCCTTCGCAGGGAGTTTGACTGACAGGCGATCTGACTAATCATAACAGAATTCCCCTAGAGAGTAGAGTAATATTGGTGGATTTGAACTTGAAAAATTGATATTGACATCTTTCTGCAGTTGAAACAAGATACCTTCTAATGTTCATTCATGTTTATTTCATGCTATAAATAGTAACGAGGAAGAGATGAACGGTTCACGTGCCGCTTGAACTGAGTCACGATATGTCACAACTCATTAAAGAGTCACAAAACGGTATTATTGTTTGAATTTCCTAAAAAAATTACAAAATTTGAAAGCTGAGACTTTGTTTCATACCTAAAGGAACCTGCTCTGTCTTGTCTGTCAGCACGTCCTCAGTTTACGCTTTGCTCTGCAATGTATTTTTGTGAAAACATTATGTGTGGTGTGAGAGCGGCATGTTTTGTTGGACATAGTAAAAGGGGGGGGGGGGAAAAGGTCAACTGCCAAAAGAAAAAATGCAATTATTTTTACTGATTAACAACTTGCAGCTTATTACAACTACTGTGAGACTTAAATGAGTGTAGCTACCGAATGATTGTTGAAATGATAAATAAATGAAACCTGCTATCATATTTTATTGTTTGTTCATTAGCCTATTGTTGTTAAATATGCTAAGGCCAATTATTAGATTTTATTTAAGCCACCTCTAAAATATTGTAAAGAATTAAAGTTTTTGTAAACAATTTTTGCATGAATTGTTTTAAATATTTTTTATTGACATTATCTCATCATTTGGCAGTGGAAACTGACACAGAATCATTAATGAACTGGAATCATTAAGAGGAAATTCTTTACGATTCCCATCTCTGCTAGAGGCTTTCCTTTCATTTCTATTTGTGAGTGCAAAATTTTGAGATGAAGGACACTGGGCTCATAAAATATTCAGTCTGAACAAATGATATTGAGAGTGAAATGCATCAGTGGTTGGGCTACAGAGCACATTAATCAGTGCATAGCTTGTACACAAGAGAGTTTAGTTATGTGTTAGAGGCGTGTGGAATGGATATACTAACAATGGTAAATAGCAGAGGAGAAAGGCATACTCATAAATTAAAACAGGAAGGTCTGAGTGCCCTCTTAAAGTCTTAATTGCCTTGTCAGCATATACATCTATTTCTATTTGACCAGGCGAGTGCACTGAGATGCGTTTATCCACAAAGCAACACGAACGAAGCATAAAGACACATTGGCAGAAACACTGCCCTGTACGAAGCAGAGAACAGCTGAACGACAGACATTGTAAACTGAGAGCTGTCACTAAACAGAAATAGCTGCAGCTAGAAGTATCGATACGTTTGTAAGTGACAATGTAGCACTAACATTATGAAAACTCAATAATGATTACAAAAACGTCCCATCCCCCACTGTCTCTCAGCCTATCGATCAGTCTGTAACTGTATATGGGGGGTAAACTCAGCAACTGAGGGTGTGAGTGAGAGAAAGAATAGAGAGAAGGCTTGTACTGTCACATAGAATGCATTTAAAGTAATGCAAGGCACTGTGTGTGCTGTTAGAAAAGTGTGTGTGTGTGTTAATTATTGGATTTTCTTTAATGAACTTAACACTGGATGAATAACCGTCCAGAAAATAATGAATGCCCCACTGAGACCTGACCTCCATTATCTAAGATAAACGTTGTGAGCCAGATGGGAAAAGTCAACGTGAGAAAATCTGAGCGCAAAGAAAGCCTAGTTTTCAATGCACATATTTAAGGTGATGAAGTTTTTGTATTTTAAAATATTTTCTTGTATCTAACTTCATATTAGTAAGCCATTTGCAGATTGGTTTCTCTGAAAGTGTCATTTTTTTTATAACAAACAGAAGGCAAAAAGCTATAGGAACATATTTAGCCAATCCTCTCTGTATTAGATGCATGATATCATTCTTTCTATCACAGATCTGGCAAAATAGAGAAACACGGGGGTGCATTCTCATCTACTAGCTTTCATCGTTCCTATGGTGACATAGCATATAGACAGGTTACAGGCCCCTCCCCTTAATAAACAGGCAATTCCAATCCAGAATAAACAAAGTCAAATGTCTTAAGCAAATACTGGTAAGTCTCAGAAAAATATCCTAACACCTTTTTTAATGCACTAAGCAATGCAGTGTTAATGCACAACATGATTTCACATAAAATAATATTTTCTTAATGTGATTAACTCTCTGCTGTACCAATTTTCTTTACTTTGCAACTGCATTTTTTATGCCAATAAAATAGATAAATATGAAGGTGACTTTGAATAAACAAAAAACAAACAAAAAAGCTTTTTCTTGATCACACCCCTTTTAGTAGTTAGAGTCATATAAATTATTTGCATGTAATGATTAATTGCTTGAATGAGTTTGTTAACTAGAAGCATCATTTGGTTATTGATAGTAGATACAGCTCATCTGTGTTTAGAATTTTTGGGGGAGTTTTTTGTATTTGTGTATAGGCCTATATAATATTTAACATCTAATTACAATTTAAGTGAAAATAAAGAAATTTAGGTTCCAATTTTATTAGATTGTCACATAGTGTGATAATGTGCAGTGTAATAAATTTTTTATTTAAACATATTTTATTCTGACATCAGTAAAAATGAATAGCAATCACTCACTTGCACTATAAATAAAACCTTTTGATTAATGTCCTTTCATTCTTGCACATTGTTGCCTACAGGGAAGATAACTAAAAATGATGTATTATTTCTGATTTTGTCTTTGTATTACTGATGTCATAATGCATGTAACAGACCTGTGTAACAAAATATCTATAAAATATCAAACGTAGGCTATTATATATATATATAAAAAAAACAAATGTCTACGATATTTTCTTTACATCGCATTTCACCTTCTACATATTCAGAAGACAAATGCAATACATCAAGAAGAAACTCATGGGTTTATTTACCAACATTTTCACGCCTTACCTCCTCCCTTCCGCCCCCATTCAGTGTGGGCGCTTCTCCCGTCACCGTCACCCCTTGCATTTTTCTCTAACATGTATTATCACGGCACACACAGTCCAGGATGAAAAATAGCGCCGCGGTCCACCGTCAGGACCTCTCCGTAACCTATTTCACCCCATCAGCGGCGAGTGCCACCACGTTTCTATGGTGGCGACGACGTTCACTACAAAAGAGCATCCCCAAAAGATGCGTCCGTTCCCTTTCGTGTCTTACAGAGGTTATCACATCACCTAATCCCGGTAGCGATTCTTCTGGATTCTAGTCCGGCCAAGAATCAAGAATAGCGGGTAACTGTTGCGCTTGATTTCCCCATCAGTCTGTGAGATAAAAGCATCGCAAGCTCGAGACGGAGCGATGGCTGGACAGCAGCGCGCGCATCATTCTCGCGCCTCGCGATGCACAGTCGAGGGCTGCCGATCACCGTGTGTCGTAATCAGTGGCGGGCGGCGAGATTAATCTCTGATTATATTCTCTACGTTTTAATTGAACGACAACTCGAAATGCTGAAATGACGGAATCCTCAAACTCTCCTTCCCGAGCATCGCGTATTTACCACCTCAACCTCCTTTCACCTGAACGGTGTCCTTGCGGACTTCACTCTGACGTCATCCTTAAACGAGCCTTCAAATCCTAACAATTGGTCAGTTCATACCAGCGCGTGCAAGAATACGGTTTTAAATGTAGTGGTTTAGTTTTCGTTTAGCCTAGCTTATTTAATAGTAATACGTCGTTTTTACATATAGGCCTATCTACAAGTTTAAAGCTGCAGTAGGCTATTAACTAAAGACAGCAGTTCACTTATTTTGATGTGTACATGTAAAGTATTTAACTGTAGACCTATAGCTGTTATTAAAATAATGGACTATTTTAAATGTAGCTACTAAATTGTAACGTTATAATTACAAATATATTTAAATACATTTTTAATAGAAATGACATTAAAGTAGACTATTTCTAGTTAAAAATAATATATTTTTTATGAAATTACACAAAGATGTACGTAAGTCCTATATGTGCAGACAAAAAAGCTCTCTTAAGTTCAACTATTTGAATTTAAGAGGCCTATAAATTTAAATTACAATACATTACAAATAACATGCAATTAAGTCTCCAAAAATATTATATGCAGTTTAAAATATACTTAATAATAAGTATTGTTTTAAGTAAGCTAAAGTGTAGGCTACTTCACTTTCACAAGAGAATATGTTCAAAACAAGCAAAAACATACCAGAATTTTATTTTTTCAGCATAATTTGTCATTCGATACACATATTTAAATTATTTTCCTAATTCCAATAATTCTATAAGGGATAAGCATTCATTCTGCCTAGAATTACTGACTTACAAAAGTGCATGTAGAGTGGAACAAAATGATTAATCATAATTCATCAATAACTGTCCTCTATTTTTTTTCCTCAGCACTTTATGTGGGGGGTTTCAGGTGAACACGGTGATGTGCTATCTCCAGATGTGTAACCTCTCAGTTCATTGCTTTTTGTTGTTATGAGTCTCTGTGGATGTTCAGCTTGAAGATGATTCTGCAGACTGTTCCGTGTTTGTGCAGTCAAGCCACACTCCTCACACACATATAGTTTGTCCCTACGCTCTTTGAAGGCATATTGTTGAGTAACGGCATGGATCTTCCTCAGGTGAGACTCTAAGGAGCAGCGCTGAGTGAAGGCTTTAACACACAAAGTGCACTTATAGGGTCTCACACCTGTATATTGTAAGTTGAGAGGAAAGTTAGAGATGAAAATATACAAACTTGCATATTTAAACATGTAAATATACTTTTTTATACTAATTTAAATGCAAACTTACCCGTATGAGTGCGTACATGCCTCTTCAGGTCAAAAGCATCATTAAATCCTTTTCCACAGTGCTCGCAAGAGTACTTTTTTGTTTCACTATGGCAGTTCACATGGCGTTTCAGCATACGTGCTGTAGTGAATGTCTTCTGGCACACCTGGCAGGACAACACTGATGCAGTGGGTGGAATATCTGCTAATTTGTTTGCATTATCTGGGATGACTGGAGATGGCATATTACCTGTAGTTATCTGAAAATGGGAGAAGAATGGAGAGATATGTTCTTGACACACACACACAAAATCAATACAAAATGTGTGTTTTAATTTAAACCAAAAGAACTCACCTTTATCTTTGAGCGCAAGTAAGGCACTTTTTGGGTCCTCATGTGGCATTCTGGCTTGTGATCAGGTTGACCCTGTGCAGCAGAAGATGGCAGCTGTGCAGACAACACACGTGACTGAACCTGTAGAAATGTGTTTTTTTGTGCAGTTGTGAAGCAGGAGTATTCTGCAATGCTGCCCTCCGAGACTTCATGCACGTATGGTGGAAAAATGGACTCTATGGGAGCAGCAAGAGCAAAGAGATTTTTAATAATAATAATAATATTTTATATAGCGCCTCTCTACAAACTCAAGGTCGCTTTACAATAACAGAACAGATAAACATGACAGCAGACAGAAAAACAAAACACAGATAAACATGAAATCCATGGAATGAAACAGATCATACAGTCAGAAATCAGAAACAAGAAATGAAAAGATATGTTTTAAGGTGGCTTTTGAAATCTTGTAAGGAAGATTGATCACGAATGTGGAATGTGTTTTTAAGTCAGAGCAGAGAGAGCAACAGATTTTGACTGGTCACTGAGTTCAGGTAGCCTACGCTTTTTTAAAGTCCTCATTTAATTCCATGCATTAAGTTCTTCTTTTAAATTATTATTATTTAATTCAATTCAAGTTTATTTGTATAGCGCTTTTTACGATACAATCGCTGTAAAGCGCTTTACAGGAAATTAAGTTTCTACAATATATTTATACATTGTAGAAACTTAACATATTAACTTATGGCAAAATTTGTTAATTCTGTATGTGGTTGAATTAATAATGCAAGAGTATTAAGTCTTTAGAACGATTTAATGCAAGAAATCAATACAGCATCACAAGTCACCACAATATCAAGTTATTTATAAAAAAATATATATAATATATAAAAATATTAAATAAAATAGCCTAACTGTATAAAACAATTTGACTCAGAACACCTCATCATAACATTTTATATAACGAGAATGTAGTTTTCTTAGTTTAGTCTGCGTTTGTCAAGTGATTTGTTTCCAACAACAACCATCGTCAATATAGGCCTACAATTAATTATAACAAAGTACGTATGCACTAAGTATTCAATTCTTTTAACTCCCTATGCACCCAGTGACACGCGAACATGAACGAGACACTCACCAGGTATGTAAACGTCCCCTCGCGCGGAATCCGGAATCTCACTCCAGCTTCTTTTTTCAGCAGCGATGTTCACTTTTTTGACCAGGAATGCGCGAGGCATTTTCGATAACCCTAGCGAATGATTTACGTTCTAAGATATGTTTTTAAGCGGATCCTCTCGCAACACACAGTTCTACAGTTATCTACAATTCAACTATCGCTTTCCTTATAACAAGGAAGCCGCCAGGTGAGGTTGCGCATGCGCAGAAATATAACGGCGCAGTGCAGGTAGCCTACAGGTAAAACCGGTTCTCAAAAGTAATGCTAATGTAACCTTAATGAGAAACGGGTTTTAAATATTAACATGTTCGTGTTAGTTTTAGCACACTATAATGTAGTGTTAGTCCATTTATAAACTTTTTTAAGCATGTCTTCATGTTTTCTGTAGGGTGTGGGTCTGCTCCTTTGTTTATGTAGCCTCTGTTGTCTGTCTGGAGGTGTGTGTGTGTGTTGTTAGGGTGTATTGCTGTAACACTAGGCTATCAGCAGGGGGGCAGGCGTGTCCTGTCGCATAAATTAATCTACTAAAGTTTTAAGACACCGTTTGTCATTGAAATATGGATTTTTTTAAAATAAGGAGCTGGCGCTTTCCACGTTGCTACATATGCTACACTACAGTTTACTTTGTAACCATATGCGTTTAGTTCACATCAAACCTTTTTATGCAAATTAGTTTGCAGCATGTTAATGTATCAAAAATCTGATAAGAGGCCCTCCCACAAACACACACACGATGAAAACACAAACACACCTCTTATCTCTATCTGTTTCTAAAGTACACTGTGAAAATGAATACAGTGATCATACACAATGTGTCCGTGCACTTTGTTGATGCTACATCAGATGATAAAAGGGAATATAGGTAGCCTACTTTTAGACAAAGTTTATTTTTATACATATAGGGAAAGCAGTTTTGCATGTAGGGGAGACAGGGTCACTCTTTTTACTCTAGTGAATATGTAGCCTAGGTTTAAAAGCCACTTTCAGTACAGGCATACCGTCCTGTGCAAAAATAAAATAAATAGCGAAGCATGTCACAGCCTTGCATTAAACAGCCCATTAAAGGCTTTTCAGCTAAATGTAGGCTAATCATTTTTTTTTTTTTAACATTTAACACTTATAGCTAAGTAACAGCTAGGCTATTTTATGGGGGGAAAACATATTATTATATTATAAACATGTAATAAAAATAGACTTATGGTATAAACTTGTGAAAAATGTAAATCTTGTCCAGATCTTTACAATTCTCAATATTTTATTTATAAATAATAATAATAAACAATTAAAAAAAAAAGTTTGGGAAAACATTTACAACGCAAGTGTTGTTGGAAGATCTCTTTTAGATAAACGGAGAAGCGAACTGGACAAATGAGGCTTCCGTAGTTTGAAAGAGCACAAACATGGCGTCGACCTGATGCAGTTCAAATCGCTCAGCATGTTAGATAATATTATAGTGTCAAAATATACAGCTACGTGTCATGTTTGAAATGTCAGTATTTCAGATAATCACTGAAAAGTAATCGTTTTACTAAATCATGTCTGTTCAGTGCTTATTGTTCGGTCTAAGGTCCTGTCGAACATTTATTTCAGCTTATCGACTGACAGGTATTCAGTCTTCGAGAGCGTTCGTGTCTACAGCGACCCATTCCGTTAAAGTCAATGATATAACAAGCATCTTGAATCCACTACGTTGCGTGCGCGTTAATTCAGTCAGGAATGCCTATACCTTTACATCTACTGCTGTCGCAAAGGACGTGATTCTCTTCAAACACGACCGGACGCGTTTCTTCAGACTTTTAGCCATATTTTGTGGCGGCCAATTTCTATTCTGGGCATATCTGGCTCACTTTGCTTTCACAAGTCTTCGAGACACAAGACAAAATAGTGGTGAACCTCAAAAGGTCAGAACTGAGTTGGGAGGGCTTTTCAGTTTTGATATGAACCTCGGTTCATATGCCTGGAGGTATGGATTCACTCTTGGGTGCCTAATTATTGGTAAGCTTTAAATTTGATTTCTGGTGACATAACATTTTTTATGTATTCCAGCTCTCTAAATATTATTTTTCTGTTGTTGTAGGCGGAGGAATCGTTGGCGTGGCTACATTGTTCAGCCGTCGTTCTGTGAGTCGTGTAATTCTTCATAAGGGAGGTGGAAAAGTCACAGTATCTACACAGTCACCGCTGGGACCTCTCAGAGCTCACCATCTAACTGTGCCTTTGACTCAAGTGACCTGTCATGCACACAGACAGGAATCACCTTCATTTATCCCTCTTAAAGTCAAAGGATACAAGTTCTACTTCCTTTTGGACAAAGAAGGGACACTAAACAATCCTAAATTATTTGACATTACTGTTGGGGCCTACAGACCCTTGTAATTTGTCATTCATACCCTTGTGAGTCTGCGTTCCTCTGTTGATGTATCATACATCTGCTGTTCATTTTGGTTATTGTTGCCTTGGGGGGAAAAACATGCACTGAATTTACAAGAGGAATAAACCGTTAAACTTTTCTGTTCATAATAAAACTTTTTACCTGGGATTTGTGCTGACAAGCTGAATTATGACACATAGGCTTAGTCATACGGGTCTGACTAAGATAAAATTATAGGTCTGTCTTTGCTTTTTTTTTGGCAGCATTTATGTCTGACTCGGTTAAGTAAGGAGTAATTGATGATGAGCCATTGAATTATTAGAAGATAATGCACACCCAAGGTGGTAATGCGGCCGTGACACGAAGCGGAATGACCGTTACACCTCAGGTGTGCCTTATTTTCTAATAATTCAATAGAACTGGTCAGTTATTCTGCTTGTACTAAAGTTACCACACCTCAAGACATTGTTCAGATGTTGTATTTCGAGCTATTTGTCAGGTTTTGTCCTTAAAACATTCTTGTTTGCTCTTGTTTAGTATAATTGAAATTATACTATGGGGCTGTTTAATGCTTGAATCTAATTGGAGGATGAACGTTCTAATGTGTGAACACTGTTGAGAGACACACTCTAATAATAACTAGATCTGAAATGACATTTTGGAATTGGCAAAAGAGGCGTGGAATGAGATGAATAAGAAATTAGTCTTACAAACAAGAGCATTTTAAGTACAAAAACCTGACAAATATCTTGAAATTCAACATCTGAACAATGTCTTGAGGTGTAGTAACTTTAGTATAAGTGGAATAATTGACTATATCTGTTCCCTACACATTTTATTGAATTATAAGAAAATAACACACACCTTTAATGGTCATTCCGCTTCATCTTGTGGCCGCATTACCACCTCAGGTGTGCATTAGGCCTATATTCTAATATTTCAACAAACTGTCAATTATTTCTTACATATTAAAAGTCTAATCTACCCCTCTATCTATCTATTTATGTGTGTTTCAAAACATGTTTAGGGTTACTCTATTGACCAACAAAATGTGCCTAAAAAATGTGATAATTTCAAAATAGATGACCCTGACACAAAGATACAGTGATCTAAAAACAATTGATTTAGTTGATAAAAGTTATATATAAGATAAATATTTTAAAATAAAGTTACTAAAGTAAAAATACTTTTGTTTTCATTAAATCATTGAGTATGCCTATGTATGCCTGATGCACAAAAACTAAAATATTTTTTATTAAATAAATATATATATATTTTTTTATTTTTTTTTTTATTTCAAGTCTTTTTTATTTGAATGTATTCTTGAATACAATACAGACCAGCCCGCCATGAAACATGAACTGTGGCATGTATCTGTTCTCTACCCATGCAGTGATTCACGGATGTTCGACCAGTTCTACAACGGTTCGCTTATTCATACATTTCAAACCTACACGTCACTTGGCAAAAGATGTCAGTAAGTGAAATTCAACATGTGAAGGGTGTGAGCTATGGAAGCTTCTGTAGCTCTCAAACAACAAGGATTACATTTAGGATATACTTCGTTTCCTAGCGAATATAATTTCAGTGACAGTTAGTTGGCGCTATTGACAAGAAGGTCTTCATAAGTAAAAGCCATTAGAGACACATTAGTGTCCACAGAGGAGAAAAGGCGGTAGATTGGAAAAGATAGAGGCTCCAGAGATGGGGAGGAGAGAGAAAGTGGGTGTGAGGAGGGGCTGAAACACTTTAAGAAAACTTGTAGCACGTGTTTTGATTTATTTTTTCATCATTCGCTCTGATGGATTTATCCTAGTTTTGGTATTTTTGTGCCTCTGTGGGCCTGTTTTGTAATTAACAGCACGGGAGATGGGTTTAAGCGAACTTAAACAGAAATGATATGAACTCAAAGAATACGGATCGGGTTTGATCATAATGAATCATGATGAAGGAAGAGAATCGTATTATCGTATGCATGATTCCCAAATTTCTCCAGTATGGATGGACCCGGAAAACTCAACGGCTCTTCCGGTACGTATTTATTTTAATATTTTAAGATATTTAGTGTCATTTATTTTTTTAAATCAACCAAATCAAATAGAAGAAATACAATAGAACAGGCAATAATTGTTAAGTATTTAAATATGAAAATTTATTATAATTGTTTTGAGCCTAAATATGTATAATTATAACCATTGTTACATTTTTTTTTTTATTCTCATGTATTTATATTTTTATTTTATTATTTTTTTGTTATTTAATTTTTTCAGAATCTTACCGAGGACACTACATCCAGCCCAAATCTTGATGTAATTACATCTAGTCCAGATCTTCAGTGGCTTCTGCAGTCCTCTCTACTTTTCCAATCAGAGACCAGCTTGGGAACATTTTCCTCATTCACACCCACCACCACCATGCCCAACTGCCCCTGCTTGTCACAGTGCTCCAGTCCTGACCCGTCCTGTAATGGAGCAGTGGGGGACAGTTCAGTAGGACATGCTAACAAACATGTAAGTTATTGGTATTTCTGATATTTTCAGAGTTTAGAATGCAGAAAATAGTGAAAGTAAACTTGATGGGTTCCGGTGATTCGTTCATTTATGGTAAAAGAGTGAAATGACTCACACCTGAATCACAAAGGGGCACGTGGAGTGAGTCAGTGCTGTAGTATTTGAGCGGGAATCTTAAAGCGCAGGCCCAGATGGATGGATCATGTTGTCATTGGTGCCAGTGGATGAGTAACAGGAACAGCATATTTGGAATTGGGTAGAACTGCTGTGTGTTTGTTTTCTTGATATCAACCATAAGATGGCAGCACCATCACTCTTTTAGACTGAAGCTTGGTTCTTAAATCAAATTTGGAATTGCTTTGCTAAAACCTTCTCGGCATTTATAGATGTCCTCTGAGGAACTTGACAGGATAAGGATCCGCAGGGAAAGGAACAGAGTAGCAGCTGCCAGGTGTCGGGACCGTCGTCGGATGCTTATAGACACGTTACAGAATGTGAGAATAGCACTTATTTGTGTTTTAGACCATGTTTAGCCATTAGCCGCATGTCCTGAGCTTGTGCTTTCTCTTTCAGGAGACGGATCATTTGGAACATGTGAAGACTCAACTGGAGGAAGAGATTGCTGCTCTTGAGAGGGAGAGAGAGAGGCTGGAGTTGGTTTTTGAGGCACATATGCCCATCTGCAAGTTACATGACCTAAACCCAGAATAATTACTGATGCTGGTCATGTTTAGTGCTGAGTCTGCTGGTTCAGATCAGCTGTGGATTATATAACATTATAAGCTTATATTTGTTAAAGAAATGAAATGTTAAATTCTATTTCAGTGATACCTTGCATGCACAATTTGTTTTACTTCTTTTCATAATAAACCACAGTTTCAAAATATTGATGTTTCTCTAGCAAATGTTTTTGTACCATGGGTGTAGCAACAGGTGTGGACCTTGGTTGGGTGCCAGCTCCATAAATTATGTTTATTATTTAGCTAATATATATTTGTTAAATATTATTATAATTTAAAATAACTGTTTTCTATTTTAAATTTATTTTAAAATATAATTATTCCTGTGATGGCAAAGTTGATTTTCAGCAGCCATTACTCCAGTCTTCAGCGTTTTTCAGAAATCATTTCGAAATTGTTGCTCAAGAAACATTTTATTATCAATGTTGTAAAAGTTTGTGCTATTTAATGTTTTTGTGGAATTTTTTATAGATTTTTTTCTGCATTCGTTGATTAATAGAAAATATAGGCTAAAAGAACAGCATTAATCCGATACTGAATTTTTGTAACAATAAGTCTTTACTGCCAGTTCAGCCCTTTAATAAAACTTTGATTTTAATAAAAAAAGTTTTTTGAAACTTTGACACCAAACTTCTGAAAGGTAGTATAGAGCTTATAAAAAAAGGAAATTATATACTTTTTTATAAATATTACAATATTATAAAAAAATTAAATATAGCAAATATAATTTTAAATATTATTATATTAACATTTAATAAAATATTTAATAACAGAAAAATACAAAATGTGAAAAATATCACATTTTATAAATATATGTTTCATTCACAATAATAATTTTATATATTTGTTATAAAATATCACTAAATTATTTAACGCCAACTGATGCTCCACTTTAACATTACAACAAATAACTGGGGAGGAGATTTTGGGAGAAAAATTAATACCTAAGCAAACATAATTCTTGGTTCAAGACATTGAGTGTTTGGTAATGTACAGATTTAGTCAAGTATTAACATTAAAGATCATTTAATTTCCTTACTCTGTTGTTGTAAGTTTAGCTGTTGCTGAATAAAGCACTTGAGTAAGTATGTAAGTCTGAGCCAGAAACATTACACAAGCACAAAATTAAAATAATACAGCCATTAGGTTTATGCATTTCTGCACATTTTGTTCATCTCTTTTTGTTTTGGTTACGACATTGTGCTTTGTTTATTCCTTAACAGCAGGTGGCAGTCACACATTAGCAGACGCTCAATAACGCTGAGGCGCTCGACGGAGGTGTCTGTGGTGAATGTAGTTCAGCTTGGGTTAAACCAGAAACTGGATCCAGACGATTGTGAGGAGTTTGACAGCTTTACCCATACTACAGTATCAGTCAGCGTTCATAGATAATATTATTTGTTGTGTTACTGCATAAAGCGCATAAACAGATCAGCAGTGCGTGTTTTGAATTGTAACTGCGCAATAAGCTCTGCTCGCAGATGCAGACGCCACTTTCTGCAGTGTTTTAACATCAGTCATCTTCTTTGACTGACTTTCCAGTGCAAAACATTAATAAACGGTAAGTTTTCATCATCAGTTTTCATCATCTTTCTCTGAGTAAGCAGCTTACAGTTCTCATGTAGCCTATCATTCATTTTAGATTGCTTTTTAAATCTCTGCACATCTTATAAAAACACCTATTACATATAAACAGTTTATTACAACAGTTTGTGTAGCAAATGCACTGTAAAAATCCATTTTGAGATTCCATGTGTTGTTACAAGTCAAGGTTATGTTTGACCACTGTATGTATATCAAATTATGTTTTATTATATAATTTTAAATATTATTTTTTAATGCTTTTTAAGAAAATGTCTATGGAGTTAGATGTGTTTGTGGGGAACACCACTGTCCTGGATGAAGATGTGTACCAGCTGTGGTTGGATGGACACACAGGTTAATAAGTGGTTTCTATGAGTTTGTTATACACACTTAGTGCTAGCGTATGTTTAACACTTGAGGTGATGATGTATTCTTCATGTTGGTATATAGTCACAGATGCGGTGAGAATACGGATGGAAGCAGATGCCTTGCAGGAGTGTGAAGCCAATGCAGATGTTCTGCACAGCGACACCATGGACCAGTTCAGAACATTCCAGATGTGTGAGCGGCTCCTCCAGTCCCCTTCCAAAGTGGCCAATCAGCTTCTGTTCCAGATCCCTCCTCACCGTCAAACCATGCTTATCGAGAGGTCTGCGGTCATACTAGTTTGCAACTGTGTTTTATAGAGTTGTTGCTTTTTTTAGTTTTAGTTTTTAGTTAGGGGCATCATTGCTGTTTTGCTAAGCTTATTTATTTGGTGCAATATTTGTCCTGTAGGTACTATGAGTTTGATAGTGTGTTTGCCAGGGAGGTGCTGGGTAAGAAACTCTCCAAAGGGACCAAAAAAGACTTGGACGACATTAGTTCAAAGACTGGGATTGCACTCAAGAGCTGTCATCGACAGGTGCTGCAGACACTCTGGCCTCTTGTATTTTTGAATGCCTCACAGAGATGACTATTGCATGACTAGCAATGTTGTTTTACAGATATGTTAATATTATTATCATTATTGTATACATATATATTCATTTACAAATTTGTTGTCAATGCGCAGTACTTAAATATTAAATTATTTAGATTTTTATTATAAAAATGATTGATTGTTATTCTAAAAAAAAGTATTAGTAGTAGTATTTTAGTACTAATTTATTTTTGTATTATTTACAGAATTTTCACTGGGCAATACTTAGAAATATTAAATAATTTTATATAAAATATTAGTATTGTTGTATTCACATATTTATTTACAAATATGCTGTCAGTGTGTAATACTTATGCAGTGTGATTACAGCATAGTAATTATTATTATTTTAGTACTAATTTATTAACATATTTACAGAAATGTTGTCAGTGTACAATACTTATAAATATTAAATGATTATTATTATTATATTTACATATGTTTATTTACAGAAATGTTGTTGGTGTACAGTACTTATAAATATTAAATAATTGTTGTTATTTTATTCACATATTTATTTACAGAAATGTTGGCGTACACTACTTAAATATTAAATAATAATATTATATTTTGTAAATAATTTAATATTAATTAATTCATTCATTAATTCGTTAACTAATTAATTAATTTATTCATTAGCAAGGAGATGAATTGTTTGAACTTTTCTACCATTTTCTCAGTTTGATCATTTCAAGCATGTGTTTAAAGTGGTGGAAGAGCTAAAAGGCCCCCTGGTGGAGAACATACAGCGTCACTTTCTCCTGTCTGATGTTCTGGCAAGGTGAGACTTTCACACATGTGGCCAAATGAAGCATATTGCTAGTGCTATAAAAAAGCAGCTGTCCCACCTATTGAAAATTGTGACCATTTCTAGCTTTCCAATTCAGGGGACGTAAATGTGAGCCAAACACAATATTTCGTACCTGTTCTTGTGATAAAGATGATTTACAAGAGGTTATATACTTCAATACTGTAAATGCATGTGTGCTGTTGTGACTTAATACAACCAGCTTCACCAGTGAAAGCTTTTAGAGTTTTAATTGAAAGCAATCGTAAGGCTAGAGAACACACAGGCACATCTTAAACTTATGTTTCTGTTGTGTTCAACCTCTTACTGTTTTGCTTGGTCTCTCTCCTCCATTCATATTTCTCCTCATACGCTCTCTTCTGTTCTTTTCACACTCTCCCTGTCCTCTCACTGACTCAGCCATGTCTCTCTGCAGGGACTATGCTGCCATTGTGTTCTTTGCTAACAGCCGTTTTGAGACAGGGAAGAGAAAGCTACAATACTTGTCTTTCCAGGACTTTGCCTTTTGTGCTGGTCAGCTCATCAGCTACTGGACTGTGGGAGCAGTTGGTAAGATGAAGTTCACTCAAGAAAAATGAAAATTCTGTCATTTACATTACTACAGCATCCACTACTGTCAGATTGCATGATATTCCACCAATCAGATCATCTTTGGTGAGTGTCTTTGTACAGTATGCAGTGGTGAAAGTGAGCAAAATTTAAGTAAGACAATGCCAAAATCGGGAAGTATTCCCCAAATTCTTTTAGGGAAATATTTGGGAGAAGGTAACAGTAATGAAGCAAAATTAATTTGAAAGGAAATGCATCACAGCAACTGTATGTGCATTCTCATGCTCTTTGTTTTCTTTCTTCCATACTTAGACAACGTGATGGAAGACATGGATGTTGATCTAGAGAAAGAGTTTCTGCATGACTTGAAAGACTTGAAAGTTTTGGTTAATGATAAGGACATGCTGGACCAACACAAAAGGCATGCAAATAATTTGTTCAGATGGTCATTATGTGTAATGCTAATGATCTCTAAAATATCTCTCTCTACAAACATTATAGATTGGTATGTGCACAGCTTAGAGGAAAAATTAAAGTCTTTAGTGAGATGGAGGCCAGTTTTAAGGTGAGAAGCATGAATGTTTTTAATTGTAAACATTTTTTCATACTTAAATTGATCAAAAGTGACACTAAAGATTATTCAATTTCAAATAAATTATTGTAGCCTTTCTATTCATCAGAGAGCCATAAAAAGCCCAAATGAGTATTTTAGAATGATTTAAGGATCATTTGACACTGAAGACTGGAGTAATATACACATATTTGTGTTTATTAATTTGTCTTATTCATGTTGGATTACATGGGTGCTTATTGCTGTGGGTGAACTTCAGAACTTGTCACAAGCTCTAGTTAACATCGCCTCAAAACTCACACACACCAAAGATGTCCGAGATCTGTTCATTGACCTTGTGGAGAAGGTAATGCACTAACACTGTAGATAAACTGTATGCCATGAGGTGATATTTGTCACTGAATACTCCCAGGTTGAGTGTGACAGAATGATTATCGCTTCTTCTCTCAGTTCATTGAACCGTGCCGGTCAGATAAATGGACTATTGGAGATCTCAGACTTTTCCTCACGCACTACAGCAGCTCTGTACACAAGCTTGAGGCTTTCAGGTTAGTATATATGCATTTATGTGTGTTTGTGATTTCTTTCTTATATTTAAAAAAAAAAAATTACAATTTTTTTTTCTTCAGGCATCAAGTAATATGGGACAAATACATGGGTGTCATCAAAAGCTGCATCCTGAAAATGTACCATGACTAGAACGTATTTCCATCGCTGGTTTCCAGTTAGCTTGACCAAATCTTTCTTCAAACCTTTAACAAGCCAGTCGCCCTCTTGTTTATAAATGTTGCTACCTCAGCTCCCTTTGTATATCAAAGTATTCTTGTACAGTAGGTTTAACTTAAGTAATAAAAAAGTGTTGTCCACAAATCTGTCTTGTTACTTGTTAATCGGGGTAATACATAAAAGTTTTTTATTGGCATCTATGGATCCATAAAGAACCTTTAAAATCCATGGAACCTTTCCATTGCACTAAAGGTTCCTTATAGTGGAAAAACGGTTCCTTAAATTATTATTAAAGGGATAGTTCACCCAAAAATTTAAATTCTGTCATTGATTGCTCACCCTCATGTTGTTCCAAACCCGTAATAACTTCATTTATCTTCGGAACACAAATTAAGTTATTTTTGATTAAATCCGAGAGCTTTCTGACCCTGCATAGACAGCAACACAACTGACACGTTCAAGGCCCTGAAAGGTAGTAAGGACATTGTTAAAATAGTCCAAGCTACGAGAATACCTTTTATGCACAAAGATAACAGGGTACTATTGTGAACGTGCAGCGACACAGAAGAAATTGTTGAATAAAGTCTGTTTTCTTTGTGCACAAAAAGTATTCTCTTAGGTCATAGCTTCAAAACATTACGGTTGAACCACGGATGTCACATGGACTATTTTATCAATGTCCTTACTACCTTTTTGGGTCTTGAACATGTCAGTTGCATTGCTGTCTATGCAGGGTCAGAAAGCTCTTGGATTTCATCATAAAAGAAGAAGAAACAAATCCATTATTAAGGCATTTTAACTTTAAACTGTCACTTCTGGCCAAAAGACAAATCTATAATCATAATAATTCAGTAAAAAAGTCCATCCCGTGTTGTCATCTCACATCAGAATCCACCACTATATTTTTTAGAACTGTTTTCGCTTGTAAACAGTGCTTGATCTGTGCATATTTCTCTCCTGATTCAGACAAATTAACTTTTTTACTCTGGAAAGCAGTTTGATAGAGGAATTTTTAAACATGACCTTAAGTTAAAGCTGCAGTCCGTAAATGTTGCCTCTTTGTCGCCATCTCTGTTTGAAAACCTGGAATTGCAGCTTTGTGTGGAATTATCCTGCTTGCGTGGTCTGTACTCCGGCACAGCTTCAGCGCGGATGAATCTAATGTTTTAAGGTGAATGTGAAGCTGTCAGTCACTGCACCGGTGTGGATGTTTACTGTACTTCGCAATCACAGATTCTAGCCTAAGTCTTGGAATATATGACCCAAATAAGAATTTTCACTGTATATTGCCATCTGAACAAGTAACAAGTCTGCCACATTTGTTCTGACCAACTAAGGAAAAAAGCATTACAATAAATTGCGATACCAATGGTGATTAAATCTAATGATCGGTTAGCTCATATCACATCTAACCGTGCAAATTATTATTATTGTTATACTTTATTCTCAAATGATTAATGTTAACAACTTCAGCATTGCGTGACTATGAGTATAGTGTGTATTAACGTGTAGATTTTAATTTCTGTACAGTCTAATCTCTAATTGTCATACCTTTTAAATTTCATATTAAGAAATTATTTTAACCCAAAAAGCAAACTATGCTCCCTTCGATCTGGTTTTCTTTAAAATACAAATCTTGTGCAATCCCAGGCTATCTGTAATCAGAAGCACATTTAAAACTGGAATATAATTTAATTTCATTCACATGTGTTTCATAAACGCATAATCCTTTCTGAATTACAATCCGCCATCAAAATAATAAATGAAATTATTCTAGCTGCTGTGAGAAAAGGTGATAAACGATCCGACACCTGCAGGATCCTCACATGCGATAGCCTTGTAGCCGGGACAACTTCTTTATGTTTACAGACGTGACGTAATGACGCAGCAGCATGCTCGAATTTCCCGCGAAAACCTACCCGTACCACACAAATTAGAAAACATTAAGCTAAAGTAAGGCGATAGTTTTGAACACTGGCTGGTTATGTACTTGCTCAAATATTGATTTCGGATCATTTTTAAAGGGGTCCTATTATGCTCTTTTACAAAGTCTTGATTTTGTTTTGGGGGTGTACTAGAACATGCTATCATGCTTGGTGGTTCGAAAATCGCATTATTTTTCACATAATTTACATTATTACAATACCTTCCTCCCCAGCCTCACACAAACGGCTTGATTAGTTCCGGGTTTGATGAAGGCCCGCCTTCTGAAAAACGAAATGTGTTGTGATTGGTTAGCTGTCCCAGTGCGTTGTGATTGGCGAACTGCCCCGCCCCTTGCCAAAGCAGCAAGTTCGTCAATATTGCTATATCAATTCAGACCTGGAGAATATTGAACAAAAGGATCGCGCAGAACCTTTGCACGCACGGATATTGCAAGACATATTAAAGTGGTAACATTATTGTTTTTGTTTTTTTGGCTAAAGCACGTTTTAGATAGGATGTCAACAACAGCTTAAAAATAACTGCATTTTCTATGTACAGATAAGTGCAACGGTAATATGTATTATGTTTATTGTTCTTTAATTCTAACATTATAACATGAATTGCAGTGAAACTGTTATACAGTAGAATTTATTTATACCATAGTCCAGTGTTTCCCACAGACACTATGGCGGCATATATATGCAAATTAATTCTCTGCCAGCAGGAGGCGCTGTTGGAGCAGGAGAGATCGAGGTTTCCCCGGTAACACTGTACACAAAACAGTGCTCTGCTCACAAACGCTGCTTTATCAGACATTTCATGCAAGAAAACAAATTCTGAAAACAGTCGGTTTCCATCAGAAATACAGTGATATAAAAACACCCGCACCGGGTTTCGATTTTGAAATGTGCAGTGCTCAACCAAGAGTACCCCCCCCCCCCCCAACCATTCGAATTTGCTTAGGCGGGATTTACAATTTGTGATGTCACAAATACAGGAAAACAACTTTGTAGTCCAAACGAGCCGTTCGTTGTAGTTCTTGAAAAGGGATTTTTTTTAAATGAAATATCTCCCTTTGGAGTGGTTGAGTGGACTTTGAGATTTGTAACTTTGTAGATCTTTTTATGTCCAAACATACACACTACACACTGACTAAAATTCAAAAAGTGAAAAAGCATAATAGGACCCCTTTAACCAAAAAAAGTTACGGTCTGCAGCTTTAAAAACTTCTTTTTTTTTGCTTCACAAGACGTGAATTGATGGACTGGAGTTATGTGGATAACTTGTGGATTATTGTGATGCTTTTATTAGATGTTTGTACTTTCGTTCTGACGGCACCCATTCACTGCAGAAGGTCCATTGGTGAGCAAGTGATGTAATGCTAAAGTTCTACAAATCTGTTCCGATGAAGTAACAAACTCAACTATATCTTGGATTGCCTGAAAGGGAGTAAATTTTCATTTTTGAGTGAATCATTCCTTTAAGAACTGTTCACTGAAAGGTACTTTGGGGAAACCAACAATGGTTCTTCTATGCCATTGCTGTGAAAACCCCCTTTTGGAACCTTTATTTTAAAGAGCTGAGGAGGGTAATTATCTCAAAGCGTGCATGTGATCAGTGTTTTCCCACAGTGAAGTAGCTACCTGTTTGTGTGCCCAGCGGGTGTGGGTCAGCAGCAGGGGGCTACAGTTGGCTGGTCAGCTCTGAAGTGAATGGATGAAGAGACACTTTTACTACCTTATAAAAGGTCAGACCTAGGACAGCTGTCACCCCCTACAAATGGTCATGGAAAATTCCTCAGAATTTCTGCAGAAGAGTCCTCATGGGAACTTTCCCTGGCACTCCTGCTGTTTCTGAAAGTAGGCTACCTCTGTTGTTTCCATCAAAGCCATTGTCTTAATGGTGCTCAAACCTTTGTGTAATGAAGACGCATGATGTTCCTGGCACCGGTTAGTGTTCTACAGTTAAATCGGGAGGCCTTGCCTCCTTTTTTACCCTGTTAATTTGTGTCTGCATTCCTTTTCGACATTCCCCAGTAAATATCCAGCAGTGTCAGACACAAGTGAGCTCCACCAGGATTAAAGTTAATAAGCCAAACTGTTTTAAAAATGGGAAGTAATTAAGACCTACGAATTGCACAGGATTTGTCTAATATAACCCAGATGGATTGGTTTGCCATTTTTTTTCCCCTGAGTGATGGATTTGGGATTTGGTCTGGAAACAAGGAATTTGAATCCTTGAGGCCTGGAAGAAAAACAAGGCAGGAGGGTGAAGGGTGGCTGAGATGCAGGGGCCGTTCAGGAGTGGGTGGAGGGAAAGAAGTGGGACGTCCTAAGCGCCTTTCTATAGCATTGATTGCACCTTTCCTCACATTCGTAATACACTAGCTATCACTGCTCAGGTCCTGTCTTTTGTCACAGAGCTCTAAAAGCAGTCCACTAAAAGAAGAGGGAGAGAGAAATCAATAGATCCAGAAGAACGAGTCAACTTCTGCTGGACAGACTTCAGAAAGTGAGTTTCAAACCATCTGTATTTGACTCCTGTGCACTTGAAGTTTGTAAAATTGAGCATAGCAGTACATAATACAAGTGAGATTATTCAAGCATACGTGGAAAGAAAGGCATTTGATAAAGCTTGAATGAGAAATGTATCATTCCAGGACATTATGCTCATTGTTGTCTTGTAATAATGAAATGAGTGACAAAAATTAGTCAATGCTTTGCTATCATGCTTAGATGTGACAGAAACCTTTAGTTTGAATTGGAAACAGTTGTAGTTAATGATTACAGACAAGGCTGGTGGCTTGTTTTGGGACGGATCTGAGTGCGTGGATTGCCTGTGTAGTCATATCCTGTAGAGTTCAGACACTGGCCATGTTTCTGCCTCTTAGGCCAATTCTGCTGTTCCAGAACAAACAGTAGAGCAAGTCCATAGAAATCAATGTAAAGTCATGTCACTGTTTTTATATAGGACATATAAAAATAAGTGATGTACAAGAGCAGTTAAAATGGTATAATGCATTTAACCGTAAAAGCAAACCCTCAAAGCTACAGATAAAGATCATCTTTAATCTTGAATTGTGAGTGTAGGCAGAAGCAGATGTTATGAGGAGGTCTATGATTTGTTTTACAGCTATAAAAATAACGAAGCCTTAAAATAAATTATTTACTATGGTAAAAGAGGCCAGAACATGTGAAATACTTTTCTAGCAGCAGCATTTTGGACAGTATAAAGTCCCATGTGGTACATTGTAAAAAGTGGTAACCTGCAATTATCTCAAAGAGATATTTATTATCTCAAAGAGAACCCATAATTAGTTTTGTGATGTGATGTTAAATAGTATATTGTATGTGACTTGACTAAAACCAGTTAATTTAAATACTCTTTTTTTATCGTACAGTAGTCAGGATGAGATGAAGGTGTGAATAACTATCTCCAGATCACTGAATGTGAGGAATGGAAAATCCGTCATGCAATATCTGATTATATGCACCAACTTGCCTTGTTTCTAAGAACTGCCTAGTTAGCAAGATCAAAATCACTGTACAAAACCCCAAACTCTCATTTATCACTTATCATATATGCCATGGAGCAATATTTGTTGAAGACTTACAGCCATATTAATGTAAACCTAATCTCACTCTGATAAAAAGAGTGAATTTCTGTTCTGGTTCATGCAGGTTTGTGCTGGTCTAGCTGGTGGACAACGCTATTGTAAACACTTGCAGTTGGTTAAAATTAGTTGATGCATCACACAGTATTCAGCATGTTCACAGTATTCTTCATTTTGATCTAAATTAATGTTTATTTTTTTACATATGCTGCTAATACATTTCAATATTTCAAGTTGTATAAAGTAACATTAATGAATTATTATCGAGCATGAATTAAGAATTTAACATTTACCTAGATCAGTATCTATGAGATATATAGTTTTTATTTATATTTTTAATTAGTTATTTTTTATATTTTCGGTTTTTATTTGATTGTAAAGTTTAATAATTTTGTTGTGTTTTTGTCATTGTATTCATTTTTTTTTAAACACGTATATATAGTTTTTATCAATTATTGTTTTAGTTATTTTAGTACATCAAGATTAATTAAATAAATAAAAAAAGCTAAATTAAAAATTTAAAAAGTATATTTTATTTTATTTCAGATAAAATTTTATTTCAAGTAACGAGAATGTTTATTTTTTTTAATGGTTTTAGATTTAGTTAACCATAATAATTCTGACCTAGAATAATTAAATGCTATAAAAAACTAAACTTTATTGTACGTGTAAATTGTACAGCTAGTTAAGCTAGTTAACAATCCAGACCTGGACACCAGCACACCAGTATCCAAAACAAAACATGGAGGTGGTCAGCAATGCTGGCCTTTTCAACAGATCACTTTCACTGCTTCCAAATGTTTACACTATTCTTGTTAACACGTTTATTTGCAATTACCTTTGTTGTTCTTTTTTTTTTACAAGGTCTCACCCCACCTGTCTGTCTGCCCTCTCTTTATTTTCCTAGAGGAGACGACAGGAACTGAACAGACCCCCTTTACACATCTGTTCTCGCTCTTATTGGGCCTCTTTGGCGTGAGAGTGCACCTTAACAACAGCTATACATTTGTTCATCCGTCCAGCTGTGTGTGTGGCAGGGTGAATGTCCTGTACCCTGCAACTATGAAGGCCACATATGTGCTACTTTGCGTGGGTCTGGTTGTTCTTCCTGCTACAATCTGTCAGTCTCCTGCTGAACGTGACTCTTACACAGTAAGTAATTGTGACAATTTCTCCCTGTTCTTCTGTCTTCCTCTTCAGTCTTCCTTCATGCTTGAACATGAACATGTTTATCTGCCTTCCTACGTAACTCAGTATATACAGTGTGGTATTGTATACTATCAGACATCAGTTTGCATTAGAAGTCATGTTCCTGTCAATAAAAGTGTTTGAGTGTGACTGCTACATAATAAAGTGTGTTTTCTCTGCCAGGAGTGTACAGATGGCTATGAGTGGGACGTGCAGACTCAACTCTGTCGAGGTGGGTGGAAGGTCATGTGCCAGAGAAAGAGAGAGAGAGATGATGAGAAAGTGATACATTTCTCCTCTAATTATCTTGTTGGTTAAATGTCACATGCACATCCCTCTGTCCTGCCCCTTTGTCTGGCTGCATCTTTGAATATTAAAATACACTGTGTTCTAAGTAAACGCAACATTAAGTGCAGACGATTGAAAGAAGCTGTAGATATAAAGCTGAGCAGGGTAGCCCCGCCCACTGTCAAGTCATTGGTCTAAAATCCTGCTTCATATAAATGGCTAATGGCTAAATTAAGTAGTTTATATAAATTATGTTTTTCGATGTTAAAATACTTTCTGTCCCAGTTTAATATTCTAGATATACAGCATATCCTAAGCCAAGCACAATGCAATACAAAATTAAATGAGCAACAACAATAGATTAATTTAATTTGAGTTTTTGTCCTAACCAAGAAATAATGTTGTTGGTTGATTGGCCCCTTTTTCTGCAGCTTGTGGTAACTCCACCCATTTTGAAATCTGATTGGTCCAAATCCAGCTTAATTCTCTCATCAAATGTGTTTTGATTGGTTAATAATATTGTGTGGACATACAAAACTTTTTTAAAGGCCAAAATATACCTGTTAACTTCATGGTTCTTATAATTTTATTTGGTAAATGATATATATATATATATATATATATATATATATATATATATATTCATTTTGGTTGATATTTTAAAGGTATAGTTCACCCAGAAATGAAAATTCTGTTATCATGTATTCACCCTTGTGTTGTTCCACTCCTGTAAGACTTGTGTGGAACACAAAAGAAGATATTTTAAAGAACGTTGGTAACCGAACAGTTTTGGTTAAAAAAAAATATACAATTTCTCAAAATATATTCTTTTATGTTCCACAGAAGAAAGAAAGTCATTCAGGTTTTGAATGACGTGAGTGTGAGTGAATGTAAATGTGAGTAAACAAAAATTTTTGGGTGAACTGTCCCTTTAAGTGTATAGATAACAAAAAAATTATACTGTATGATTTCAGTTGCTAAAGAGTTAAGGATAATTGAAAGTAAAAAAAACTGAACCGCGGTCTTTTTTTCTGTTTATTCTCATGTTGTATGTATATTTGTTTCGTATGTCTAGTATTTAATAAAAAATAAAATAACAAGGACATTCAAATTACTTGTAAACCTAAATTCTGTTCTCTGTTTTACTTAGACATAAATGAGTGTGAGACTATCCAGCAGGCTTGTCAGGGAGTGATGAAATGCTTTAATCACTATGGTGGTTACCTGTGCCTTCCTCGCTCCGCCTCCGTGATCACCGCACCTGAGCCCTCCAGCCAATCAGAGCCCAGTGTGCCTGTGGAGAGTAATGAGGCCTTTAACCCCTGTCCCGTAGGCTACAGGGCCCAAGGAGATACCTGTGTGGGTGAGTTATTTAAGGCCAAATGCAGGCAAAGCCTATTCATGTGGTTTTAGATTGTATATGTGCATCAGTATGATATCCTGAAGCTCTTCCTCATGTTTTGGACAGACATCGATGAGTGTGAATTGGACATGCATGACTGTCAGCCCAGCCAGGAATGCCTCAACACCGTGGGCACCTACACCTGTCAGTGCCCTGACGGCTACAGCAAGATCGGCATAGAGTGTGTGGGTAAGAGAAGAAATTATGTGTCTTAACATCTGTCTTTAAGATATGAATGCATCTTTAATTGCCACTTTCACAGAGTTCAATTCAAGATTTATTTTGCAGTGAAGAATCAACATGGTCAATTTAATTTAGCATAAGATTAAGCTTCTGTTCTGCAGTCTATAGTAAGTATCTCCTCTCATCTGTTAGATATCGACGAGTGCAGGTACAGGTACTGTCAGCATCGCTGTGTGAACGTGCCAGGATCTTTCTCCTGTGAATGTGAGCCTGGCTTCCAGGTGGCGGGAAACAACAGATCCTGTGTTGGTAAGTCCTTGAACAACATACATTTTCCAGCAACCAAAATTTGCTTACATGCTAATTTAATTATAGTAGTTTGACAAGTTACATTTTATTTTAAGGTGTCTTTGTTACAGCGTAATTATACATTTAAGTACTGAGTAATATTAATTAACTACATGTACTACTTACTATATGGTTAGGGTTAGGATTAGGGTTTGGCTTAGGGTTACTTGCATGTAATTATGCATAATTTCGTTGTTATTATAGTAAGTACATGTAAGGTGTAACAAGGACACCTTACAATAAAGTGTTACCTGATAGCATTGTATGAGGAACATGGCGTGTTTGATGTCAGTGAAGATTGTTTTGTGTGAATCTGAGATGTTTGTTGTGATTGATTATATATTTGTATATGTATTTCAGGGCAAATAACAATTTAAATTAAGTTTTTTCCTCTAACCAAACAATTGTATAACTTCAGAATATTTTGGAATATAAAGTAGCACACAAGTCATATGTACTGTTTGATACAGTCATGGTGCTTTGGAAATCAGCAGCACCTGTACACCTTTTCACTTTTATTGTATGGAAATAACAGCGTGAACATACTTCAGAATTTCTCCTTTTGTCTTCCATGGAAGTAAGAACGTTATACGGGTTTAGAATGACATGATGGTTCCAGCAAACACAGAACCTTCCCCCAACTTTAGCATATTTTGTGAATAATAATCTACTGTAGGAATGTTCTCTGTAGGTTCTTCCCAGAACATTACAGGGAGTTTTTTTAACAACCTATAGACAACCTATACATAATATTATCTAATGGCTATTTTTAGGATTCATTTTTTATAACAATGTACTAATCCTCCCAGAAATGAGCAGGGAGTTTTTTGACAAACTAAAGAGAACCTAAACAGAACATTCTCAGTTTATTTTTAGGATGTATTTTACAACCAGGAAGTTTTTTTGTGACAACCTAGTGTATACACACACACACACACACACACACACATATATAGTTCTTATTTTTATCACCATTAACTAACCTTCCCAGAACACTGCACATGTGATTGTTTTATTATTATTTTTGGGTGAACTATTGCTTTAATGCTGTCTATTCAGATTTTTTTTCAGTACATAAGCTTCTACAATCTTTCTTCTTTGTTATCAGATGTAAATGAGTGTGAGATGGGAGCACCTTGTCAGCAAAGGTGTTACAACAGTTACGGTACGTTCCTGTGTCGCTGTGATCAAGGCTATGACCTGGGACCCGATGGCTACTCATGCAATGGTTAGTGCAAAAGACATTACCCTAATAGTTTTTGACCAATTGACGATGTGCTGAATGTAATTGGTTTTCTTTCTCTCCTCCCAGATATTGATGAGTGCAGCTATTCCAGTTTCCTTTGCCAGTTTCAGTGTGTGAACGAGCCTGGAAGATTCTCCTGTGTTTGTCCAGAAGGTTACGAGCTAGTTGGAACACGACTCTGCCAAGGTATTGAAACAAAATCCTTTTTTTTAAACTCGACTCTTATAATCACATTTCACTTGGTTTCAGTTTGTCATAACAATTCTGTGTGTAGATGTGAATGAGTGTGAGACAGGTGCTCATCAGTGTGGGGAGGGACAGGTCTGTGTGAACATCCATGGTGGACATCAGTGTGTCAACTCCAACCGTTGCCAGGACCCCTACATCCAGGTCTCAGAGAAGTGAGCCATTTTCTATTGGTTTAAAGGCAAATTATAATTGAATCAAAATCATATTTTGACACTTTTCAGTATTTAACACCCCTTTCCCTTTTTCCTTGTGTCACTTTCTTTCTGTCCAGTCGTTGTATATGTCCAGCGGTGAAGCCAGAGTGTCGTGACCTGCCCTTCTCCATTGTGCATCGATACATGAGCATCACCTCCGAGCGCTCCGTTCCCTCCGACATCTTCCAGATCCAGGCCACCAGCGTCTATCCTGGAGCCTACAACTCCTTCCGCATTCGTTCTGGAGACGAAAATAAAGAATTCTACATACGGGTTAGTCAGAGACAAACAAAATCAATTTCATAACTTAGGTTACATAATGTGTGATCGAGTAAAGACTGGTGAAAATGGTTCTGGTTTGCATTCCTTTTTTTATTATATTACACTATCATTCATTTGGGTTCACGTGGCTCATGTTTTTGAAAGAAGTTTCTTAGGCTTTGATCAAAATACAGTAAAAACAGTAATATTGTGAAATATTATTATAAGAATTTTAACAATAGTTTTCTATTTTAATGTATTTTAAAATGTCATTTATTCCTGTGATGGCAAATCTGAATTTTCAGCATCATTACTCCAGTCTTCTGTGTCACATGATCCTTCAGAAATCATTCTAATATGATGATTTGGTGCTCAAGAAACATTTCTTATTATTATCAATGTTGAAAACAGCTGTGCTGCTTAATAACTGAATGAAAATCATGTGGAAAATTCTGTGAAATTTGTAAATTTATGATTATTTGATGAAAAGAACAACATTTATTTGTAATATAAAAATTTAGCAACATTATATATCTTTTTTGTCAATTTTAATCAATTTAATGCATCTTTGCTGAAAAAAGTTTTATTAAAAACAAACAAAAAAAAAAACATAATGGCCCCAAACTTTTAAACAGTATTTTATTTTATTTTATTTTTAATGCTTGATCACATATTTGTTTATATTGGTTAGTTATTTAAAGTGCAGACTCTTAAATATTTTTATCATCTTTAACGTGTTCAATTCTTTGTTTGATGCTTAATTTTAAGCTTTGAAAATCCCAAAACTTTCAGTCTGAGTTTAAATGAAAAATCTCAGATTCTCCTACTTGTGGACTCATTTATTTTTGTCATTTCTTGTTCCTAGCAAATCAACAACATCAGTTCCATGTTGGTGTTGGCCAGAACAGTGACGGGACCGAAGGAGTACGTCCTCGATCTGGAGATGGTGTCTGTCAATCCTCTCATGAACTACCAGACCAGCTCTGTTCTGCGTCTCTCCATTTATGTTGGGCCTCATGCTTTCTGAGGAGAGAGAGATGGAGAGACAACCAAAACACTGTATGACAGAAGATTTTTTTTATTCAGTCTATTTCTGCTTTTATGTGTTGAAATTTGGCAACACACTTCCACAATTCACCACCTAATGATGTGAAATCATCTTTTTTTGTGGCTGACTTTGGCCGGTGACTGCAGGCCTATTCTGGGAAGCGCTAAAGCATCTGAACATTCATTCCTCTCACTTTGTCATTCTCACACATACATGCAGCATACAAGCACACACACAAACACACATATATCTGCTGCAGATATTTCAGAAAGATATAATTAGTTATTAGTACCAGCTAACAAAAAAAACAAAAAACTGAAGAATTATCTAACCTACATGCAATACACATTCCAAAGAACTTTTGTAATTACGTTTATCTAGTGTAATCTCAGAAAACACTAACAAACGAAAGAAAAATCCAGATAAGCCTTGAATGAAACATGAAGAGAACAAATTTCATTGTAAATATTTTGTGAAACCAATTTTACGTACATTGTTGTATTTTCTCTAATGCTTATTGAATTCAATTCTTCTGCTTGTGTTTACTCAATTAGAATTCAAAATTAAATCATTATTTTTTTGTTTTACTTTTTGCTGAATTACATTGTAAAAGTAATACATTAAAAATAAAAAAAATATTTTCTAATCCTCCCTTCACATCTTTGTTTTTTATGATCTTCTTCCTCTTTATTTGTGCTTTCTTGTCTGAATTCTGAAAATATCCCATTTTATGTACATGCTAATAATTCGGGTAAAGTTTCTGTTGATTGTGAGCGTTTATGATAAGCATAAATGAAATGTATTTCTCAGGTGTCTCCACATGGTGACAGTGTAACACTGGAGCACACATGCTGAGTTTTACCTTTTTTGCTATTAGCTGAAAGAACCATAATTAAGTCACGCTTAAGGTCCAAAGTTAACAAAATGTCACATTTATTTAATTTTTTAGTTGTTATTTTAGAGCTACTGTACTTTGAATCTATACTGTACCTAACAATCATTTTTCATTTCGGAAATCCTTTGTATTTACTACAAGATACACAAAGCTTTAAAGCTGTCCTGTAGATTTAAATTGACCATATTCATTGACAAAAAGTAAAGATAGGACAATTAATGAATAAAAAGTAACAGAATGACTACAATAAAAACCGATACCTTTAAATGCTAATTAGCGTGTTCCAAAAAGGTTTGTGTTTTTGCAGGCCATTCATTAACATAATTTCATCAATGGACTGGTCATCTCACACTTGTTTTGGAACAAAACGAGTAGGAAGTTCTGTTTGAGTCAGCGTCTGATTTATTTCTGCTATGTGTGCGAAAGGATCTGTGTGTTAATTATAACGGCATGCAGTGTATTGTCAAATGATAAGTGTGAATTTAGCCTGTAGCTCCAGCAGGGAAATGATGAGCTCATTGATGGTCAGTGTTGGCACAGAGGGCTTGTGGGCAGTGCAGCAGATGGATGTAGGTGTGATAGGAGTAGCTGAGCTCAGTGGCAATCATATCAGATAATGCTGTAATATATTACATTCTTCGGTTTTCTAAAACTTCGAAGGTCTTTCTCCTGTGGAACACAAAAGAAGGTATTTTGAAGAATGTTGGTAACTAAACAGCTTTTGTTCCCAATGGACGTCAATGGGAACAGTAACTCTTTTATCATCAACATTCTTTAAAATGTCTTCTATTGTGTTCGGCAGAAGTAAGATGTGTATACAGGTTCGAGTAAATGATGACAGAATTTTCATTTTTGTGTGAACTATTCATTCGGTATATGCATTTTTTTAATCTGTTTTGTTGTGGCTATGACCGCTTTCAACGAAAATCCAATTAATGTATGTTAGGTTAACATTTAAATGTTCATATGCCTGTTTATAAATAGCTGAATTTTCTCTAAAAATAAATAAGGTTAGTTATTTTTATTAACCGAGAGGGAAATGGGGGCTTTGGAGCTATTTCTGTGGTTTCGAAGAGTAATGTTACAGTGGGTTATTAGGAGAGTCATTTTCCTGTCCACCCCCTCAAATACACGTCACAATCAGGCCATTAAAACATATTCTCTGATCACCATGAATGACTGAAACAATACATGTACACGCTTGTCGTGAAATTCGAAATATTACCTTTCCCCTCATTTTTGTAGGTAATTTGAACTCATTTCCATCCCACACAGATCAGGTTTACAAGATGACAAGGAGAAAAATGTTTCTTCAAACCAGAAAGAATCATGCAACGTGACCGTCCAAGTAATTGAATGTGCTCTAAAGGTGTGAAAGCAATGACAAGGTGAGTTAGTTTTCGTCTCAAAGAAGCTTGTTACATTGCCAAAAAGTGTGACTTTTTAAACATTGGTTTTAGGATATTAGTAAATGCCACTTAATTGATGGAGCTAGGTTAAATGTTGCGACTTCTTCTGTTGGGTTCAAATTGGTGGTGAAAAACCATCATTTCACATCTCTTGCAATGCGCAAATTTTGTTACTAAGATACTGCAGCTCTGTTGCCATGGGTGCAGAGATATAGAGATGGTCAAGTATCAGCTTCTAGTATAAACCCCTAAATAAAATAAAAAAAGAATAGAAAAGATATGAAGAAAGGGATACTAAAGTGAAACACACTGTCCATAATTCAGTATTGATCACATTCTGTGGCAACATATTGTCCTGAATATGGAGTCCAAATTAGGATGGATTTTTTTGTGCCAGACACAACATAAGCCAAGAAGTCCTTGAGAATTTTCCTGGAAAGCTGCTATTTCTTCGTGGATTCGATGTGAGATAATTACCCATGTGTTCTTTCGATTCTTCGAAAATGACCAAAGTTCAATGCATATTAAAAGACGTCCATGTGAACAGATTATGAGCATTACACATCTTCTCCAAGAAATCCCATCCCCCATCTTTCTGATTTCAGCAGATGGCTGTGCCACCCACGTAATAAACAAAAAAGTCCAGTGGGAGCTCAAGGGTTAGGGTGACAGTTCCCTCTCTGCAGAGATCTGTCTCCCAAGAGCCAGGTCCACATCATCCAGCAAAACTTTTCATCAATATTGATAGCATATGCTCTGAGCGACGTCAAATGCTGTGGCTGTCCAACAGTCCTATCATCCAGCCTCCTATTTACATCCATTATAGTTCAAAGGCTAAAAGATTTTGTTATTTGATCAGTAATAGCCATAATTGCACAGGCTGGACATAAAAAAGAAGAAAAAAGACAGTCTTGATGCAGATAATGGCAGTCAGATACCACAAAGGATGTGAAATATTACAAACAGGAAGTGTGAGTCAGACTTACTTAACCTCAGGACAAAAAACTGACACTCTGGAGGTGATGGATGGATGCCAGAACCAAAATACAAGCAGGCATCTGATGCCCCATAGTATTCTCAATTAATGTTGTTTAAAAGTTACAGAAGTCCATCGAACACATATGGATCTGTCTGTCCTTGAGCAGTATATTTAGAATCTTATAGAAAACTGAAAGAGGTTTGAAATACATGAGCACTGTTGCTGGGTGTTAAAAATAGCCCGAGCGACTAAGGAGAAAGGAGAAAGAGAGAAAGCAAGCGCAGCTACAAGGTTGCAGTTTGAACAGGCTTTATCAACCGTAGGAGAGGGAGGAGGGAGCTGTGTAGGCGAGAACTTAGCTCACGTACGATCGCTGTTCAATGTTTAAAACTTTTGTAAACACAAAAAATGTATGCATGCACTTCTCTACAAATAAAGAAGCCATTAAGAACCATCGTTGGTTCCCCAAATCTTTTCAGTGAGCAGTTCTTAAAAGATTTTAAGAAAAAAAATTGTTTTGCTGAAAATGTACTCATCCTCGGGCCATCCAAGACATAGATGAGTTTGTTTCTTTATCGGAACAGATTTGGAGAAACTTAGCATTACATCACTTGCTCACCAATGGATCCTCTGCAGTGAATGGGTGCCGTCAGAATCAGAGTTCTGATATAAGAACAGATAAAAACTTTGAAATATTCCACAAGAAATTCATCAAGTTTTTAACTTCAAACCTTTGGGTTCCTCTATCCATAATATTGCTTTCTGTAGTGAAAAAGTAGTGTCTCGTCTGAATCAAGAGAGAAATATGCACAGATTAAGCACTGTTTACAAATGAAAAAACAGCTTTTCACATCACAATATATTAACTGATGGACTGGAGTCATGTGGATTACTTGTGGATTATTGTTATGTTTTTATCAGCTGGTTGGACTCTCATTCTGACGGCACCCATTCACTGCAGAGGATTTTCAGCAATTTCTTTTTTATTTTTGAGTGATATATATATATATATGTATAATTTTTTTCTTCGTAGCATGAAGAACATTTTAAATATCTAAGAACCTTATTTGCAACATTTTAATGTGATTGAAAGGTTTCATGGATGTTCTTAATGAAATCCTTGGATGCCAAAAAAGAGCCTTTATTTTTAGAAGTGTATGGAACTAAAGTCTAAATAAGCTCTTAACTACAGTAAAATGTATTCTTGTTATGAATCAAAGAGGTAGGTCACGATGTCACAGATGAATGATCAAAGCACATAGGGATGAAAATAGACAGAATAATTTGGCCATAAAGGGCTCAGCAGATAAGATCCCACTTTATCACAATATATTGTTTACAAGTGATATGAATCATGACATGGCACGTGACGTTTAATACATGTTACTTTAGATAAATTAAGTTTGTTGAGTTGGAGCTTCAGATGATGATCATTACCATCCTCAGTCTTGTCCTGCTCAGGTATTTTGAAAGACATGTTGCCAAGCAACAGATTATCCCTGTTCTTATAAAAGAGTGAGGACCTTGATTCTTCTGGTTTTAAAATAAACATGAACATAAAGAAGAAGAAACTATAAAACCAGACAAGTGTCCTTCAAACTGTTCATTCACTGATTTCTCCTTATCTTCTCTTTCTCTCTCTCTCTCTCTCTCTCTCTCTCTCTCTCTCCCAGTGAAAGCTATTTTCTGTTTTGTTTCGTTATTCACGTAAGTTTACTAAGAAAAATGAGAAAGAAAATAGAAAAACTGAATATGAGTTATATTGAATTTTCAAATGTGAAATGATTTTCTCAAGAGTTTTAAACTCATAGTATAAAATATATTTTCATTTGTAAATAATCAGTAGGCTAATACTCCTATTAATAATATCAACTCTGCTTGAAATGCTTAACCATATGCATGACTTAGCCTACATTTTGTGGCCTGTTTATTAAAAGTATAAATATAAAATAAGAAAAAAAATATGCAGGCTAATATAGCATTCTATACAAATTTCAAATTTAAAAACAAATTTTATCTGTCTTATTATTTATAAAATTAATTGTATTATACAATTGTGTCATGTTAAGTATTCGAAAAACTTTGTTTTTATATGTTTTGTCAGTAGGGGGCGATCTTACAATGTCAACTCTGTTACCAGCATTTTCTGTAGTAAACAAATGATATTTAAAAAAATATATTTTTAAAAATATCGAAACAAAAATCGAACGTGACCTTAAAAATTAATCGTAGGCTATTTTTAATATAACAATATATAACTATATAGCTTGTTTAAACTTAAAATTATATTACAACATATAATATTTACAGTGTATTAACAAATTATTTTCTCTTATAATCATACAAGAAGTCGTTTTCAAATCACCTTATCAAACTGTTTGATAGAATGACCCACCACAGCCTCGTGATCCGTCGCTTATTTATCCGCAGTTTGCTGTAAAATGATATTTCAACGATCATGTTGCGTGTGGGGGCAGTCGTAGGATAAAACACTTATTTTCTTAATCGTGGTTATTGTTTGTTTTCTATTTTTATTGCATGGGTGGCATGATGTAATTGTTGATTGTGTGCTATCAGCCTCCTACTAATTGCTTTGATGAAGAAGCAATAACCACAGGCGCATCTACAGTTTTCAATTAGCATATTACTGAAACTCATTGACATGAGATATAAGTTATTACTCCTAATCCCGTCCCCAGATAACAGCATTTAGCAGCAATACTTTGTTACAGCAGCTCGCGGCCAGATGCACCTGCTCTGAGCGCGCAACAGGGTGGAGAGTTTGGACCACTGCCTTCGTCTAGATTTGTTCAAATATGGCTTTGCGCGTTGAAAGGGATCCCATATTTATCCTACGTCACTATCACAGCAGCAAAATGCAGAGATACTTGGAGATCAGATTCAAATCCATTTATGCACGCCCCCTCCCAACATGTCTTCAGGCGCCTCTATATAAAGGATCTGGAGGCAATGTTCCCATCAGAAGCTTCACGCGAAAGCGAGAGAGAGAGATCCGTAGCATACCAACAGTACAACTTAAGAGACGACAGAGGATATATGGGCAAAGAAAAAATGTTTTTCTCAATTATTGAGTAGGTTTTTTTTTAAAGATACTATCGGAAACTTAGAAGAAGTGGCGTCTGCCCCAAATGATGGCTGAGTAGCTCTAACAGCAGGCAGTTTTTACTCAGATTATTCGTCTGTTCCAACAATTCTTTGGACTCGACAAAATGTACCGGTCCACTAAAGGAGCATCAAAGGCTCGGAGGGATCAAATCAACGAAGAAATTCGCAGCTTGAAAGATCTTCTGCCCATCTCCGATGCCGACAAAGCTCGTCTTTCCTACCTTCACATCATGTCCCTAGCCTGCATTTACACAAGAAAGTCCGTCTTTTTCTCTCAAGGTAGGGTTAACTTAAAAGGACTTTTACTGAGAGATTTTGAATGGAGTTCTTGAGTTGCCATTCGAATATAAAGTTATGGATGTTGCGTTAGCTCATCAGATCAGTGTATTTGCTTTTAGTTTCTTGAAAGTTAAAAAAAAAGATTGACCATTACATGGTTTTCTAAAGAACATAACATTAAAAAAAACAAGCATAGTTTTTTTTACAAGCATAGAGCAGATATGTCATATCTGAGGAATCTCTGTCTCTGTCCAGAGTTCTGAAAGTTGCTGTTCTCTGTCTACGGTGCTGATTTTGAGCTATTTGTGTGGATGTTGCTTTAGATTACTTTCTCATCGCTTGAGATTAAGAATTTTTGCTATGTACATACAGTTCTTTATTTTGAGATTTCCATGTTTTGTCTTGATCAGTGGCAGCAGGTCATGATGTGAGCGGGAGCATCCTGTCCTTGCCAGAACTCTCGGATCTGCTGCACACACTACCAGGGTTTCTCCTGGTGCTGACGAGTGAAGGAAAACTCCTGTATCTATCGGACAATGTCGCAGAGCACCTTGGTCATTCCATGGTAAGAAACAAATTGTAAAATAAATAGTTAATCTAACTTTTTAGTACTTTGTTAGGAATTGGTGCATGCTGAAAATAATTATTTGGGCTTCATTCAGGTGGATCTGGTGGCTCAGAGTGACAGCGTGTATGATATAATAGACCCAGCCGACCACTTCATCATGAGAGGCAACCTTGTGCCAATCACCACACCTGACACAGGTAATTTACACTGTTGGTTTGACACCTTCTTTTAACATAAATAATTTGAGATGTATTGTACATGATATAAAAAATAATCTCTTAATTTGTCACTCTTTTTTTTTCTAGACCGTCTCTTTCGCTGCCGCTTCAGCACTTCAAAGTTTGTAAGGAGACAGGGATCAGGCAACAAAATGACATTGGTTCGGGCACGCTGTCTGCCACCTCCATCCCACACATCCTCTTACTGGACCTCCAATCCAGTGTGGGTGTGTTTTTGCTCCCCACTGGAGTCCAGCGTCCCTCAGGTTTCGTCAGCTATGAATCCTCTCCCCACCCCTCCTGCGGAGCAGTCTTTCCTCCTGTCCTGTTTCCAGTCTCAACACAGCCGGGACATGAGAATCCATGCTGCTCAGGACAGGTACAGTATGAGTCCTGTGAATGTCCCTGTCGGTATATGATTATGTATTTGAGAGTGAGGGAATAATCCTGTTGTGTTTGTCTCTCTCTAACAGTGTAAGCGTGTACCTTGGCTATGACATAGAGACTCTGCGTTCTCGCTCATGGTACAGTCTGATTCATCCTCGTGATCTCTCTCACGCCTCTGCACAACACTGCGCCTTGTGTGAGTACATAACTTTATTTATTTATTTTAAATTTTAAATTTGATACCATATATCAAAAAGCTGGTCTAGTAAATGTGGTTTATTAATTGGTCATTGTGTCCTATTTCAGTACATGAAGGTGGGGAGAAGCAGGTGGAGATGGTGGTCCAGGTAGAGGCAGCAGATCATTCATGGGTCTGGCTTTACATTGTTCTTCACCTGGAGACTGGAGAATATCCCATCAACAGCCACAACTACGTTATAAGGTATAAAGGCTACCAGCTTTTAAGTTTAATATACATTAAAATAAAAACAATTATATTTACAATTTTAGTAAAATTATCATTATTAAATAATAAAAATGTGCTTAATTAGATTTTTTATTTTATTAAACTTAATTTGATACATTATTATTATTAATTATTATTTTAATTATTAATATTATTATTAATATATATATATATCATATTAATATTATTATTATTATATTACTAATAGTGACATATATAATTGTTTAATGTTTTTAATAAACTTTTGATAATGGTAATATTAAGTATTATTATTATTATTATATTAATAATTGTTACATATATAATTTTTACTGTCTTTAATAAACTTTTAATAATGGTAATATTAAGTATTATTATTATTGTTATTATTATTATTAATATAATAATAATAATAATAATAATAATTTATTATTATTATTGAAACTTAATGTTTTTAAAATGTTTTATAATATCTTTTATATTTTTTATTATATTTAATATATTTAAACACTATAATTTATAATAATAGTATTTATTTTTTAAATCTTAAACACATTTATAAAATAATTAACAATCTGTCATTTTCTCTACCCTTCCCTCAGTGAGTCTGAAGCCTGGTCGGTGCGTCAGCAGTTGTATTCAGAGCAGAACCAGCTGGCTCTCCTGTACCAGGAGGCACGCCAGAGCTCTGACCCCCTGTCCAGCCCGGACCAGGTCTTCACACCCAGCAGCAGTGGCCTGTCCTCCCAGTCCTTCGACTTCAGCTTCACCACTTCTGGTCGAAGCTCCTCTGAGGAGCTCCCTAGCACCTCTGCCCCAACCAGCATGGCTCTCGACCCTCTTCAGGGCTTTTCTCAGGACGAAGAGAGCCATCCGCAACTGCATGGCAGTCACCAGATGTGGAGATCAGCCATGACTGTTTCCCCTGAACATCTAAGCAACATCCCGAGTCTTTCTGCAGTTCCTCAAACCCATGTCGCCCCTTCACCCCTTCCTCCGTTCAGACCTCCTCCAAAGCGCCAAAGCTCAGAGGAGTTCATTTGCACACCTCCTTACACCCCAAGACTCGGAGGGGGGAGTTTCATGTTTGGTGATGAGACATTTAAATCAGACCATAGCAATGTAGTCAAAATGAGGCAGTCTATAACCTCAGCGTCCCTTCCCGCAAGCATCGGCCCCACTCAACACTGCCGCAAACGCCTATACGAAACACTACCGCCTACTCCAGACAGCCCAGGCAGTGACGAATGCATTTTCATGGCACTGCCGGAGATCAGAGGACCTCTGTACGTAGACGTTCCCCATTTCCCATTCCACAATCCCCCCGAGGGCCTTTTAACCCCCGAGGCTTCACCCACCAAAAAGCCCTGTTTGAGTTTCTTCCCTCGAGAAGACGATTCGGAAAGAGAGCGAATGGAGATCTCGCTCCTGGCTCAGTACATTAGCACTTTAGCTGAAGGTTTCTGTCACAGCCACCCACAAAACACATCAGCTCCCCCTCATCACGCATCGTTTGAGGGCCCAAACTCCTCGCTGGCTCACATTGATGTCTTTATGTTTGAGGAGAAAGCAGTAGATGGCATCCCTCTTCCAAATCTGCCATCCACCTCCCCCGTACCTCCCTCGCCTTACTCATCAGAGCCGTCCTACGCTCAGCGCTCCCCGAGCCGCAGCTCCCCTGTCCACGCGCAGGAGGAGGCGGCGATTCTGAATGGTGTACACCACCTCTGTAGCGTCCAGTCGACGCACCGTAATCGCATGGCCGGGGGTGGGCCGCAGGAAGACGAGAGACCCGACGAGGACGTGGAGATGATGTCCACCCCAGGGTCCACCGCACTTCCTGCCCTCACTCCTGCTCTGCCTTGTGCCCAGTCCCTCCTAGAGGAGCTGGCCACCATGGAACCTGTGTTTGGGGCAACCGCCCTGATGACTCCTGCCGAGAGGCAACAAGATGAGTTGTATCAACTCCCTCATCAAGGTGGACAACAGATCTTCTACCAAGGTGAGAAACGGTGGCATTTTTTGCAATTTTAGCATGTCAGTATCTCAAAGTTTTTGCGTCTAAACTGTGCTTTTTCTCTATCCTTTCCTACAGATGGAACCAGTGATCACATGTTTTAACATAAGTCTGTGACTTAATCAACGAAGTATGGCATATTGTCATCTTTTACGAAGCTATTTTTCTGGGATAATGTGGTAGATTTAAAACAAAGTGTATTAAAAAGGATTATTTATGTTTATATTTCAATATCATGAAGTCACATGAACATGCATCCTATTCATATTGGACTGTCACTTTGGGGAAAAGTACTTAAAGTAACATAAAGGCAATTGCCACTTTGTATTCACTTATAGTGAAGACTGTGTTTTACTGAAAGAATATGTTTATGAATCACAAGTGTATCTTTAAACCATCGTAGAGTTCTACGGTCAAGTAGAGGATTGATTCCTACCAACAATACTCTCTTTCTATTTGCTCTTCATTGTGTCAATGCATGAAAACCATAGAAAATATTTCATAATAAACAATATTCCTTTATGTTTTGTCCTTTCTTTGGAGAACAATGTAGGATTTGCTTACAGTCTTAAAATTAAAGGTTACTGGCATTGATGGTTCCATGAAGAACATAAGACACTTTAAATTGCATGAAATGTTCTTTCTTGTGGATATACAAATGTTCTTAAAATTAAGAAAAGGTTAACTGAAAATTATTTGAGGAACCCTAAATGGTTCTTCTATGCCATCGCTGTGAAAACCTTTCTTTTTAAGAGTGCATTCGATGTACTATATGTTCTTGTCCACAAAGAATATCCTTGAATTTGATGCGCTCTTGTTTTCCAAATATGTATATGAGAGTCAATTAAATGCATCAAAGCGAGGTTCATCGGTGTGTGTTCATTGTTGCTGCCCCCTCCATTGTTCCCTTTCATTCACTGCCTTTTTAGTGTGTCTCCATGGTTTCCTAGGACCGACTGACGCAGATGATGAGGTGCTATCTGTTTTTCCTGACGTATGCTCTTGACTCAGAGGCACAGTGGAGACAATCAGCCTCCTACACACACACACACACACATGCATATATGTCCACGAACGCATGCTGTACAGTGAATAGTCAGCCCACACTTTCCCATTATACCTGGAAGCTCATGATAATACCCTATATGGCCTTTCCTGCCTTTCCATTTTTTCCTCTTGTTGCCGGGGAAGCGAGATCTTCCTTTCGCAATCTCCACCTCCGGTGCCCCTAAATCATTGTTTGCTTGTCAATTATCCAGTTATGCACCTTTCCATCGAGTCCGACGTCCGGTGCTGCGCTGACCCTCCCACATGGGACCATGGGCCAACTTACTGCCCCGTGTCCAGAAATACCCCACGAGTTTCATCTGAATAAAACTCTCTCATGTCTTCTCTTCCTGTCCTTGTGAGAATGATGCGCTTTCAGCAATGAAGAGGAATAAAAATAGACCGGCCTGAAAAGAGGAGGAAAAGAGGGAATGGGGAGCGCTTGGAAGGTGCACAAGGACTTTTAGGTGCTTATTCATCCTGCTTTCCTCCCACTCCTCCAATCAGTCAGCTGAATTTCTTTTCATCCTCCCTCTTTCACACATCTGTGCTTTCTCATTGATACCGTCCCATTCATTAGGACCCTCTCTCCTTATGACTCACCCTTACCTCTTTAACTCGTCTCTCCCTTCTCTGCTCTCTCACTCTTCATCATCCTCCAGATACGTCCACACAAACAGCCCGTGCCCACTTAAATCATAATGGAAATGCACAAATTAAGATGCTCTCATCTTGTTTTCTGGAAAGTATGATAAAAACAACCACCTACCTTGTCTGTACTATTCAAAGACGTACAAAACATTTCTATTCTTAAGCTTTAATGCCACGGTGCAACATCAAAAGAACACTTTTCTCAACAAATACATTATATTGGCAGAGATACAGCAAAACAAACCTTTGAAATAAGTAGGCCTATTATTTTGACAAGCTATCTTCATCCGGGGGCTTGAGACGATGTTCTCAGTTCTCCACACTCACGAAGGCCTGCATTGCACCAACATGAAACTTTATTCAGTGTCTTTACTTTTGATTTGTCAGTATATACTGTAAAGACTGCTCAATGCTGACGTTCAGTGGTCATTAATGGAAATTGTATAGAATGCTTGTGAAAAAAAGAGAATTTATTATCAAAATAATGTATTTTAAAAGTATATGGTTACGAGCAAACTGAATGTAATGTTTAGGTAGGATGCTTAATCATATGTGTACAACACAACATGTAAGGCACCTTTAATTTGACATTATTAAATATAATTTTACAGTAAAGTGCACTTTTTGTGCTTAAAGTGTTAGTTCACCCAAAAATGAAAATTCTGGCATTAATACTGACTCTGACGCTCCAAACCCGTAAGACCTTCGTTCATCTTCAGAACACACAAAAAAAGATATTTTTGGTGAAATCCGAGAGCTTTCTGACCTGCATAGACAGAAATGCAACTGACACGTTAAAGGCCCAGAAAGATAGTAAGGACATTGTTAAAATAGTCCATGTGACATCAGTGGTTCAACCGTAATGTTATGACATAATTTTCATTTTTGGGTGAACTAACCTTTAAGTGTGTTAGGAAACACAGCCATGAAAGTATACACACTTAAAGGGATAGTTCACCCAAAAATGAAAATTCTGTCATCATTTACTCACCCTCAAGTAGTTCCAAACCTGTATGAATTTCTTTGTTCTGCTGAACACAAAGGAAGATATTCTGAAGAATGTTGGAAACAGAGCAGTTCTGGGGCACCATTGACTTCCATAGTACTTTTTTTCCTACTATGGAAGTCAATGGTGCCCCAAAACAGCCTGGTTACAAACTTTCTTCAAAATATCTTCCTTTGTGTTCGGCAGAACAAAGAAATTCATACAGGTTTGGAACCTCTTGAGGGTGAGTAAATGATGACAGAATTTTCATTTTTGGGTGAACTATCCCTTTAAGTGTCCTTTTAAGTCATTAAAGGGATAGTTCACCCCAAAATAAAAAAGTTATCATTTTGGCCTACACAAAATAGTTTCAAACCTGAATTCCTTTATGTGAACACAAAAGAAGATATTTTGAAAAACATGTGTAGCTAAACAGTTGATGTTCGCTATTGAAATCCATAGTTTTTTTTCTATATGGAAGTAAATGCAGACCATCAACAGTTTGTTTTCCCATATTCTTCAAAATATCTTTGTATGTGTTCAACAGAAGAAAGAAATTCATACAAGTTTAGAACAACTTGAAAGTGAGTAAATAATGACAGAATTTTCATTCTTGAATAAAACTTGTCAAACAACTTCCAGAAAGTTACACCACAGAAATATTTTCTTCAAACCCCACAAAAATAATTCCTAATTCATATTTTAAGACGTGTTCGTCACAAAAGTGGTGTATTCAAATGGTTTTTTTGTATGAATTGCATTTCCTAATGTATTCTTTTTGGGGCAATTTAAATAAGAAATACTTAAAAATCACCGCTTGTATTATTTGTAAAAAATGAATGACCAGATTTACCACACCCATTCACTAGATGGCGGTATTAAGCAGTTCAGTCTTGAGCTACTCACTAGTCTAGGATCGAGGAAGATGCCTCGGGTTCAATGCATTTTCAATATGGCGACGTGCATGTTGGTAACATAACAGAGAGGGTGGAAGAATTCGTCCTTTTTTCTTTGGACTGAAAACTAAAGGCAGCACTTACGAAACGTAGGACACTTTGTTTTAACATAACGTACATACAGGTAAATTAAACACAAAAGGAATAATTTTACACTAGCACAGTGTATTGCACTATCATTCACAGTGACCCTAAACACATCTTATGATTTGATTTTGCAGTTGTTCCTACAGATTAATTAAAATGTCTCTTCTTGGAAGTCTGAAACCAATGCTGTCGTCTGTTTTGCAGGGTAAGTCTTAGCAACAGAATTTAGTCCTATTAAAATAAATGACTGAAATAAATGATGCTACTTTCCATTGTGTCATTTTGGCAGCATCGCACTCTGTACCTTTCTGGTCTGGACCTGTGTTCTCCAGGACCATGGCCACTCTCAATCAGATGCACCGTAAGGGCAGACCTCCCCCACCTCGTCCAAAAATCAGTGCCACTTATGGGCATCCACAGCTCAAAGCAGTAGTGCTGAAGACCATGATCAGGAAACCCAAGAAGCCCAACTCAGCCAACCGCAAGTGTGCACGAGTACGTCTGTCCAATGGTCAAGAAGCTGTCGCATACATCCCTGGGGAAGGACACAACCTCCAGGAGCACAATGTGGTGCTGATACAAGGAGGGAGAACACAGGACTTACCAGGGGTCAAAATCACTGTGGTCAGGGGCAAATATGACTGTGCACATGTTGTGAAGAAGAAACAGTAATTACTAGAACTGTGTATAACTGCATATATGACTGTAATAACTTGGATGCCAACAAATAAACTTGGTCTGAAATGTAAATAATGACGGTCAAGCTTAATTCATACAGATATTCCAATCCAACAGTGATCTGATCCTGCAGTGTTATTTGCTGAGTATGTTCAAGTAGTATTTCTGGTTCTGTTACTTGTTTTGCAAGAAATGTTATCTTTGTTGATCAACTCTATTTGACAGAAGTAAAAGAAGGTGTTTGTCTCAACCTTTACTATTTCCTGCCATGTTAAGCAACTGTTGTTTAACGGCAGATTATGAGTTGGTTTATCTTTTTGTACAAAATGTCATCTGCATGCCTGATATAACATGCTGTGCAAACAATGCCTAAAATGATTGACTCCTAAGAAATAGTGTTCACGAGAAACAGTTGTCTTCACAGAAGTCATCAGTTCCTGCTGTAAAGAATTTGTTCAATTATTTAAAACCTTGTAGGTAAGTGCATCTAAAACAATGTGTGTTTTTTTTAATGGGCCAAAAGTCATTGATGGGGGAAAATACACACTGCAGGAATGTCATGTTATGACAGGCTACAACCCGTAGTATTATCTGCAGTTCGTTTTGCGTAATAGTGGCCTGAGCTTTTCACTTTTGGAAAGCCAGAATCCAGTTTGGCAGGGTCCTGTTACTGGGATTTAGGTTTTCCTCATTTGACTTCAACTCTCAGGCTGTGATTCAACATCTACCTCAGGTATGATAGGCTTTACAAAATGCACAATGTATGAACTGGATATTTAGATATTTCTAATAGAAAACAAGACAAAATCTCTGTATTCATTTTCAGAGCCATGGAGGCCATATATGACATAGAGGTGACCACAGGCTCCATGACCCATGCAGGCACTTTTGACAATATATTCATTACTTTGATTGGCACACAAGGAGTGAGTGAGCGGACCAAGCTTGACAGCTATGGAAGAGATTTTAAGACTGGAATGGTAAGATTTTTTAATCATTTTATATGAATTTTAACATTTTTAAAAATTAAAATGTGCTCAGGAAAGTTCTGACTGAAATTAGCCATCAGTTTCTTTAACTGTTGCATTTTTAAACCTAGAAAGTGAAGTATAAAGTGATTACCAGGTTCACTCTCGCCAACCTGCTGCTCATCAGACTCGAGAAAGATCATTTCATGTTCTTGCCAGAGAATGACTGGTTCTGCTCTTTGATAAATGTAAGAACCCCTGAGAAAGATGTGATCCATTTCCCATGCTATCGCTGGATGGCAGAGGGGGAAGTGATTGAGCTGCGAGAGGCCAAAGGTTTGTTTATATATATATATCAAATATAGCAAATCAGTATATTAGAATGATTTATGAAGGAACATGCAAAACTGAAGACTGGAGTAACGGCTGCTGAAAATTCAGCTTTGTTATCATAGGAATAAATTACATTTTAAAACATATTAAAATAGAAAACAGTTATTTTAAATTGTAAAAATATTTCACAAAATGTATACTGTATATATAACAGTATTTTTGATCAAATAAATATTGGTGCACATAAGAGACTTCTTTTAAAATAATAAAAAAAATCTTATCTACCCCAAACTTTTGAACTGTAGTGTTCATCTATTGTTCATCTATTTTCTGTTTAACTACACTTCAGTCACGCTCTCTTACTTTTATATTGTCCTACAGCTACAAAAATCTATGAAGAAAAGTATTCACAACTGAAAGAGCACAGAAAAAATGAGCTGAAGCTTAACAAACAAGTGTACCAGTAAGTTTACACCAGTATAACATGAGTCTTCGCAATCATTCTTGTGGCCTTTTCATTGGTTTAGTGTAAATCTTTGTGTACCTTCTTCTTCCTCAAGGTGGACTGAGTTTAAAACAGGTCTTCCACAGCATGCATGTTTTCAGGAGCCCCTGTCTCTTCCCTCAGTGGTCCGCTTCTCTTTTACTAAAGACATGGACTCAGCGTTCAACTGCTCCACTGCGTGAGTCTCACATATTAGTATAAGCGTTAGTAAATCATGTCTGGTAAGTTCTTTACACCAAAGATGAATTTATCTTCCAGGCTTGGTGAGATCAAAATGAAGAAACTGGTGAAAAAACCTGATCAGTGGGTTCAAATGGAAGACATGAAGAGTGCCTTTTGGTCATCCAGAACTGCTGTCTCTGGTAAGATAGCTGCTAAAGTCATCTGTTTCACAGATGTGTTGACATCAGAAGATGTGTTTGAAGTTGAGTGAAGGAAAACTGTGATATAATTTGGTGGTTTTGATATTGCAATCTTTTTATAATAGAATATGTGCAGCTGCACTGGATGGATGATGATTTTTTTGGATATCAGCTCCTAAATGGCTCCAATCCAATGATGCTCCGTCGATGCACTGAGCTTCCTCTGAACTTTGCCGTTACTGATGGTATGGTGCAGCCTTTTCTAGAGAGTGGGACTTCCCTTACTATGGAGATGAAGGTAAAACAATATCAAATTTGCTCTTTTGCACTCTCCATGCTCTCAAAATATGTAAGCAATTAACTGTTTAATTTTTTTAAACTCAACAGCAAGGAAACATTTTCTTATGTGACTATAAAAGACTGGCAGATTTACCAACACAGTTCATCAATGGGAAGCAGCAGTATGTTGCGGCTCCACTTTGCCTTCTGTACAAAAACCAAGTGGGCAAACTTCTGCCTATTGCCATTCAGGTACATTTGATGGGTTTCATTAACTTAAGACAATACCGGAATGGACTGGACCAAATAAAATATGTACATTAATTCTGGCATTTGTACATCCTGCTGTTAGTGCCCTCTAAATAATTTTTTTGAGAAGCAAAATTGCATAATATATTAAGCCTTGTATATCTGAAGAAAGTATTTTTAAGTATAAAATATTATTTTTAACCCACTGACTATTTCTTGTTTTTACATATAATTCTAGCAAAAGTAATTTTTATGCTTAAAAAAAAAAAAAAACCTTTAAAAAAAAAAATTTAAGAAAGAAATGAGGTAAATGCATTTAATTCAGTTTCTATATAACTTATTTAATTTTATTATTTACATTTTTTTATATTTGCCAAAACATTACCAAAAGCTTATTACAAACTGCAAAATTATTTTTTTTACCCCACATTAACCACTTTTATAAAAAAACTTTAAAAAGATAAATTAACAAACAAACAAACAAATAAATAAATAAAATGTAACATAAATATACAAATTTAAATACAAAAATCAAGACAAAAATACTGATGTGTGGCTGACATGGTCAGTCACATAATAAACGATAAACAAACCTTGCATAGTTACAAAACAAACCTTAATTTTACAGCAAATGATTAACTAATTCCATTCTGTTTTTCATTGCTGTCAGTTGCAGCAACAGGCGTCAGAGGACAATCCAGTTTTCCTGCCTAGCGACTCAGAGTATGACTGGCAGCTCTCCAAACTCTATGTGAGGAATGCTGACTGTCTTGAGCATCACGCATCTTTCTATCTGCGCACCCATCTGGCTGAGACCTTTACAGTGTCATTAATGAGAAACCTCCCGGCAGCTCACCCTATACATAAGGTATACTCGAGATACAGTTTGTATCTGTGTCAATATACTGTTTGTTGTGGCTAGACTTCTTTCTAATACCTCTGCGAAAACACATTTGGGCTAAATAAATAAGTCCAGTCCATCAGTAAACATCTGAACAATTAATAACATTCTGCATTAACCTGGATCATTTATGTGGTATGGTATGTGTTTCTCTCAAAGTTGCTGGTGCCACACACACGTTATACCCTGCAGACAAACACCCTTATTCGGAGTAGACTTCTCGGTCCTGAGGGCGCTGTCACTCAGGTATTGATTCAGGATTGTTTTATTTTCATTTATTTTATTTTTTAACTTAGACGATTTCTTAAATAATTTTCACTTCAGAATACTAGTATTGGAGATGAAGGGATGACCAATCTCATGAAGAAGGCACTTTCAGACCTGACCTATAGCTCTCTCTGCTTGCCTGAAGACATCAGTGACCGTGGACTAGAATCTATTCCCAACTTCTTCTACAGAGACGATGGACTTCAGCTCTGGAGCTTCATAAATGAGTAACATGATTTTTAAAATGAAATTATAATCTATCTGTGCACTAGAAATAAAATAAAACAAAATAGACAAATTACTTGATTTGCATCAAATCACTCCAGTTACGTTTTTGTCATGGCATCTTGAAAGCTTTCTTTAATGTGTGCAATACAAATCAGTTGCCTTGTCGCTTTTGGTATCGGTTTGTAGTTTTGTAAGAAGCATGGTGGAGTTTTATTACCCGAGTGACAGTGATGTGCAGCAGGACACTGAACTCCAGGACTGGATCAAGGAGATCTTCATCCATGGGTTTCTTGAGCAGAGCAGCACAGGTGAGTCAGACGATATGTCTTTGGTTATCATATTGTGATGTCATTCTTTTTTTAATCATCAATGTTCCTTTTCTTCTCATTTAGGAATACCTCAGTGTTTTAGCACAGTGGAGGAGGTCATTAAATTTGTGACCATGGTGATCTTTACAGTTTCAGCTCAACATTCAGCTCTCAGAGCAGGACAGGCAAGTTAAAAATTAACTTAAAATTATTCTACTTATTCTAAAATTTCATTAGGATCATATGTTTCATATATTCTATTTTGTTCCCCACATCTTTGCACTTAGTTTGACTATGGTAGTTGGTTTCCAAACACCCCTGGCTCTTTAAAACGACCCCCTCCTACATCTAAGGGAAGCTCAGACAAAAACACCCTGCTGGACACTCTCCCTGACATGAACACCTCTGCTTGTCTAGTATCAGTCTTTTGGCTCCTGAGCAAACCCTCATCAGATTTAGTGAGTGTTTCCACTCAACTGATTGGATTATCCCATTTTTTGCATATACTTGAAAATCCCTACAAATCCTCTCTAATCTTTTATGCAGGTTCCACTTGGGCAATACCCGGAGGACTACTTTTGCCAGATGGCTCCCCAAAACATGATCAGAGATCATCAAGCAGAACTGTCCTTTTTTAGTGAGTCCATCAGTGACAGAAACAAAGGACTACAAGTGCCTTACACGTACATGTGCCCTGATAACATCAGCAACAGTGTCAGCATTTGATACAGAGTGTTTTAATAAACGTATACTTAATATAGCAAATTTAGAATATTTTTTATATTTAAATGTTGTATATTTACTTGCTATATACTGTAATATTCAGATAAATACAATTTTTTAACTTTGTATTCACTGTAGATTGTCTCATTTGTCAATATTGATTTGATTTAGAAGCTAGGTTGAAACATCTAAAATTTCAAAATGTTTCAAGAGTAAAATTTTATAAAAACATATCAAAGGAAAAAAATCTTAAGCACCAAAACTGACATTTAAAAAGGTCTTTATTTTATGGGAATGTGCGTTTTAGATTTGATAATTCCCTTTAATACTATCACTTTAAATGTATACACTTTCACAGCAATGTTCCTTTTAGAATTTAGTTAAAGGAATATAAACTGTATCAAGTAATCTACATTCATTTAGATATGAATATGTATTGAATACAAAAGCCACAGTACCAATATCCCAATGCAATTACACAGCTGTCCAAACAAAGTTGTTGAACATTATAGTGTTTAAACAGAATTTGTTCGTTACTGATGGAAAAGCGAATCCAGAGCACACTACAAGACCTGGATGGTAGGCATTCTTCACAGATGATTTTTCTACCACCTCACTCTTCTAGCATGAGACAATGCAACAGCATCACTCTCAGAAGTTCATCCCAGTATTATTGTGGGTTAAGTTCATCAATGCACCGCCAAAGGTTTTCAGTCTTTTCTGGAAAGTGGCCTTCTTTGATTTTTTTATTAATGTAGCGAGTTGTCTCCTCTCGTGCATTCTGGCTAGAGCTGGTAGAGATCTGCAGGATGTTCTTCAGCAGCTCCTGGTTGGCCTCCACAGACAATCCCAGCAGAAAGCGGAGAAAGATATCATAGTTGCTATTCTTGGAGCTTAATGCTTTGTCAACCGCACTCCTGAGTAAGTCTGTCAAGGAAACCTTCAAGACTTTGCTCAGCTTGCTCTGCTCAAGGACGTTCTTCCCATGTTTCTTGAAACAATAGAAAACATGAAGAGCAGCAAGGTATTCCTGAATGGTCGGATGAGAGAAGCAGCTCACCTTCTCTGTGTAAATCATGTACTTCTCTCTGTAAAACTCTGTGCAGAGACCGGTGCAGGCCATGGCAGGGTACGAATCCGGCAATCCAACGTCATCCCAGTGCTCTTTCTCCATCTGAAACTCATTCTTCTCAAGCAAGCTGTAGGACAGTTTTGCGAGTTTAATGAGCAGCTGATCAGCAGTAAGATCCTTGGTGTCTTCGGTGGGGTCGGTCTTCAGTTTCTCAACAGACATTAGAGTGTGACCATGGAGCATAAAGGTGTACAGATTGGTAAGAGTTCTGGGCAGCTGTGCTGAGGATCGAAGAGACTGGAACTGCTGCTGCAACACTTTAGATGCCACCCAGCAAAACAGCGGCAAGTGGCACATAATAAACAGCGTCTTTGAAGACTTGATGTGAGCAATCACCTTCTCAGCAAGGTCTCCGTCTGGGATGGTCTTTCTGAAATAGGCCTCTTTCTGATCATCGGTGAAGCCACGAACCTCCAAAAGCTGGTGGACATGTTCTGGTGGGATCACATCCAGAGCTCCTGCCCTAGAAATGGTCCACACGTAGGCGTTATAGAGCAGGTTCCCCCTGATGAGGTTGGTCAACAACACTTGCACAGTCGTAGGCCTGGTCACATCACACCAATATACCGTTCTCCGGAAATTAAAGGGGATTTGAGTGTCATCTAGACCGTCGCATATGAACATTACCAAGCAGCCTTCGAATTCGAGAGTATCTATTTCCTTCATCTCTGGATAGAGGGTGCTGACTAGACTCATGAGAGTATACTCTCCTTCCAGCATCTTATTCAGCTCCTTAAACTGCAGAGGAATAAGAAAGAAAACATCTGTGTGGACTTTTCCATCCGCCCAGTCAAGGATGAAGCGTTGCACTGCAAATGATTTGCCACATCCTGGGACTCCCCTGGCTAACACCGACCTTACGTGCCTTGACCTCACATCCTCCTGGGAAAATATGTCATTTCCGGTTAATGGTGTCCTTTTGACTTTGCCAGTCTCTTCGAGCTCTTCTATCTTTGATCTGAACTCGTGCTCACTGTTGATTGATGCATTAACACCATCTGTAATGTAAAGGTCTGTAAAGACAGACTCAAAGGGGACTGGTTGTCCTTGTTGACTAAAACCCTCATATACCATCTCATACTTCCTCTTCAGAGTCAATTTCAGTTCGTAGCGCACTTCGTCTGTGGAACATCAAAAAGAGAGATTTTTAAGGCAACGGTTTGAAAAGCGCTGTAATGTTTTGGTTAGGACAAAATGATATAACTTACTTCTTTTGCATAGTCCTAGCAGATATTCAGCCAGCTTCTTAAAGTTCATGATATTAAAGAGCGCCAGCGTGATCTTTAGAGAGATCTCAATATTGCAAAGCTCTAGCATCTTATCCACCAGATCCACAATATCAAGTCCATCCAGCGGATCACGGAAGCGCTCTGGATATCGTTCCCACAGCAGTTTTTTGAAGTACTTTAATTCGTCCTCTGCAAGTTTCTTTAGGCAGCTTGTGAGGGCCTGTGATACAGCAAGAATGTTAGTGAAAGGCACTTATTGGAAATATTGTTATTTATTTTAATGAATGACCACTGGTTGTAGGCCTCACCTTAAAAGCAAATTCCACCGTCATTGCTGGATGCCTTTTCTCATTTGGATCTACTACCAACTCTGGTTTTACAGGAGCAGGAACAGGTTGTTGTTTCACACCACCTTCCTTCTTGCTCTTCTTCTTTGTCCTTAATTTAAAAAGGAACAAATTTGTTTAGAATATTTAGAGGACAATAAATGAAAAGATACACTACTGTTCAAAATGTTGGTCAGTAAGATTTTTTTTAATGTATTTGAAAAAAGTCTCTTTTTCTAAGCATTTATTTGATCAAAACTACAGTACAACAAACATATTGTGAAATGCTATTACAATTTAAAATAACACTTTTCTGTTTTTTAAAATGTAATTTATTCCTGTGATGGCAAAGCTGAATTTTCCACAGCCATTACTCCAGAAATCATTCTAATATACTGATTTCTGTAATATTTCTTAATGAATGTATTCTAAAAATTAAAATAAGTATATATTATGTATGATCCTGTAAAATTTGAATGAAAATGTAAGCATCTTACAGTAACTATTTATATGAATACATTAACTGCGGGTGAATATGGTAAAATAATATAGGTCAGGAATAAAATTCAACTCAATTTTTTTACAATATGTATCATCTGCCCATCAAAGGGTGCTCAACACCCATGACTAACATACAGTATGTATTGTATGACCATGGTAATGGTTCGGATGCATCATGTAACTTTCATTCACCTTTCTTCAGCATTGCCCTCCATATTGATGTCCTCATCATCACTATTAAACTCTTCACTGCTAGAAGCAGATGAGTCCCGTCTGCACAACTGAAGCCTGTAGAAAGTCAAAAGTTGACTTACAAGAATGACAACTTTAGTCACAAGCACACAGAGAGTAAAGTCTCTTTCAAATAAGTATCATTTTCACTCCTGTATGAAGAACATACTGACTCTGCAAAGACAAAATACAATATATAAAACCTGTCCCAGAGCATGTCATATAATCAAAAAAATAATTAGTCTTGAGGGCGAAATGAAGATGAAGTAAACTTACTGCGTGCAACTGGGTTCATGCTCTTCTCTTGTTTCTGACCAGCTGTCACTCTGCATGGAAGAATAACTGTTTGCAGGGGACTCTGCTCTCTCCACGTATTGTCTGGTGAGAACAATCGTTATAAATGATAGAAAAATAGAAATACCATCTTGACTACGGCGTGTTCCTGATCTTACCAGCAGGTGTCGCACTTATACAACGAACAGACAAGCATGCATGCGTCTGACATGTTCGTCAACATGGCTATTCCTTGCTGAACCCTATTACAATATCAGATTACCGAAAACCATATTACCCCACGGGACCGGAGAATCCGAGGGTGAATGGAAGTGTCCTCTGAGGAATCACGTCGTCCTCTTCATCCCCATTTTCACTCCCGAAGGCGGAAGCCCCAATTCCTAATGGCAGACTGTTGTCTGACGCCATGTCTACTGCCGTCGTCCTCCATCTCGGATTTGCAACGTTTCCTCCGTTTGTCAGAAACAGCTATGTGTTGTTACCCTGATAAAAGCGGTACATAGATATTGCAAAATTCATATTCTTTAATTTGAGCAAACCATGTCTCTTCCTGTGGAAGGACTGCAGTATTGCGTTATGAACGCTAAACCTAAATATATATGTTAGAATAGGGTTTAACCCTTTATAAACCCTGGTTTAATAAAGTTTACAGTGATATGCATTGTGGAACAATGGAGCTAGAATTGCAGTGAGTTGTTTAGCAACTGACAGCCAATCATAAACCGCCTCTGTGGTTGCGTAATTAAATATTCACGTTCTTTGTAACGTTACACTCTGTTACTCTGATATTTGTACTACGCACTGTTTTATTTTTAGCGATTGGAAGAGAAAAAAATGACAGTGATGGAAAATGCGTTAACTTTGGTTTTAGAAGCCTGTAGTCTACACAGCAAGAACAGGTTTACGTGCCGTCATTTCTGCATTAGTAGTTAAAACAAGTTATACTGGTCCAGTCAATGTTGTAAGTCTCATGAACATGCAAACATTAGCCCAAGGTTTACCAATGTACAATGTGAAAAAAACAAAACATTAAACCCGAATGCTAGAGAAAATGGGAGAAAATAATTATATTGTCGAGAAAAGCCAATTGGTCACCTTGTAGACTACAATAAACCTTGTGTGCTCTCTTTATAGGACCTTATATGTAGTCAAGTGAGTTTGCATATACAGTATGCTATTACAAGAGCTTCAGAGACAGACTGAAGTGTAGCTATATAGCGGATGTCTAATGATTTCACCTTTGTTTATTTCTGTAGCAATGCTCCGCAGTCCTCTCGATTCACGCCTGACTTCTCATAAAATTGCGGAAGACGGAACAAACCCGGTTGGTTAACTTTAAGTTAATTGTTTAGCATGAATTACTTTTATGATTAATGATTCCTGGGTCCGTAAACCAATGCAAGCCCGCATATGCTAAAGTTTAACAGCGAAAATGCGTAGCAAAAGCGCATCAGCAGTATCTGATAAGAATCACTTTCGGTTTGAAGTTGTGTATGTAACGTTACTTCCCTGTTTTCTTAAAGAGACAGGAGTACGATTATTTAGTGATGTAGATTTTGTAGTTGTTAGTAGAGACAGTAGACTAGTAATCTGTTACCTGCTACCTTTAGTGTCTCTGGGAACAGATAAAGGTTTTGATGTCTTGTTTTTCAAAAGGAGCATTGTGTATCGTTACATATTGCCTGTAATTTGCATAAGGTTTATTTTTGTGTTATTTATTCAATAAATATGTGTATTTCATTATGGAATATTAGGATTATTTCTTGGCTTGTAGTATATTTTTTCCCTTTTTAATTTCCCCATTTTTCCTTTCTATTTTGCTTACTGGCACATGTTTAAAATTGTTTTGCTACCTTACCAGAGGTCTTCATCAGGAGCCTGAAAATAGCCAAACAAAAATTAAAAGCCACAAAATATTGTATAAATAAAATAGGTAACAGGGAGTGCCTGTTCTGTCTTTCTATGCACTAAAGGGTCATGTCTGAAAAAAAAGTAGAAGACCCTTGACTTATACCCTATTGACACCGCTGTGGTGAAGGACCCCATTTTGAGATTGTGTTGTTTCTATGAAGTCCCACTGTGAATGGCACTGATCTCATGTGCTGTAGATTTGTTGTAGTTGTTTAAGCCCCGAACTCTAGCTGCAGATGGTGAGTCTGAGTCTTAATGGAGCAGCTCTTGAACCTTGATCCCTTCTCCTCCCCTTGTCCCTTAAAAGCCTCTTCTCAATACCCCTGCAGGCTGTAAGGAATCTCAACATCTGTCAGCAATGCACACTCCTCTTATGTTCCCATGAGATGTGAATCAACATAAAGCACTCTGTAAAATACATCTCTGTTCAGTCGTTTAGGTAATAATTTATTTAATGACTTATACTGATCCATGTGCATGAATTTAGTTTGTATGTAAGTTGTTTAGTTAAATTATGCTATACATAGGAATATAGATATTTTTTTCCAATATAAACACATTTCAGATATGGAATCTAATTGTAATCTAATGCTGTAATGTAAACATATATTAATAAAGAATTAAAGGTACACTCCACCCAAAATAATTAAGATTCTGTCATCATTTAGGCTACCCCCTCATGTCGTTCCAAACCTGTATGTCTTTCTCTCTTTTTGAGAAACACACATGGAAAAAAAACAAAAATATATTTTGAAGAATGTAACCAAACCATTTGGTGATCATTGACGTCCTTTGTATGGACAAATAAACACTGACATTTTTCAAAATATCTTCTTTTATGATTGGCAGAAGAAAAAATACTTTTGAAACAACAAAAGGGTGAGTAAGTAATGACAGAATTTTCATTTTTGGGGTAAACTATCCCATTAATGAATGGTTACATAAACCAAGCTGACTTGTCTGCACATCACAGGGATTTTTCTTTGTTGAGCACCGTGTTTCTTTAAAGAAAGAGGCTTAATTGGGACAGGCTAGTGGTATGAAAGTCAGCCGACGGCATTGCATGTTTCCCCTTGAATGATCATGCACAAAGCCCTGACTATAGGTCACTTCGGTTTTGAGGACAGCAAGCATTTAAAACATCTTCTTAAAACTTAAATTTTTTTTTTTTTTATGGAAATTGCCATTAAGTAAGATTTAGTATTCAATTGAATGCATATCTTCATAAAATGACATACATATTAATAATCATTTAGATTAACTAAATGATGGTCACTTCAGTTTTGATTACAGCAGGCATTTAAAACGCCGCCTTAAAAAAATGTTTTTATGGAAATAGCCTACCATTAAATAAAGATGTGAATCATGCATTCAATTGAATGCATTTCTAAAACTACATAGCCTAAATATTAATTATCATTTAGATTGTGTGTTAATATATGTGCACCTAATATAGCTATGCATGATGGGTTAAAGGGATGGTTAACCCAAATATGAATATTATGTCACCCTCATGTTGTTCCAGACCCATATGACTTTCTTCCATTGAAGACACAAAAAGAGGGGATAGGGACCGACAGTATCAGTCACCATTCACTTTTGTTGCATCTTATTTGAAAAAAAAGGAAACTAATAGTGACAGAGACTGTTATTCTGCTCAGCATCTCCTTTTGTGTTCCACAGAAGAAAGAATTTTCACTATCCTTTTAATTAGCCTACGAAGTAATGATTGATTGAATTACATAATGAATGATCCAGTCCCAATACTATCTGTGAGGGTGTATTTAATACTCTGGTTTGCACACAGCTCAATTATGGAGATGTTTCCGCTGCTTGGCCCTCATGACGGCTCATTTGCCAGAGCCAACGACTGGCAAGAATAGACGAGGCGCGAGTCATACGAGTGTGCAGACTACTGTTTACTGGTAACAGCTTAGACGAGGAACACAGCTGCGTGAATTCACCGTTGTCTGTCTTCTACTGCTCGATATCTGGGATGAGGAATTGAGACATTAAAGACATCGCAACGTGAGTGAAAATGATAGAAAGGAGGATAAAACCTCGCGCGAGAGCAAGAGAAATCTAACGTTATTCTGACAGCTCTCTCACAAAGACCACTGCGAAGGAATGCAGAGCTTTGAACTCGAAAGACCACCAACGCCTCGTTTGCAAGAACCAGAGCAGAATTTGCAGGATAAACATGCAGCGGGTGAAAAACGGGCAGAAATCTGCCTGAGTGGATCTGGAGTGTGCTGAAGAGCTTCTTTCGCACCTTTGTTTGGCAGCGTCTGCAAAAACTTCCACAATGGCTCTGGTCATGGAACCTGTGAGCAGGTGGTCAACAAGCCAGGTGGTCGACTGGATGAAAGGTATTCATTTCACATTCGTATGTATTTTGCTGTAACAATGGAGAACAATACTGTATATCCAATTAGGATCGCATGTGAACGTTGTTTGCGTTTATAAAAATGCAAATGTCACATGCTTGTCCAGGCTTTGAGTGCGTGCAAGATTTAATTTAACTCGTTTTAAAGAAACATCACTGTGTCAAGCTGTCAAGCAATTAAGATATAGTCTGTCATATATTGAGCTTATCGCAATGGCTGTTGTTAACAGATGTTGATGTACACGTGACAGAAAGGTTTTATAATTCGTTTAAAATAATATTAATGAATGAAGTTGGTTGAGTAGTCACGTCATCTCATCAAACAGAATGTAAAGTGACGGGTCACGTGGAGGCTGAGCGATCAGCTGGGACCCCTCTGGCAGTCAAAGACTCAATGGCCCCTCCATGGTCACTTAAAGTTCATGAACACTGGCTAATGAACACAATGTTGCTCGCACTCATAAATGGGCACCACTATAATAATGCAAGAAACATTGTAACATAAACACACCCATGTGCATAAATGGTAACAAAAATAACTGTTTAAATAATACAAAATATAACGAATAGGTTATTTTACAATTTGAATGTTATTTTATTTCACTGTAAAATGTGTATTTTACATACAAAATATACACTGTAAAAATATTTTTTAAGTTATAAATAAAACAATTATTTGAGTATGTTTTACGAGAAAATACTTTTTCCTATATTTACTTCAAAATGTCATGTTTATTTCAATGTGTTACTTGCCATTTACTTAAACAGTTTTTTTTGTCTCACTGTTTATTAGTAATTTCTGAGTGAAAATTGTTTCTACACCAATTTTTTTCAGTGTATGATGATTAGAGTATTTTATGGTAAAATTACAAATACTGTCCGGTTTATACATTTCCACTAGCATGTCATTTATTATTACCATTTAGGTTTTTATTGTATGATTTTTATGGTATTTTTTGTTTAATTAATAATTTTTTTTATTATATTAATATTATTTTACAGTGAAGCTTTTATGTTTAATTAAAGCTTTTATGTCTAATCCATAATGCAGCCTCTTCTGGCCAAAAAAAAAAAAAGCCAGCTTAAACAGATGAACGTGTCAACAAAGCATCCATATTTATTTTATTTTTATGTCCCATTTTCTGTTATACGACAATATTAGAGGGGCATGAAAGGCAGTCAAATGATCCCTTTACTAGAATTTGGTTATACAACATTAAACAGTCATACTGTCCTTTGATTTTGTTCAAGAGGATGTGATTGGGAAACCGGTCTCATTATGGAATAGTTACATTAGGTCTATTACAGCACTAAATATCTTTGGCATTAGATAAGATAAAGCCCTTAGAGAAAAATCATCTGGGTGTAATTGGCTGGTTTATTTAGCTCAGGAGTTCTAGATGAAGTGAGAAAAGAGAGGAAGACAGTAATTTGTAATTCAAATGAGCAAAATGTTCCACTTGGCTGAATGTTTTGCCTTTAAGTAATTATGTTTTTGAAAAGGTAGATCAGCATCTCCATCTCATTCCTCCCTGTGAAGATTCACAAGATAGGAATTCGGTCCTCAATGTGGACTCTTGTGCGAGAATATGACTGCAGGTGTGCTTTTCAGCGGTAACCAGCTTCAGTAAACGAACAACAATGTGCACTTGTATGCCTGCACGTGTTATCTCATTGTGTTTATGTCTTGGCTTGAGTTTTGTTTGTGTCAGATGGTGTGTGATGTGTTCGATTGGGTAAATGAGGTGATGGCTCATATGGACGATAATAAACTGTGCTTTAATGTGTTATTCGCTTGTTTATTTTGCTCATACACAGGAATATGGCTGATGCACATTAGATCACAGCCTATACATGCAATAAACTCATGTAGTCAAATACCTAGAGGTAAGGAACTGTATAAAGCTACAAACATCCTTATATTTGTGCTAATCTAAACAGTTAAGGAAGGATAAGCGAGATGCAGGATGAAAAGGCAGTGTAGGAATCATAAAGAATTATAGCGAGGCGGTGTTACTCCCTAAGGGGATGCCAGAGAGGCTTTCTTATGCTGTTTGCACACTAAAAGCATGCTCACAAGTACACACTGTCGCTCTGTAAGTTAACCTCTTCTGAGGGTCACAGAGAATTTTAAGAAGCTTCAGACATTTTCTTGACGTGGCCAATGCTTTGCTTCTAAAAAGCTGGAGAATTTTATTGGCATCTGTCTGTTATGTGCAGAAAGAAACCCCGCAAGCTGCTGTATCAGCTGCTGAGACACACTGAGGAGCAGAAGATAACGTGTTTATGTGTAAGGCTGTGTTAAAGCCCCTATGGGCTGATGGTGTCTGTTTGTATTCGTGTGATCATTAGAGCCTTCTGATCAGCAGCGTGCAACAATGCGCTCAATGTTTTGCACCCAAATACTCAATCCTTGCACAACAAAAGAGAGAGTTTACTCAAAAATGACAATTCTGTCATCATTTGATTTATTTGTCTGATTTAGATATTTTATAAAGCGTTTGTTATGCTTTTTGTAAGGCTGGGTGTTTACACAAATTTCATGATTAGATTAAAAAAAATCAATTTAATTCAGTTCCGATTGCGATTCAATTCAGTTCCAATCTTGATTAAGTATCGAAGTATATGTCATTTTTTTTCTCAAGGATAAAAAAATTGATGCGGTCACATTTGTGAAATTTAGGCAGGGTTGGGGAGTAACAGAAACATGTAACGGCGTTACGTAATCAGGATACAAAAAACTGGTAACTGTAATCCGTTACAGTTACGTCAAAAAACTAAGTAATTAGATTACAGTTACATTTACTAAAAAATGGGAATACTATCAGGATTACAATGGTCTTTATTTAAGTAAGGAATAATTGACGATGAGCTGTTGAATTATTAGAAAATAATGATTCGAGGTGGTGATGCAGCCACGACACGAAACAGACTAATGCAGTTATTAATGCAGTTGTGTGTGTGAGAGAGAGAGAGAGAGAGAGAGAGTGTCACAGTAATGCGGTTAAATACAGTGTGTGTGTGAGAGAGAGAGAGAGAGAGTGTCACAGTAATGCAGTTAAATACAGTGTGTGAGAGAGAGAGAGAGAGAGTGTGTCACAGTAATGCAGTTAAATACAGTGAGAGTGAGAGAGATTAGGTGAAATTTAGTAGTCAAAAACTGTGTATTTTAGCAATGTATGAAGCACTTCTCACACAGAAGTCACTTTCAAACCAAGCAGTTTAGTGTTGGTCAGCGCCGGGAATTTGCATAACCTACTTGAATGTCAGTGAAATTCTAAATCGCACAGATTCCTATTGAAATTAATGGAATTTGCCTGCGATATTTCGCAAAGCATCGATAAATGTGACCGCACATTAATCCTGTAAACTATAAAGGGAACCCTAGCAAATTTCTATAATATTTCAATAATATTAAAGTTTAAAATTAACACAATTTTTAAGGTTATTATATTATAATAACTTTTTAATGATATAATTAAGTTTTTTATTCCAGTTAATTTTTTTTCTTTTTTATATATAAACATTTAAATGGTGGCTGTCCTAACAGAGTTTTTTTTTAAAACATGCAATAAATAAAATCAATATTTTTAACCCATCCCTACTTTTTTGCCGTTTTTGGAGCTTAGTAGTATTTGGTCACCCTTTACTTTCATTGTATGCAAAAGAGCAGTGTGAACATTCTACCAATGTTCTCTTTTTGTGTTTTACGAAAGATTTGGAACGGCATTAGGATGAATAAATGGTGACAAAATTCATAACTATTCTTTAGCAGCATTTATTAAGCTAACACAACATGTGCAGCACGCAGTACAGTAAACATATGATTAGTGTGCATGGCTATATGCTGCCCACGTAGCCTCACTGAGCCACACACAATGACACAAATATGTTGACTAGGACTGCAATCATTTTGCTTGTCTGTGTCTCAGGATTACGTGCTGTATTTATGAAAGTGCATCTCTTCAGAACAATCTTGATGTATTTGACTTCTGCCTAGGTCTAACAGCCCTGCATTCCCAGCAGCAAAGCATATTTCCCTGTATATAAGCTTTGCATGATGGGTGTGTTTTTGGTGTGGCTTGCGTGTTTGACATCCTTTGTGAAGTGTTTAAAGGCACATGTTGATTACGGCTAGTTTTTAAAAAATATTTAACTGGCATATGGATACAATTAAAAGTATGAGAAATATCTGAAGAAAAGCAACTGTTAGTGCCATGCACCCACTTCTGCGCCATGCGTATACTCATGCCCTGCTTTCAAACCCAACCTGTAACTAGTTTTATGATGGTAATGTGTAAACAATTAGTGAAATTAGTCTTAAAAAACAAAACAAAACAAAACTGCAAGCTGTGGTTGCCAAACATTCATAGTAAAAAAAAAGGCATTACTGAGGCATTTATGTAACTGTAAATTTCACAGTAACCATTTCCATCTTTATCACAGTTAAGCAACTGCTTTGCATGTTAAAATGTACTGAAAATGTACTGCCATTATAATAAAGGTCACAGTAAACATTTTGAGTTCATCATAAGTTCATTATTAATTAAACATGTATAAACCATATGCAATGGTCAGAGACATGAAAATAAAATATGTAAATATTAAATGTAGCATAAATGTGCATAAAAATAAGAAACTTATTACTAAAAAAAGTTGATAAATTATAAGGTAAATTGTTTATTTTACTTATACTACCATTTCAAAAGTTTGAAGTCATTATGATTTTAAAAGAAATTAATACTTTTATTCGGCTAGGGTGCATTAAATTGATCAAAAGTGACAGTAAAGACATTTCTGTCATGACAACTCTCGGAGGGATTGGCATGGTAATGTATATGACAATGTTAATGTGTTTAGTCTTGGCAGAATAGATCTGCTTCGCTGCTGCGGCAGAGCAAGTAGCAAGACTTGCTACAGCCAATACATCCACAACATGCTGCTGTGGCTTGCCGCGAGGGACAAAACATGGGAACAACCAAAAAACTTGAAAAAACGAACAAAACAAAACGAGGTGAAGGGACGACGCTTACTGTTAGGTCTGGTCTTCTGTCACGGTGCACACAGCAGGGAGAGACGAGGAACACGCAGACGAGGAGATACTTCAAAATAATAGTCTTTAATAACAACATCAAGGTAAGACAGAGCAATGCAGAAACACCGGGTATGGCGAGTAGACCAGACGACATGGAACTCAACAGGACTTACACACGTCACAAACGCAACACAAATTTACACGGACGAAACTGGACAGGAATGGAAACTCAACCATGAAAAGGAACACACGGGAAGAAACAAGACAACAACACACACTCACGACAGAGTCAGTGTAGAGACTCAAAAAATCTTGAATGGTAGTATATTTTACCAAACAAACTTATAATATTTTTCGCTGTACATGGTAATGATTAACAAATTAAAATTTTTTACATTATAATTTTTTTTTTTTTTTACATGTGCTGTTTTTTTAGTCAGTGGCTTCACAGGCAGCAAACAACAAGCAGAAATATTTTTATTTTCATTTTTTTGACTTATTTTGGATAGTACAGTGAAGGGGAAATCACTGGCGGAAGCGAGGGGTTAATGGGATCAGGTCATGTTGTGGTTTGGATGCAAATCACATGTCAACCAAGTGGGTGCTTTGTCCCTAATGTGTCAAGTGCATGTGCGCTACCGCTGCACCACATCTCAAGCGAAAGATTTTTTCTAGTAACTGTTACAGTTTTGAATATTTTTGTATTCATATCCTCTGTATAAATCCATGATGTACACAGTGTTTCCTGTTCCCATATTTACAGGTTTCCTAGCACACTGCGATTACCATGTTGCAGCTCTAACATTAGCTTACGGTTCAGTGGTGATGCCCCCAGGTGATGCCACTGAGGGCCAGACAACAGCCTTCCCAGCGCAGAAGAGCCCTGTGACCTTCCCTCAATGCTCTTTTTTTCCTGCCCCCCTCAATGCTTCCTGTGACTCACTCCTGTGCCCCCCTCTGAGTGGTGCCATGGGCATTCTGAGCAGAATAATAGCAGTAAATCCAATAAAACTGCACACAATGAAGCTCAAATACAGCCTTGATCAAATGCATGTTGTATTAATCTATTTAACTAAACAGTTCAACACGTATTGGCCAGACACAGCCTTTTATGCTGTTTGTTGACAGACACTGTAAAATAACTACAGTAGCTGTGTGTAGCAGTGTGCACATATCAGACAGATCCCTGCATTATACCCCAGAGAAATAACATTATCTGTCTGGAAGTGGGATTGTACTAGCAGTGTGTCGTCAATAGGAATAGTTCACCCCAAAATTAAAATTCTGTCAACATTTATTTCCGCTCATGTAGTTCCAAACCTGTAGTACTTACTTTTGAACAATTTTGAACAAGGGTGCACAAATGAGCAGTTTGAACTTATTTACCCCGCACATTTTTTATTTTGGTTGCGCATACACACCTGCGCAAGTGTGCATCACTTATGTGCATCCCTGTCTATATAGATTTTATGAATTTTTATTTATGTTTTAATATTAGTTATTTTAGTGCGTCAAGTTAAACTAAATTAAAATGAGTAATGTTGCTGAAATGTTGTAGCTGAAATAATAAAAAAAATATATATATTTTATTTTCAGTTAACATTTATTTTTTTCAAGTAACAAAATGTTTTTTTTTTTTATGGTTTTAGTTTTAGATAACTGGTAACGCTTTAGATAAGGAAACACTATTCACCTATTAACTAGTTGCTTATTAGCATGCATATTACTCACATATTGGTTGTTTATTAGTACTTATAAAGCATATATTAATACCTTTATTCTGCATGACCACTATTGCAACAACTACCTTACTATTGAGAGTTTATTGAGGGAAGACTCTTAGTTTATAGTGAAAATGTGTTCCCAAATCTAAAGTTACTACAATAACCCTTCTCCATTCATTGCATGGAAAGAGCAACCAGCACAGAAAGCACCACATTTTCATTTTTGGATAAAATAACCCTTTGATATATACAAAGCATTTTTATTTTACCTATATAACTCTCTTTATCTCTATGTATCTCAAGTAAGCATCCATTGCTTAGAGAGTTACGAAGCTCCTGATCCCTCTTTCGGCTCTGGGCCACACCGTTTGCCAAATGATGGATTCGGGACAGTTTAGAGGTTTTCAGGTCATGGCTGAAGTGGACCAGCTTCTAAGCCGCTTTAGTCAACATACTATAAAGCTATACGATCAGATTTTCTTCTTCAGTACAACTTTCTCTCATTACTCAGTCATTCCTTAACCTACTTACTCTCTCACTCTCTCGCTGCATCTTCCTCGCTTCTGACTGTTGGCCGACCACCCGCCTCGCTTGACAGAGATTAATGGTCCCAGATGAACGTGCAGCGCTCCTCTTTGTAGTATTTAACACAACTTAGCCACAGCGGCTGCAATTAACAGCAGATTAATGTCCTCCTAATCAATGAGTTTACTGTTTGTGTACACTGGCGCTGTGTGAGCTGGACAGCTACAGGAAGAGCAGCACTTGCTATAGAGATTACTGCTAAAAAGACACTTAGTTTCATGTTGCTATGTTTAATTATTAAGGAAATTCTTCTAACAAAAAAAAATGCCTTGCCTTTCCTGACTTGTTTCTGTTGTGAATCTGTCACAGTAAATATATCTACTCAGTAGAGCTATTGAGAGTCTTAATAATAATATTCCTATAATATTTCATTAACATTACAATGCAAATGCTACACAAAAGCTGAAATCTCTGAATAGTCTATTGATGTAAGTATTAGATGTTTCTTTCTTTATTTATTGGTCTATTCAAACATAAGTCCCATATATAAGCTCCTCATCTCACTGCCAGTTTTGTCTTGGTAATGAGGTCCTACTCAAACACTCTTGCCGTCCCTATACCGTCTCTATAGCAGCGTGCAGCAACAAACGTGATGATTTCTTTCATTTGGAACGAGTTTAGATCAGCCTGGTAAAGAAGCGGATTTGTAAAGCCCTCAAATTGCATGCTAAGCCGTGAAACGCTCGCTTTCAGCAGTTTTGAATCGTGCCGGTATCTGAACTTTCTCCTCGGTCCATTAGATGTATGCAACAGAGAGATGAATATCGGGGATTTGATGAAAGGGATATTTTACATGCTCTGCAGCCTTGTCTTTTGTTGTGAAATGAGCATGCAGATAATAATATAAAAGAGTCAGAAAAGTCATGGAGGAGAAAACGCAAGTCTGTGGGAATTTAAGGGAGGTGGAGAGGAAATGAATAGTGCTGAGGACAGAAGAAGGGAGCTGGGAGGAAGTGAACATGGAAAATGCTGAGGTAAAGGACCTGCATACCATTTTCTATAGAACTAATCACATACATATTAAAGGAGATAAAAGAAAGTAAAACCTCCAGAGTGAAGTTAAAAACAATTAAAAAAAAAGAAATTAATAAAATTTAGGAGCCAAGTTACGTTTTAGTTTATAAATTACCAATAATATTTTTTAGTGAAATTTCACTTTTTTTTTAAATAGCATTAATTGATTTATTACACATTTTGTATCTTTAATTACACTCACGGTTCAGTGAGTCAATTGTGAACCCGTTTTTCGACTCACCGACTGAGTGAATCTGATTCAAGCCATTCATTTACAAGAAAATTCAAGACCTTTTCATGAATCTTTTTAAACTGAATCAGACATGACGTGCATTATTTTTTTCATGCTGACAATAAACCAGATTATAAATGAAGAAAGAACATGTGGATGCTTGCAAAGTTTTTCTGATGAGAGTTTGTATCATTTTATTATTTTATTTTATTTTTATTATTATGTTTTTATTGATTGATTGATTGATTGATTGCACTGAATATTTTTTTTGTTGCTTTGAATTTGCGGCCTGGACCCCCAGGAATGTTTATATAAAATATTTAATTTAAAATACTATCCATTAATTGAATTTATAATTTTATATCTTTAATTGCACTTGCGGTTCAGTGAGGGAGTCAGTACAACTCACTGACTGAGTGAATCTGATTCAAATCGCTTGCTCATAAACAAATTTGAGGCTTTTTGTGAATCTTTTTGCCTGAAAAATGTTCATGAATCGGACATTAAGTTTGTTGAAACACTGATGCATTCTTGTAACAAACACCACTGCGTATGGATGCTCACAAGGTTTTCTTTACAATAGTTTATATTATTTTCTTTATTTTTATTTTTTTATTTGAGACCATTTTATTTGCAGCCTGTAGTCCTAAGAATAGTTGGAACACACTATATAACTACCTGCTTCTTTGTACATAAATGATCTCAATATACAACATAATTGAAGTCAAGGAGATTGTTGTTGACTTCAGGAGAGTGCACACTCAGCATGCTCCTCTGACCATCAACGGTGCGACTGTGGAGAGAGTGAGCAGCACCAAGTTCCTGGGTGTACACATCACAGAGGACCTCTCCTGGACTAACAACACTGCAGCACTGGCCAAGAAAGCACAGCAGCGTCTCTACTTCCGCCGCAAACTCAGAAGAGCCAGAGCCCCGGCCTCCATCATGTGCACCTTCTACAGAGGCACCATCGAGAGCATCCTGACTAGCTGCATCACTGTGTGGTATGGCGTCCTGCAACGCATCCTGCCGCAAGTCCCTTCAATGGATAGTGAGAGCAGCTGAGAAGATTGTTGGTGTCTCTCTCTCCCCTCCCTCCAGGACATCTACAGCACCCATCTCACCCGCAAAGCCCTCTGCATTGCAGGTGATCCCACCTACCCGACACACAGCTTCTTCAGTCTGCTACCATCATGGGAGGAGACTGCGGAGTCTCCAGGCGAGGACGAGCAGATTGAAGGACAGCTTCATCCATCAGGCCGTCAGGAAGCTGAACTCCCTCCTGACCTTGCCCCCCCTCCCCTCTCTTACCTCACGCACCACTGAACTCTGACACCCCCCCCCCCCCCCCACACACACACACACACACACACACACGTACTGTACAATCTGTAACACCTACCCTACACTTTAGTATGTTTTTTAAGCCTTTTGAATTACGGGGACATAGGCAGTGTCCTCATAAAACACATTCAAATTGTAATACCTCTGTCATACCCATGTCATTAAACAAATTTTGTCTGTAAACCACAAAAACCAGTACACACACACACACACACACACACTGTGACCAGCACCAGTCACTTTGTACAGCATTGGACTGACCTCATTCAACTACCTCTTCTGACAGTTTGAATAAAGACTGCTCTTTTGCACTACACCATTTATATCTGCACTGTTGTTTATTTCACTGGTTTGCACTCTATCTACCATGTGCCTTATGCTACTTTATCTATTTTTTATTATTATTATTATTTTTTACATGTCCTTATTTGTATATTTTATTAGTTGCATTCTATGTGTGTATGTATGTATATGTATGTATATATATATATATATATGTATATGTGTATGTATGTGTATATATATATGTATATATATATATATATATATTTGATTTGTATTTATCTGTATTTTTACGTTCTACTGTTAGTGTTATCTGTATGCACCAAGGGTCTGAGAGTAACGCAATTTAAATTCTCTGTATGTATGTATGGTACATGTGGCAGAATTGACAATAAAGCAGACTTTGACTTTTGACTAATTCTTTTGGTTTAGCTGAACGTGTGAAACAATTTCTGTCTCTCTTCTATAAATATAGAATGTTTTGTTATGTGTGAATCAGTGGGAGAAGAAAACAATTGCAAAGGATCAGTATAGAAGGGTAGGGGGCACGGGGGAGGCATGTGTTTCCCAGACAACAGCTAGCTCTTGCCAAACAGGTCTTCCCTTATTAGTAACAATAAGGCTTGAAGTCCACTGACGTCTGTTCATGACAGCAAAGCATTTCAAAGTTGTGTGTCTCGGTCTGTGCCTGTCCACAAAATGAGGCCTGTTTAAACAGCTGTGTGCCAAGACTTTCCCAGTCCCTCACTACTGTCCTAGAGAGCTTTTTTATGTGTGCTGTACACACTCTTTTGAGGGCCACCACGTAAGCACGCAGTCGGCTCCCACACTCCTATGTCGGGAGACATAAATGGCTGTAGTTGCTTATAATCTCTGTTTTAGTCTTATTTAATCAGATTGTAACTCAGATTAACTAAACTGTGCTGTAAATTAATACATAGAATCCATGATTCTCTAGCAGCTTGAATGATGTCTTCATTTTGCTGTGTGTTGCTCTTTTCAAGGTTTAGATGACTGTCTGCAGCAGTACATTAAGAACTTTGAGCAGGAAAAGGTGGGCGGTGAACAACTGTTGAGAATCACCCATCAGGAGCTCGAGGATCTGGGCGTTTCTCGAATCGGCCACCAGGAACTCATTCTGGAGGCTGTGGACCTGCTTTGCGCACTGGTGAGCACATATACAAACACACACAGGTGCATTGTGTTCTCACTGACATAAATTATAGTTTCAAATTATAAATGGGTTTTATAGCATCTTGTTGAAATGGCGGTATATGGTTTTTATAATAACACAAATGAAATGGCATAATAGCAATTATAAAATGCATATAGTTACAGATCTGGATGCAGATTGGTCAGTACAGCATTCCAACTGTGTTATATTCAATGAGTTTATTGTATATGCTGTATTATTTACATTTATATTACATTCAACTTGTGCTATAGATCAGGGGGTTTTCAAAGTATAAATCAAATAAAATAATTATAATATCAAATAGTTTTAGATTTTTGGCGTTGACAGGGATAATTCAAAATAAACACATAAAGAGCACATGAATACAAACAAGTTGTACATATGAAACCTCTGCCTGAATCCCATATTTGTTTTACCATTAAAAAGAAAATCCTATCATGACATATAATAGACTGTAAAATGAAATAAACTGAAATACAAATAAAGTGATAAATCAGAAAAAAACATACATATACATACATACACATATACATACATATTTGACAAAAAATAGTTAAAGGGGTCATGAACTGAGAAATCAAAATTCCCTTGATCTTTTGACATATAGACGGTTTCAGCGGCAACAACATAAACAAATGTTACTGCACATGCGCGCTTTTGAGGCCCTAACTTATCTTCTGGTAGACCCTCTAGAGTAGATTATTTTTGATAACAAGCAAAATATGTTTGTTGTGTAAATCAGACGGATTTATTAAAAATGCAAATTCATTCTCTGCCAGCAGGAGGCGCTTTAAAGCAGGATAACTAGAGGTTTCCCCGGTAATGGCTGTTGGGCTGTACACAAAGCAGCGCTGAGCTTACAAACGCTGCTTTATCAGGCATATAACATGCAAGATGAAATGAAAATGACATCGAACATTTTCTAAAGACAGTGTTCCTTCAGAAATACAGTGATATAAAAACCCGCGCCTCGTTTTGATTTTTAAACGTGCATTACGTGCTCATGTTTATTCAATGAAGCCTTTTGCAGGGTTCCTACTGGGTTTGGAAAAGTATGGAATTTGATTTAAGTATATTCCAGGTCTGGAAAAGTATGGAAAAAAGAAAGCAGAGTATGGAAAAATATTTGTGTTTCCAGACATTTGCCCCTATTTAGTTTTTTTTATAATAGAAAATTAAAGGATAGTTCACCCAAAAATGAAAATTAGCCTGTGTTTTACTCACCCTCAAGGCATCCTAGGTGTATACGACTCTCTTCTTTCAGACGAATCCAGTTATATTAAAAATTGTCCTGGCCCCTCCAAGCCTTACAATGGGGTAAGGGGGTGTTTGTTCTCAACAGTCCAGAAGACGTGAAATAAAGTGCACGCATCCATAATAAAACGTGCCTCACACGGCTCCGGGGCATGAATAAAGGCCTCCTGTAGCAAATCCATGTGTTTTTGTAAGATAAATATCCATATTTCAAACGTAATAAACACTTTTTTCTCACTTCCGCTGACTGTCATACGTGCAAGCCGTTCCGGTGGATGATGTAGGACGTAGGCGTTGTGCGCACGCCTCTGAGATATGCTAGCTTCCACCGGAATGGCTTCCGCTTATGATAGTCAACGTCAAGTGAGTAAAAAGTATTTATAATTAAGATAATACACTAAAATAATATGGTAAGACACACCAATTTGCAATATCAAGCAGCAAAACAAATTTACAAATGGCCATGCCCATTTTTACATGAAGAATAAGGTGGATAGGACAATGTACACTGAGCATTGTCCTATCCACCTTTTGTGCCATCAGCCCATTTCGCGTGTGGTTTCTTGGCTGCCACAGACTGCATTAAAGAGACCTAAGGCCTTGAAATATGGCATACTGCCCCAATGAAAGTCAAATATTAAACACTTTTTTACAATACCAGTCTTTTTTATAGACCATTGAACTTTAAATTGGACATTAGGCCTTGATATTAGAGGTACTACCGTAAGAAAAGCAACATTTTGAGCAGGTAGATCTCTGTTAATTTATGTGCATCCATGCAATCGTTTTATTCATAGTAAGATGGCAGTGATGCACAAAGGAAATAGGTTATATAAAAGTAGAAATTGTAATGCGTAAGCATGCAAAACATTCCCATGCACATGTGAATAGTTTCTCGAGGGCTAAAAAAAGTTTCTTGTGTGCATGTAAAAGTCTGTATTTTTTTTTTATTTAATATTTTTTTATTTTTTTATTTTAGGGACTCTGTATGTTGTCACTTTGAGAAAAGCAATGACAAAACTAATAGAGAAAATAAAAATATTTACAGATTAAGCAGAAAATAATGCTCTATGAACCATTTTATGTTAAATGTGAAAATCTACTGAGAGGTTTGGAAATTTGAGTCTGGAAAAGTATGGAATTTTGAAATGGAAAATGTGTAGGAACCCTGCTTTTGGAAAATCGGTCAGTTTTGATATTGTGGCAGGTCGCCACAAATAAATAAATGTATGGGAAACACATCCCACAGCACAACAACCTGAGCCCAACTTCATTACACATCATTTTAACTTTAACTGCGTTTGTAGCCGGTGCCACTAACCAGACCGATAAACAAACACAGACCGGAAGTTAACTTCGGGCCAGGCGCGTGCGCCCGATGAAACCATCTATAAGGGAATGTTCTACACTATGATGTAATAGTGTGGATAAACACCGCCTCCACAGAAGAAGATCATCGCCTGCTTCTACATCACTGCCTCTTTAGCCCCGCCCACCAATTCACGCACATAGTAGGTAAATAACAAAAGCGGCAAACGCAGCGTTCTACGCAGAAACCAAACGATAAACATTAATTGATTAATTTTATTTTTAATACTTAATAGAACTTAGTCCTTTGTTCACTTCATTTTAACACGGATTAATTTGCAAACAAGGCACAATTTGACACTGGATTTTCAGAAAGATTGAAACTAAAAGACGATGCTATGCTGGCTTTATTGGATTCGACAGTAATGTTGCAACACACAATTGTGAGTAACTGTTTTTATTATGTGGTCACTATTGCTTTGTCTGTTATTACAGATTGTTTGATATGTACTGATGAAGGAATTAATGCAAACCCTACTGTATAGTGTATACAAACGCATACTGTATTTGTGTTTTTAACCTAAATCACAGTAACGCTCATCTATGAGAAATGTATGCTGTCAATCATACACAACTATTAGCCAATCATAGCAGTGGGCGTTTACTTCCGAGTCTACAATCTGCCACACCTATTCAAACAGAGCATTCAGATGAGAGGGGTTAAAAACAGGACAGAAAATAGCCTATTACTTCTACTTTGATGTAAAAATCTTGATAACATTAGTGGACCTCAGAGAAGAGTACAAAAATAAAAAAACAAAGGCAGTTCATGACCCCTTTAAAAAGCTATACAAATATATAAAAAGTTTAAATTAATTAAGAATTTGACATTACTATGTTTTCATTCTGCTTTCTAAAGACTGGTCAGAACATTTTCAATTTTTTTTCTTGTCACAGTCATTGTTTAAAGTTTCTCTTTAGGTTTATACATATAATGTATACTGATGGTGGGTAAAAAAAGTAAATATATTTAAAAAAATATATATTCCATATAATATTTTTATATATTTATAATATTTATAATACAGTGAAATTTCCTGTATGTCAAAACGAATAAAAATAGCATGTAAGCATAATTAAGATTTACATTATGCGGATTTTCATGTATCAAGATACATTTATACTGTGAAAATACTTTTTCTGCCTATCATTAGAATACTTTTAGATGCATCAAGATACACTTAGGAAGGTAAGGGGCTAATGTATTCATCAAGAGGATCATAATCATATTTGAGGGTTCGCGTCATCAAAAAGTTTGTTTCTCTCTAGTAGATACTTGTGTATTAAAATACCCAAATTGATGAAGGACTATATGTTTATCTTTATTCCTGAAGCACCTGACCCTGTTTTCGCTGCCTGTATGTTTATGGTAATTGCATCCTGTGCCATTAATAATAGCCAAACAAACACTTTAAATCCTTGAAAATCCTTTGGATTATCCCTCCATTTCCCACTGTCATCCTGCACACGGTTTCCAGGCTGTTCTGACGGGGTACAAGAGAAATAAGGACGCCGATGCAGAAGGAGGGAAAGAGAGGTGGAGCAACTGAAAGATTGTGTGGGCAGAGTGGGTAGAAAACTGGCAGCAGTCGGGTGAGAGAAGGATAACAAATTAAAACAGGAGAGAAAGGCTCAGAGGGAGAGTGAAGAAAAGTGTGAGAGAAGGAACACAGTATAGTCCTGAGCGGATGAAGGAAGCGGGTAGAAAAAGGAGGGTGAATGGGGTATGTTAGCCAATAGATTCACAAACTGGCCCCCCGTATTCCTCTTTTTTTTGTTCTCACCATTTGTTATGTCATGTGCTTAAGCCCAGCTAGTGCCTGAAAGCCTCTTATGTAATGCTTCTCTGGGTTTGTCCAACATGGAGCCCTACTGCATTAAATATGATTACTCATCTATCCCTCATGCTGGTTCTATTGCAAGACAAACCCCCTCTGGCTTTTGTGTGAAGCAAGGCATTCTGGGAGAGCCGTACTGTGGTGTAACAGCACATGACTGTAAGGGGGTTTCGAGAAGAGGGGTTTGACCATGATTCTTACACTGCCTTCTAACAGGCCAATACCAGCAGTGATCTATGCATAATGTTGATCTTACTTATGCTTATCCACATGATATTTCTATTAATTTCAACATACCAAAAATGTATCTGAAATCTTGCATAATGTATAAAATATGTTTGGAAAGTTGCTGTTACTAGTTATATGCATTCAAAATGTACTATTGAAGGCTAAATGTGATTAAAAATGGTGAAAAACACAGCCAAGATTAAAGATATACATGTACATTCATGTAAATATTAGCCTAAAATCTTAAAGGTCCCATATTGTACACCTTTCTGGAGTTTTATTTTAGGTTTTGATGTCCTTAAGAATATATATTTGTGGTATAAGTACCAAAAACCATCTCAATATATTTTTACAGCTCTTCTCTCAGGATCTCTGCTAAGAACAGGTCGATTTTGGCCTGTCTAATTAATACTCATGAGCCTATCTTCTGATTGGCCAGTTGTTTTCTGAGTGATGCACGGCTAGGCCAACCACAGGTAACTAGGGTCATGTTGGGTGCCAGAATCGATGTAATACAGCCTCAAATTAGAAATTTGATCGCATACCTGCTGCCACTGCCAGACAAAAAAACGACGACAGCTGTGGTTAAACGAGATAAAACAAGCGGACTGGACAGAAACGATCGTCAAAAATGCTTGCGTTTGCAGCGCACACTTCTTATCAGAAAAGGTTCAATAAAGTATTGTCTGTTGACTATGTCGTGTATGAAATACGTTAATGTCTGTGTGCATGTGTGTAAAACAACAAACTGACAATTTATATATAACCATTTGTAATTGTATATACATTGTTGTGATTAATTGTGGCTGGAATAATAATGTAGCTGTAAAAATAGTTGCCTGCTGAAATCGAAGTGTATTTACATCTTCATCATGACTAGATAGACACGGTGAGTTTGTCTTTACTATACACGTTAGACGTGATCCACCTCATAGTAACAATCCTGTCAGATCGTCCATCCTTTGAGTGAGAGTGTAAGTTAACGTTACAGGTCGGCTGATCTGGTTTCGTCTGTTAAAGTCAACCTTTTCGACATGTTTCCGTGTTGTTGTTGCTCGGCAATGGCATGGACGCGATGTTGTCTGGGGGTTTGGCAAAAGGACGGTGGGCGGTGCTCGGGATGGTGACTGAAGGCGGGGACTGAGTAGATCGGACGTCACATTTTTACGGAAGTCACAAGAGCTACTTTATGCAGGCTGTGTGCACTTTACTGTGGATTGACTGTTTTGAAATTTATATGGTAGTTACATAGCCCCTAGACCTCTGTTATCATGAAAAAAGCCAGGAAATTTCAGTTTTGACAATATGGGACCTTTAATGTTGATTTGATACTCACTACTGTTCAAAGGTTTGGGGTCACTATGATTTTTAAAAAAAGAAATTAACACTTTTATTCAACAAGGATGCATTGAATTGATCAAAAGTAACAGTAAAGGCATAATGATACAAAAAAAATCTATTTTGCATAAATGCTGTACATGTAAACTTTCTAAAGAGTATCACGGTTTCCACTAAAAATATTAAATATCTTAACTGTTTGGAGTATTGATAATAATAAGTTGTTTCTTGAGCAGCAAATGAGCTTTTTGGAATGATTTCTGATGGATCATGTGACACTGAAGACTGGAGTAATGGCTGCTGAAAATTCAGCTTTGCCACAGGAATAAATTACATTTGAAATATATTACAAAAGTATTATTTCACAATATTATTGTTTTTACTGTTTTTGTCAAATAAATGCAGCCTTGGTGAGCATAAAGGACTTCTTTCAAAGGCATTTAAAAAATCTTATACTGACCCAAACCTTTGAACAGTATACATATACAGTATGTGATGGAGAGACCTTATTTGCCTTCCATCACTGCTTTACTGTGTTCGTGTTGGTTTTGCTTGAATGTATTTCTGATCCAGCCGAGTGAGCGTGGCAGTAAGTGTACTCTAGAGAAAGTGCTAATTTTAGCGCGTGCATTGCAAATGTTTGTGCAAATGTTTTGACTTATTCGTTTTTAATTTGCATTATTATTTGTATTTATTTAGACTTCTTGTTTCTAAATCTCATGTATAAATCATATAGTAAGTCAAGAGTTTATTTTATATTATAGAAATGGTATGTTCCAATTTGGGAGAGCGGGAAACTGTGTATTTAAGATGGCCGTCACTACTGCTATGGGTGAACGATGAGATTGCACTGTGAAGCATGTAAAACTCTAGCCTCAGTGAATTGGAGGGGAGTTAGTACTGTTCTTAGTACTTAGCAGTTTATGCTGTTTTTATATCAATCTGTGTTTTAAGCTCTTAACCCTATTTATTTGCACATTTTTGCACATCTGCTCTACAATAAACATCTTTTTGGATGCCAACTTCGCTCCGGTGTTTGTGCACCTCTTTGTGACTGCTCTGGTTGTTATCACACAGTATATTTATATATTCATATATATTTTTATAGCAAGGAATTTAGTAAGCTTCATTGGGACTATGGCATTGTGTTAACATACCGTGAGTTGTGTGCCTCTAAATGACCCTTTTCTCCTTCTCCAGTTTCTTTCCTCCATTATTTAAAACCACTCAAAATACTTTTTCCCAGTGAACTTGGGCTGTATCACAGTGCCTTCTGACCTTCCCTTTCCTAACTTCCTAACTTGTGAACGCAGTCCCTTTTATTCTCTCCCTCCGTTTCATTTACATTTACATGTATATTTAATCATTCAGTGGATGCTTTTATCCAAAGCGACTTACAAATGTGGAACATCACAAGCAATTTGTCACACAAGAGCCAAAAATACATGCAGTACTACATTGCAGAGTTTCCAGAGTAAGCTACAGTATTACAAAAGCTGGAGCAAAAGTGGCAATTCTAAAAAGTAGTGAAAAGAGAGATTAGAAAAAGTTTATTTATAGGAAATGTCTTTGCTTACAAAATGTTTGTCTTTAGCTGTTTCTTGGAGGTTGTGATGGTCTCACTTTCTCTTTCTTATACAGAACTATGGACTAGAGACAGAGAACCTGAAGACTCTGACCCATAAGCTGAATGCATCAGCCAAGAACCTGCAGAACTTCATAACGGGCCGGCGGAGGGGCGGTCACTATGACGGCAGAGCCACACGAAAACTTCCTAATGACTTTCTGACCTCTGTAGTGGACCTCATCGCTGCCGCCAAGAGCCTGCTGGCTTGGTTGGATAGGTTAGTCCTGCAAAGACACACAAACATAGCCCACAACAAACACAGATATGTGTACAGACACATTTTTACATTCATTAAACAGTGCAGCTGCATATATAGTGGCCCTAAAAGTATTAGGACACCAGTACTATTGTTAAAGGGTTAGTTCACCCCAAAATGAAAATTATGTCATTAATTACTCACCTTCATGTTGTTCCAAATCCGTAAAAACCTTTGTTCATCTTTGGAACACAAATTAAGATATTTTTGATGAAATCTGAGAGCTTCTGGGCCTTGATCGTGTCAGTTGTTTTCCTGTCTATGCAGGGTCAGAAAGCTCTCAGATTTCATCAAAAATATCTTAATTTGTGTTCCAAATATGAACAAAGGTCTTACAGGTTTGGAACAACATGAGCGTGAGTAATTAATGAGAGAATTAAAATTTTTGGGTGAACTATCTCTTTAACTAAAACTATTAAACATTTATTTTGTTAATTGAAAATGAAATATAAATATTAGATGAAAAACTTAGAATGAAATATTTTGTAATGAAAATTAGAAATGTTGCATTGGTGATTAAGTGAAATAAAGTAAGTTTAAGTATTTAAATGGCTAAAACTGAAACAGAAAAAATAATTAATAATTAAAGCTAATTAGAAATATTTAAAATTGAAAACTGAAAATATAAAAATAAAAGCTAATTAAAAAAATGTAATACATCCAATATACAATTAATACTAAAATAACAATGTTAGACACTTTAGCCACATTTATTTATGGATGTTTGTTCATTATATAATAAAATACTAAATATCAAAATGGCTTTTAAAGAAAGATAGCACAAGCACACTTTTTGCACAAATAAAAATACTTTGTTGATGATAAAACAATAGATATACTGATCAAATTTAAGACAATTTTGACACATACTAAAATGTCAATAATGAGATGAACATAATATAATGAGATACTGTATATATATATTGAATCATTATTTAGCTGTGCTATGACCCCTGTGTAATCTTGAGAGGAACTACCGACACATATGTACTAAAAAGTCATTGCCCAAATGGTTCAGAAAAGCAAAGTTACTTGGCATAATTTGTTTGCAGATGCCACATGATTTGATATTTTGTTAAGGCAATTCAAAGTGCCCAAAAGTGTCTTTTAGGGCTGCTGTATTTATTTACAAGCAAACACAAAGTTCAATCAAAGCAGCCTCAGTGATCCGGTTCCTTTATCTACCATGCGTACGGTCACATGACCCCTCATCTCATCTAAAAGGCTCCATTGTTTCGAACTCATCAGTGAGGTCATGCGAGAGGACACAGATGACATGATCACGCCGATTTCCTTATGTAACACCCATGAGCAATCAGCTGACAAACAAAAGATGAGTTACGTAAGTCTCTTCGGTTTCGGAGGAACTGGCCCTGAAAGCGGCCAGCGTGCCTGCTAAGTGCTTCTGTTTATCTCTCAAGTGTGTGCGCGAGGTCGCGTTAATTCCTTCATCAGCTGACGCTCTCGTTGGCCACGCCTCCTCATTAGTGCAGTACGCCAAGTCTCCTGTCTAACCGCACACTCATAATTCCAGAGTGCAATTAATCTGCTGCTGTATCTCTCTAGATTATTCCTGGCCTCTGGGTCTCCCTCATTTATTCTCTCCAGACAGGATGACAGCAGGAGTGCGGTCCTGGGTGATCGACTTTCGTTTGTTACAATCTTATTATAAAGTGTAAGATAAGAACCCTGGGGTCAGATATGTGCGCTCAGTGCTGTGGCGGAGCTAGAAAGTCATCAAGATGGGAAAGCAGCGTAATTTGAAAGGAAGTGAGGTAATTGTATTTAAGGAGTAGGAAAAAGAGAGGGGAAAAAAAACATAAGAGTGGTTTTGGGAAGGAAAGAGGACGACGACGGTGATCGAAATTATCTGTGGTAAAAGACGCAGGGTGATCTGATCCGCGAGTGCACGCTTTGTATGGTGCTGGGTGATCGATTGAGTGCTTTGAGGGACGATTCCTCCAAGCTAAGGATACCAGTGCTGAGTGTGTTCGGATTCAGGGGGCTAAATTGTGTGTTGCAGGTACCTTCCCTCACATCCTCCAGTCTTTCAAAGCAGCGTTCCAAGCCGAGATCTGGGGAGTAGCGGATCATCTGTACGGCTGGCTGGTTTCGTCTGCACACACATACACACCCCTCGCTCTCACCACTTTCGCCACACACCTTCATTGTTTTTTGGTGTGTGAGTATATTGATTTTTGTTTATTTATTTATTATATATTAGTTTCGATTATAAGCTGAACAGTTTCCTTGATTAATCTTGTTTGAATTTATATTTGTATTTTTATTTTATTTTTTCTTTCCTTTGATGTTATATCCAATGAGAACTGGACTCTTGAATCTGTCGAATCGAATGCGGGAATAGAGTGGACCGGCATCTCCTGATATTCGCAACAGTTTCTTTTTTCTTTCTCCCTTTGTCTTTTTGGCAAGGTTTTAAGAGGTTCCAGTGATGTACTGTTTTTCGTTGGACAATTCTACTTTTTGTGGATATAAAAAAAATATAATGGGATTCTGAACTAAAAACCCTTGCTTGCTTGTGCCTTTATTCTGTTCATTTATTTATTTTTTTGGTAAAGAGTGTAAACTTATTTTGATTTATGTAACCGGTGGCTTTTAGAGCTTATCTGGGTTTATTTAAATATTGACAGGCTTACTCCTGTCTGGCGCCCGAACCCTTTAATTTAGTTATTTTATTAATTATTTAAACTGTTTCTGGGCCCACCACCGTTACAGTAAAGCAATGCCCTAAGAAGATTTCATTATATATATAGTATTACTTCTTCTGCTGGTCGATGTCTTGGGTCAGTCACACTGCATGCGTTGTAGATACCTGATATGGTTCATTTGGAGAATAATAAACTGATTTGAACATTTTTGTTGAAAATGTATAAAGCATTACTCCAGACTTCAGCGTTACATGATCCTTCAGAAATCATTTTAATATGCTGATTTGTGCTCAAGAAACATTTCCTAGAATCAGTGCTGAAAACAGTTGTGCGGCCTAATATTTTTGTGGAAGCTATGATATTTTATCAGGATTCTTCAATGAATAGAAAGCTTAAAAAAACAGCATTTATCTGAAATAAAATTAGGCCAGGCCTGAGTGTTCCTTACTGTTGAGCCCAGTGTAATCTGTTTAATAAATATACATGTAGTATATTTAAAAAGATATGCCGTAATTATAATATGCTTGTAGCATGTAAAGAAAATAAGATGAAAGTTCAGCGCTCTATCAGTTATTATGGCCACAAAAGGAAGCAGCTTGGTCTAAATGAAAGACTTTCATGTTAATAGAAAGACAGTGATCTTTGCAGTCTGTATGATGGAGCACGTGAGCAGAGCTTCCTCCTGCCGCCCGAGCCTCTGTGAATTAGTGCATTGGAGCGAGAAATCCTCTCTCTACTCTCGCTTTCAGCTCTGTCTGTCTCTCTCTGTTTTTGTTAATCTTCATCTCCCTCCCTCTCCACATCCTTCTTGGGTCACCTCCTTTAAGCTCTCATTCCTTATCCTGAATGTCCTGCATTGCCTGAATTAGACACATTTGGCAGTGCAGCAAGACGAAGGAAGGTTAGACACAAAATGTGGTTGTGATTAGAAGTGATCTAACGGTTAATGGCAGGTGTTACTTCTTCATCAGGTCTCCGTTCGCAGCCGTGGCAGACTATTCCATGACCAGGAATAATGTGATTCAGCTGTGTCTGGAGTTGACCACAATAGTTCAGCAGGTATGGACTCAAACACTCAGATTATTACATAAAACTTTTATGTGTTTTTTAAGGAATAAGTCTTCCCAAAATTAAAATAAATTGTAAAATCTATATAAATACACACATACATGTCAATATTTAAGAACATATGGTATGTTTTATATTAAATATATTTATCTGTAATATAAATAATATAAATATAAATATATACATGCAAATATTTTCGAAATATATGTAAAGATAAGTATATTATTAAGTATATTTGCTTGCTGGCAAGCAAAATATATACTGTATGTGTGTGTATTTATATATACATAATAAATATACACAGTATATTATGTAAACAAAAATCTTTACTTTGGATGTGATTAATCACGATTAATCATTTGACAACACTAATATATATATATATATATTATATACATATATATATATATATATATATATATATATACATATACATCAATACATTTTATTATTATATTTACTTAGTCATTATTTGTAGTATTATTTTTACAAAAATCTGTGTTGATGTGTTTGTTTTTAATTTCGTACTGTTTAAAACTATAGCCTTAACTTGCTGAGGGTTGTTGGGATTGATGTTTATTGTGGCGGTCATGAAGGCAAGTAAATGATGACAACATTGTCATTTTTGGGTGAACTGTCCCTTTAAATCTCATATCTATCAAATGAAATGCGAAAGTCAAAAGTCTGACCTAGTCTATTTTTTTCATTTCACCCTCACCAGTGTCACGCCGTATTTTAGCACTCTAGGACTGAAATCTCTTTTTGAGGATGCTTGGAAAGCAGGGTAAAGTTTCTAGGGCAGAAGGTTTTTTTAGAAGGAGGCCATGGATGTTTTTTCTCCCTCTCAATTTTCTGTCCCGGATTGAAATAGTGCTGCTCTGGCATGGGCCATTGAGGGCGAGGACAGACTGTCCCAGGTGGGAGAAAAGAGATGTGTCCCAGAACATATGAAATACAGAAATATGAAGGCCTGGAGAATTTGCTCTTAATGATACTTGCTGTGAAATGAGTCTGTCTGTGTGAAAATGCCACAGCTTGCAAGTCTCATATTGTTTCATCTTCACTCTGAAGAGCCTTTCACACACTTCAAACTTAACATACAATTCTTCTCTCTTAATTAAACACTAATGTATTAGCTCAGCTTTATTTACTCTCTTTTGAATCAGCCTGCTGTGTAGGTTGCGTGCTGAAGGAGATTCCCAATATGTTTAACATTAATCATGCGTGCGGCCATTCGAGCTCCCCGAGCTCCTTCACCCACAGGCTGGAAATCAGACTACCGTTAAGCAGAGTGATGGAGAGTGGAGGAAATGAGCAAATGAGAGGAGGAAGAGGAAAATGCACCAGGTTCAGTGTGGGAGGATGACTCATCTTCTCCTCAGCTGTCTGCTTAAGACAGAGGACGCTGTCTTTGGCTATTTCAGATAGGTGCAAGACTCTGTGCCAGCAAGCAAATCTTTTTCTCCCAGTGTCCTACAAGCAAGGCTCAGCTTCTCATCTGAGATATCCCAAAACTGTGTTTACCCATTAGAGCAGAAATGATATCATTTGCTCGTTTCGCATAACTGGGATGTATTTTATAACTTTTGTTGTATGCCATTAGCAAATATTATGTAATAGCTCTGATGATTCAAATTTGAATGTATATTAATCAAAGTTTCAAGACATGACATGAATGCACATTAACTATAAAGCATTATATAATCATTTAGTATTTATATAACACTACAAGTAGTATTTCTTTTTGTCTTCCAGTAAAAATATTTAAAGATTAAAGCATAATTGCATCAGGAGGCTTGTTTTTAGAGAATTTATGTTGAATTAAGTTTTATTCAGAATTTTGTTGTTCTTTTAAGCATAAAGCGAATATAATTTAGCAATTTAGCAATTCAGTTTAACAATTCACAATTAATATATTCTTAAAGTGAAACGCTATCTATCTATCTATCTATCTATCTATCTATCTATCTATCTATCTATCTAACTATCTATCTATCTATCTATCTATCTATCTGCAGTGAAAGAAGATTAACAATTAACAAATAATATGCAGTATATTATATAAATTATATGCAGTATATTCTTAATATTAAATTATATTTACTATTATACTATTAAAATATTTAATCAACATTATTAAAGTTAATATTTTAAGACAAGATAAGACAATATGTATTATGTTTAAAGTATGTTTGCATATTTTTTACTGGAAAACTATTAAGATGAAGAACTACAGTATTTTTTGTTTGTGTTATGAATGAAATGTATTAGGAATTTTCAATTATATGTCTAGACTTTCAATAATAAGACTGTAAGTGCTGGTATTGGAATGGAATTGGTAAAATGATATTTTCTCTTCTTGCGTTTTAGGACGGCACAGTGTATGAGACAGAAAATAAGATACTGCATGTGGTAAGAGTGACATTTATATTTTCACACATCCTCTTGATTCATTTACATATAACTCCTTATCTAGCTCCTCTGTTCAAAAATAGAAATCTGTGTCGAAGTGAGAAAAAGAGAGCGTGTGTGTGAGGTGAGTGTGAGAGAAATAAATTCACTTTAGATTCATGGAGTCTAGCCCATGCTGCAGTGTCAGTCAGGGTACAGCTGGCTCTCTGCTATAAATACCAGGACAGGCCACATTTCATATGTGAGAGTGACAGCGAGAGAGAGAGAGAGTTTCCGTTTGCAACACCAGGAACACCTTCACTGATTAGTCACCAGCAGCAGATTGAGGGAGAATCATGATTGGATTGATCAGTTCAAAGAAGACAGCAAGATCATAGAGAATTATGTTTATGAGACCATCCTAGTCACATGATTACATATAATAAGGTGCATCCTGGCGACACTCGGTCTCAGCGCAGATGGTGTTTACGAAGCAGCACGGTGAACATGCAACAAAATCATCAGCATATTGTAGCCCATCAGCAGCATTTTCTGTGCCTCTCTTGGTCAAGATATGTCAAATTATAAAACTTTTCTCACTTTTCTTTTTTCTCTCTGTCCTCAGTGTAAGACACTGTCAGGCGTGTGTGACCACATCATTTCCCTCTCTTCGGACCCCATGGTGTCCCAGGCCGCCCATCTGGAAGTGGTGCAGCTGGACAACATACGGTCCACAGAGGGACTGGTGGGTATCTGGATTCCTGGATCACTCATCTCTCCTCCTTATGCTCAAACTTCAAGAGATTTCAAGCTAGATGTTTTTAAACAGTGTTAAATGAGTTCTGAGATATGCTGAGCATTGTTTTTTTATATTTATCTATTTATCCAAATGTTTTGTATAATAGTTTATAAAAAAAAACTACAAATAGTTTTGTACAGAAATATGTAGATTTGCAAAATTTAAAGAATATTTACAAAAGATTTGTTTGTAAAATATCAAAATGACTTTAAGATGGTGATAAATATATCATTAAGACTAATTTAATTCATTAATTCAGTACAATTAATTATAAATAGTAATAATTCAAATAATCCATAATAGATGGATGGATAGATAGATGGATAGACAGACGGATGGATGGATGGATAGGATGGATAGGCAGATGGATGGATGATGGATGGATGGATGGATGGATGGATGGATGGATGGATGGATAGATAGATGGATAGACAGACAGATGGATGGATGGATAGGTAGATGGATGGATGATGGATGGATGGATGGATGGATGGATAGATGGATAGACAGACAGATGGATGGATGGATGGATAGATGGATATACAGACGGATTCACCCCATCTGCAGTTGATGATGGTATTCTGGTAGATGTGTTTGTACGAGGTTCGGGCAGTAACATAAGCCTGAATAAAGATAAAAATAAACATTCACACACACCCTCTCTCTGTCTATCCCCCTATATCTCTGCTTTATGAGACTATGTGTCAGAGAGGATTTGTGCTTGCATGTCATGTCAGCAAGCTTCTTTCAGTGTTTTCCCAGTATGTGTCCGATATTTTCAGGCAATGGTTCTAAAGTGTCTTTCTCCTTGCCCTAGGGCATGTACATCAAATCAACCTACGATGGCCTACATGTCATAACGGGCACTACAGAGGGAGTGAGTGGTCATTTTCAATCTTTCAGTACAATCTCAATATGACATGCATGGACAGTTCAGCTGAAGAAAGGACATGTAATCATAAAAATAATTGTGTGTTTTGCCATGTGTAATCCAATAGCTTTCTCTCTCTCCCTCTCTCAGTCGCTAGCTGACCGCTGTAAGAAAATCCATGCTGGTGATGAGGTCATACAGGTCAATCATCAGACAGTGGTGAGTGTATCTACTGCACACAATAATTGTACCCTATAACTGATAATATGGCTGGATCATTCCTATTGGTCAATGAAGGATTGACCTGAAATTGACATTATATGAAATATATGTGAAATTGAAGTCGTCTGATAGTATGTTGTTATTTTCCCACCAAAAATGATGTTACTACCTGGAGGATGATAGTTGTTAGTTAGTTTAAAAGGATAGTTCACCCAAAAATTAAAATTCTGTCATTAATTACTCTCATGTCGTTCCAAACCCGTAAGACCTTTGTTCATCTTCAAAACACAAATTAAGATATTTTTGATGAAATCCAAGAGCTTTCTGACCCTCCATAGACAGCAATGCAACTGACTCATTCTTAATTTGTGTTCTGAAGATGAACGAAGGTCTTACGGGTTTGAAACAACATGAGGATGAGTAATTAATGACAGATTTTTCATTTTTGGGTGAACTATCCCTTTAAGTGATATTCACAAAAGACTGAAAATATGGTCACTGGGGAAAAAAAGAAAGAAAGCAGGTTTTGCTTGAAATGTTTTGAGAGAAAAAAAAGAAAAACTTTTAAAATAAATTTTAATATTTTTTTTATAAGATTTTCATCCTGGAAGTATGCTACCATTCAAGAAGAAATTAAGAAATTCATATTTTTATTTAGCAACGACATATTAAATTGATCAAAAGTGACAGTAAGGCTTATAAGTAAAATATTTGTTTAAAATATTTATTTTGATCTTTCTATTCATCACAGAATCCTGAAAATAATGATAATTGTTTCCAAAAAATATTAAGCAGCACAACTGTTTTCAACATTGATAATAATACAATTCTTGAGCACCAAATCAGCATATTAGGATAAAGAATTGACTGGAGTAATGACTGCAAAAATTCAGCTTTGCCATCACAGGTATAAATTAAATTTTAAAATATATAGCCATAATTTATTTTACAGTATAATAATATTTCATAATATTACTAATTTTACTGTATTTTTCACAAAATAAATGCAGCCTTGTTGAGCATAAGTGAGTTCTTGTTAAAAAAATCTCACTGACCCCAAACTTCTGAATGGTAATGTGTATAGTTTTTCATCTTGTTTAATGATTTAACCAATATACTAAGACATACAGTATGGTGGGGACATGAAGAATGACCCTGTTAACAAGAGAACATAATGCTGGTATGTTTTGAATTCTTTTCTGATTGTGTTATGAGGTGAACACGTGTGTTTGGCTTGCGTAGGTGGGCTGGCAGCTGAAGAACCTGGTAAACTCTTTACGTAGCAATCCTGCAGGTGTGATCCTCACGCTGAAGAAACGACCTCAGAGCACTCTCACGTCAGCCCCAGCCTTACTCAAGAACATGAGATGGAAGCCCCTCGCCCTGCAGGTACTGATGGGACGTGTGCGGTACGAGGATTAAGTGGCGTGTGTGTGAATTGATGATATGCCGTGGCGTAGTCCCCCAATCTGTGCCTGTTCTTTTTTTAGCAGCATTAAGAGCACTCTTCCCCTCCCTTAGGGCTTTGACCAACTAGATTGCATGGCAAATCTTCGCTCCACTCTTCCCCCACCCACCAACCTCCCTTTTTTCTCTTTCATCTTTTTACCTCTAATCTGGTGCTTATCCCTCCTTCCTCAATCTCCTCTCCTGCTCCACTGAAGCCCCGGCACATCAGGAAGCTTTACTGTGGCCCTGAGTGGAAAACGTGGAATGTCATTTAAGACGCTTGACTGTGCAGTATATAAATTGCACATATTTATTTCCTCTTTGGCGTTTCCATTGCACAGCTGACAGCGAACAAGATACGCTGATTGTCATGACAACAGCAAAGTAGAAGACACTGAGAAGGCATTTTATTTATGCAGAACCAAAGCCGTTTTAGAGTGTTTTGTGTCTTGAATACATAAAAGCAAGAGGAAACAGAATCAGCATGACTGAACACCTCTGTGATGCTGGTTTTATTTTTTATTTTTTGCATGTCTTCTTCCACAGACACACAATGGTCAGATTATTCTGCCATTGGGATGAGTGTTTCATTTCTAGGAATATTATTATATATTATCAGAGCCGGGAAGTAATTGAATACATGTATTAAGGAATATGTAATTTGATTCCAAAAATTAAGTACTTGTAATTAGATTAAATTACATTTTACTCGTACTCAGACTACAGTTACTTTTTTATTGATTACATATTCATAATTAATTGATTCTCCCTAATTCCTCTTTTTTTATCTTTTAAAATGTTTTCCAGTTTTGTGGACATTCACACAAAGGCCAGTCATTAGTCAGGTGGCTACACAGCATTTGGATTTACAAAAATCATTTCAAGTGTTTCAACATTGCATCAACTACTGATAAATTACTTTTTATTAGAATTATCACTCAGTGGGTTATTTGACTATGTATTACTATGGCTCTGGAAGGCTTTTGTCTTTCAAACACTTTAAAATGCTCAAATTATTTCTTATTTACATGTAATGCAGGCTTTCCCAAACTTTTTGTTTTATGTCATCTGAACCTCTTTTCCCTAATACATTTACTTGAAGTACCCTGAGATTTTAAAATAAATATTTTAATAATTAAGTATTATATTTGCACATTCACAGTTCTCTGACACTGGTTAACAGTCAAATAACATGCAGGTAAACAAATAAAATATTTCATTTTTATTAGGTGTTTTATTTTGATTGATGTTATTTTAAAATTATTCATTTTAATTTTACATTTTTTTATAATTTAATTACTTGTTAGCTTTTCATTAAACTCACAACCTCCTGCAGTTCCTTTACAAACCCCAGTTTGGGAAACATTGACGTAATCTAATGTTGACGTAATGTAATATTTAATGCATTTCATGTTGTTAATTACAATGAATAGAAAAAAAAAAATTCTTACTCTTTTTATTTTTTAAAACAATATGGTACAAGATTATCCTATTTAAATCAATGTGAGAAATGAGTTAGGTCAAAAGTAATCTAAAAGTAGTCTGATTGTATTATGTAAAATGTAATGGATTACGTACAATCTACAATTTTTGTCATGTAATTTGGAATCAGTTACGGACAACAATTTGTAAGTGATCTACCCAGCTCTGTATATTTTTATTGTTGACTTTTATTTCTTAAATTAATTTTATTTAGTAATTGTCATGTACCATATGTATTTCACATATCAGTCAGAAATGTACCTGCTATGAAATGATGAATAATGAAAGCACTCTTTACCAACAAGTACACTTTTGAAAATGGCCTGGGTCTAATCACAAAAGCATATTTGAACAACTTTCTAAAGGATGTTGGAAATGCTAAATCTAACTGTACCACTGTTTTTTAGCCCATCATCCCTCCCAGCCCCAGCAGCAGTGTGGCCACACCGTCCAGCACCCTCAGCACCCCATCCAGACGGGACAGCTGCGCTCTACAAGACCTCTACATCCCCTCTCCCCCAGATGAGCCATACACACCCAGGTACAGTATTACATTATACACAGGTGCACACTATATATATGTATGACTATGTATGAAACACCTCAATGTGCACATTTTGAGGACAGTACAAATGTTTTAAAAAAAAATTGAAAGAAGTGTCTCACCAAGTAATTAATTTGATCAAAAAGTAAAACAGTAATATTATGAAATATTTTAATTTAAAATAACTGTTTTCTGTTTGAATTAGTGCTGTCAAACAATTAATCACGATTAATCGCATCCAAAATAAAAGTTTTTGTTTACAAAATATATGTGTGTACTGTGTATATTTTTTATGTATATAAATACACACACATGCATGTAAATATTCAAGAAAAATATGTTATATTTGTATATTAAATATATTTATATATAATATACGTACATGTAAATATATGTAAATATTTTCAAAATATGTACTGTATGAGTGTGTATTCATATATACATAATAAATATGAATAAATATTACACAGTACATACACATATATTGTGTAAACAAAAACTTTTATTTTGGATGCAATTAATCGTGATTAATCGTTTGACAGCACTAATTTGAATATATTTTAAAATGTAATTTATTCCTGTGATCCAAAGCTGAATTTTAAGCAGCAATTTCAGTGTCACATAATTCTTCAGAAATCAATCTAAAATGATGATTTGACAAGAAACATTCCTTATTATTATCAATGTTAAATATTTTAATAATTAAGTATTATATTTGCACATTCACAGTTCTCTGACATTGGTTAACGGTCACATAACATGCAGGTAAACAAATAAAATATTTCGTTTTTAGTAGAAATCAATCTAAAATGCTGATTTGATGCTCAAGAAACATTCCTTATTATTATCAATGTTAAAAACAGTTGTGCACCTTAATATTTTTGTGGAAACCGTGATGCATTCGTTTCCAGGATTCTTTGATAAATAGAAGTTCAAATTAACAGCATTTATTTAGAGTAGATTTTTTGTAACATTTTAAATGTCTTTACTGTCACTTTTAATTAATTAGTTTCATGCCTGCTTAATAAAATTGTTAATATATAAAAAAAAAACATCTTACTGACCCTAGACTTTTTCAATTGAAGCCATACAGAGCAAAATATCATGACAGCATTTGGAGGTGGATCCTTTTGGTTTAACCAATTAGCAAAAACACTAACAACTGCATTGTAACACTGTGGTGGTGATGTTTGCACCGGAAACCATTTTTCTTTAGCAATGGTCAAAATCTAGTTCACATTCAAGAATTGTGGTATAGAAGATTATAATAGATTTCTCTTACCATTACGCAGACATGACATAGGAAATCTGACCAGCAACTGCCAGCAGGCCGCTAAGGGTTCTGATTCGCCCAACTCGTTCCTGGATCAGGAGTGCCAGAGGCGATTCCCGCTGTTGGATGAGGATGCGGTCCTGTACTGTTACGAGTATGATCAGAATCAGGGCCCTCCACCCATACGCAGGGACAGCACTCCTACATATGGTACATGCTTTCATACATGATGATATTCAGTCTTTCCAGGCTGTTTTTATCTGCAACACAGTATATACTGTATACAAAGAAGTATATTACATTAAATTGGCCATAAATCATTGTAAACGTAACACTCAAGCTACACTTAATCTTCTACTCCTGGCCCAGAATGTGTATTGTGCTGTAATGGATTATTTGATTTTGTTTTCGCTTTCTCTGTGCTTGTGTGCTAGGGCGGCTGAGGCCTATTTCTATGCCTGTAGAATATAACTGGGTTGGAGACTATGAAGATCCCGCCAAGCTGAAGAAAGAGATCAGAAGAGGTGTGTATGTGTGTGTTTGTATGTGGGTGGATGGATGAGCATTGAGGAGGATGTCGTTTTGATATATTTTCCTCAGGTTACACTGAACCAAATATGTCATCACTTTAGCCCTGACCTCCCCGTTGGCACATTTTAAAGTCTTTGGACATTGCGCTCAGATTGTCACCATCTCCCCTATATTTACCTCATTTGTGCTGGGATCAGTCTGCCAGTATCTCGCTGGCTCTTTGTTTGAGATTTTGGGATTTTTTGGTTTTGCATTGCCATGGTAACTCCAACATAGATGTCTTGCCAAGATGCTGGCTTCTCATTGGTCGAGGCCAGGCTCTGTTGCTGAAGGAGTGGGAGCAGAGAGAATGCTTTCTTTAGTCACGCTGGCAGAATTTATATCAAATTTTTACATGTGCAACACAGCATCTTTCAGCCGGATTCTTTGATCATGAGATCCCTGAATAATTCGATTTCAACTCTAACCATTACATTATTTAAAAGGAAGAATCAAAACAGACAGTTCATTGAAAATGTGCTTTGTCCCATTTTACAATCAGCATACTGTAGTTTCATAATCCCACATGTTTATTAACAGAAAACTCCATGCTGCGATATGTGAGTGAGGACAAGGCGGGAACAGAGGAGTACCACACTGGACGTCGCAGCAGTCGGCGTAGTAGAAGGAAGAGTGAGAAAGGTGGAAGCCCCGCCCACTACGCCCTAGTCCCCACCCTTCAGATGGACATGCTGCAGCAGGACTCGCTGGCCACACCCACATCTGAAACCTCATCTGTCTATCTCGTGAGTGTACTGAAGACAATGTATAAATTACTGTATTAATGTATAACTGTGTAACTACTGTATTAATGTATAAATCATTTAAGATTAAGGGATGCAGCATGAAATGATTTTATTTACTATCTATTTGTATTTATTTACTATCTTTCAGACATTTGATCGATCGTCCATCCTTTCCCGGTCAAAGAAAGTGAAGTTAAGAGGTAAGATGTCGAATGTTAAATTCTGCGAGTATTTGCAGGCAAAGAAAACATTCTGGTAAACATTTCAGATCTGGATCTCTGTCTGGCATGTAGTTATTACATTAAATTGCTTGGTACATTACAAAATTAATTGTAATCAGACAAAAAATATTTTTTAGTTTATCCAAGAAATGATATTTAGTCATTCTTCAAATGAGAAATAAGAAATTTGTGTTCGGTAGGTTTTGCTTTCAGAGAATCTATCTCAAATATATTTCTGACAAATCTTTGACAAAATTAGTAAATTATTACAATTTTAGATAGATGGATACATACACAATTTTGATGATTTGGTGAATAGAAAGTTAAAAAAATATACATACATATAAACATACTGTACATATTGTATTTATTTATTAATTTATTTGTTTATTTTTTAATATCATTAAATAATTGTTTATTATGTTATTATAATTTAATGAAATAATATGTCATATAAAAATTAAATTTTAAAGCCATTTATAGTAAAATGAATCATTTTAAGAATTGTTTTTCAGAATTTTTCCTTTTTTTTTTGCAGTGCAGTTATTTCTTTCCTACATAAATCTAATCACACATTCTCACTCTGAATAATTGCTATGTCAAGACATTTCTCTGCCATTATATGACAGTACATCAAAAAGCCACTGTTTTGATACTATTCCTGCCAGTCTTTTCATTTACATTGCCCACGCTGACGTCTCTGCTCTCTCTCTCTTTGTCCTTCTCAGCTGGATCCCTGTCCTCCATTAGTAAGCGGCGAATCTCCTGCAGGGACTTGGGTCAGGGTGATTGTGAGGGCTGGCTCTGGAAGAAGAAGGATGCAAAGAGTTACTTCTCTCAGAAATGGAAGAAGTATTGGGTTGTGCTGAAAGATGCCTGCCTATACTGGTACACCAATGAAGAGGTGAGGGCACGAGGTCATTCATCTGCATGATGAAATGCCACAGCACAAAATGGCCCATTAGTCTGCCTACATAAACTCCCTGCTTCATCAGTATATCTCAGTTTTTCATCTCTGTTCTTTCTCAGGATGAGAAAGCAGAGGGCTTCGTCAGCCTGCCTGAGTTCAACATCGATCAAGCCAACGAATGTCGGAAAAAATTGTGAGTAGTAGAATAAAATAAAAAAGCTTTAATGCAGCTTTTCATTCAATGCTGACTTTGTATCTCTTGCCTGTTTTCAGTGCTTTTAAGGCTTGCCATCCTAAAATCAAAAGCTTCTACTTTGCTGCAGAAAACATGGATGATATGAATAGGTAAGTTGAAAAGAAAGATTCCAACATGCCTATAGAAACAAAAGAGACTCATAATGTAATCTGAAACATTGTCAATTCCTCATGAATGCTCTAGTCAGGCTCCCGAATCTCATTTAATGTTCCATGAGCTGATCAAAGCTACTAATTTTAGCGACATCCCAAAAGACTCTTTCAGCTCGGCGTTTCAGCAGTGCGAAGAGCTCCCCAGGTAACTTTTGTTTTTTTTAATGTTTGCTCGCAGGTGGCTCAGTCGACTGAACATGGCGGCAACAGCTCACTCGGAGCAGAAGAGGATTCGACAGGATCATGGTGAGAAGATGCCTTCATGCTCCGCTAAGCCTGTCGGATCAATTATTCTCCCACTCTGACTTTGTGTGGTCTGGTCTGCAAGTCCTATAAATATATGCATATGAAGTACATGCATGCATGTATGTGGCGTTTGAGAATAAATAGAGGAAGTCATTTTTGTTTATTTGTCAGTATAATTTATTCTTCTCTATCATTTGATGAATAAATACTAAAATGATACAAACACAAACATCTTTTAAATAAACTGCTGCTTTCCACAGCCTTCAAATGTCATTATTCTCGGACTCCTTATGTGTTTAATGTATATTTGCTGTCGTTTTCTCAGACTACTGGAGCGAGAGTGACCATGAAGAAGCTGATCACATGTCCTCAACACCCAAACAGAATAGCCCTCCACCTCCATATGGCACTTACCCTCACTCCACCTCAGTAAGTCTCGTCTTTCTTTCTTTTGTGTTGCTTGGGTTCCTGTGTTCACACTGTGTGAATTCTTGCTGATTATTAAGTGTTACTCCTTTGAGTCCTCCTCGCTCCATGCTAAATCATGCAACTCCTCTCCTCATCAACTACTGTTTAAAAGTTTAAAATACTTGTAATGTTTTTGAAAGAAAAACATTTATATGCTCACCAAGTGTGCATCTATTTGATGAAAAATACATTAATATTATGAAATATTATTATAATTTAAAATAACTGTTTTCTATTTGAATATATTTTAAAGTGTAATTTATTCCTGTGATGGCAAAACTGAATTTTCAGCAGACACTACTCCAGTCTTTAGTGTCACATCACCCTTCAGAAATCATTCTAATGCTTATTTAGTGCTCAAGAAACATTTCTTATTATTATCAGTGTTGAAAACAGTTGTGCTGCTTAATATTTTTGGGAAAACCTGGATGCACTTTTTTTTTATTCTTCAATGAATAAAAAGTTCAAAAGAGCAGCAGTTATTTAAAATAGGAATCATTTGTAACATTATAAATGCCTTTACTGTCATTTTTGATCAATTTAATACACCCTTGCTGTATAAAAGTTTTAATTTCTTTTAAAAAAATTACTGACCCCAAACTTTTGAACAGTAGTGCATTCTGTATAAATAAAACTAAGACTGAAGGAAACAAATGAGGTGAAACAATGCAGAAAGACAAGAGAAGGGCAGAGAGGGAGGGAGAGCAGGATGAAGAATGAGGTGTGAAGGGGTGGAGAGAATGGAGATGAAGGACACATTAATTATTTAGACTCAAGGGATGATTGTGGCCGCTGTAAATTCATAGTCAAAAGGCACTTTTTTTTAAAGAGGACCTCTGTAATCTTAATGAAGGAGGCGCAGATCTGTCCCATAATCCTACGAGGGAGAGTTGTGTGTGCGTAATGTGTTGCTGTCTCAGATCGTTCCATTCAGGCAGAGCATAACTAAGGGTGACAGCAGTGAGCTTGTAAAAGAAGACAGCAGAGAAAATGGAAAACAGGGATATAAATGCCCCTCTTGTTTTAGTTGTCCTTCGTTCTGGATTTATGCTTCTTGTTGCACCAACGTGTAAGTCGTAAATATACCAACTAAAAGGACCTTGCATGATGTTGATTACAGGCAAGTCCATTCCAGGAGTCCCAACACATCCGCCCACCCTCCACAGAGACCATCCAGTCCCGCTCCCCGCTCTCCGAGACACATGGGGGCAGCGTGAGCAGCGCAAGCTCCCCTGGCAGAAAGTCTGCCAGCCAGCGGCGTTCATGGCAGGACCTCATCGAGACGCCCCTCACCAGCTCAGGCCTCCATTTCCTGCAGACTCTGCCATTGGACGACTCCGTGTTCGTCGATCCCAGTCGAGCCGTGCCTGTGGAGCTCTGCCGCCAGTCGACGCTCCCCGCCCAGCACGGGCTGCCACCAGAACACTACGTCCCGCCCAGCCAAAAGCCCATCACAGCTTTAGGAAGAGGAGGATTAGAAGGTGGTGGAGTAGGAAGCAAGCACCGCAGTTTCACCTTGCCCCGTGACAGTGGTCTTCATGCCATCCTGGCTGCCAGCAGTGCAGCTGAACACGCAGATGCACAGTTCTACCACCTGGGCCGGGCCCATGCCAGAGACACAGGTCAGGAAACTGAGAACTCGTGAGAAGTGTGTGTTTCTAACTGTGCCTACATATGCAGAGGCAAGTTAGTGGGCGAGTTAGCATGTGTAGGCAAAGGTATGTGAGTCATTTTTTAAAGGTGTGCCTGCTTGTCATGATTTCCCTTCAGTTTCAAACATGTTTTTAAGAGTAGTAAACCAATATGCATTTTGAAAACATTTCATGAATATAATAATAATAATAATAGTTGTTATTATTATTATTATTATGTAAATATTCATCATATTTGAACACTATAAATATTTCCAGATTATTATTATAACTATTGTAAATAAGATAACAATTATTAAAATTGTATCCAATACTGTGATTATTTTTTTAATCAATATTCAGAACTAGTTTTAGTTCTGGTTAATATTTATAATAATAATGATAGTTTTTGTAAATAATTTCTAATGATTAATAATTAATCTGATGCTGATTAGTTTAACATTATTTTAAACCTTATTTTTATTCAGTATTTTTTTGAACGATATAGTAATAATAATAATAATAATAGTAGTAGTAGTAGTATTGTGGAATTTTATACATCTTTTAATAATGATCAACCAATATACATTTTGATTAAATTGTATAAATATTTTAATAATAATAATTGTATTAATAGTTAATCTGATACTGATTATTTTAACATTATTCTAAATCTTATTTTATTCAGTATTAATATTTTAGCATAATTATAAAAATAATATTAATAATGTTTATATATTAATAATATATTATTAACATTATTATTTGTATTTAAGCAAAGTTTTTGTGTGTATGGAAAATTGTTTTCATCTTTGTTTTCAGCAACGTGTAAATGTTTAGCTTATCCAAAAAAGAAGTAACTTATTTTGCCTGTGAATACTTTTGTTGGATCAGTGTAAAAGTGTTGGTGAAATATTGATCGATTTGTATTTTTTTTAAAACAAATTTTGTTTATGCTAGAATCACTTCTACACTTCGGTAGTTCTGAGAATGGCTTGATAGCAACCTGACAATATCTGTACTCATCGTAATATTGTCTTTTATTAGGTGTCATGATAGATTTTTTTTTTTTTTTGCAAAATGTCATTGAGAGGATGCTATATTTTGCTTCAGCGCTTCAGTTATTTGTATCGTAGCTTGTAATGATGAACATATTGCTGCTTGATTCAGATGCACTGTAGCTGCAAATCTCAGCTGAATACCCATCTCCCTTAAGACCTCCAATAGCCTCATATTAGGTGCAGTCCTTCTAATCCAACGTGACAGCTCTCATCCCTGTCTATCCTTTTTCATCCCTTCTTTCTGTTCCACACATTCACTGTTCCTCAGAACTAAACTGTGCCTCAACGCACACGAGGAGGAGTCCCTTCAGTCCGTGTTAATGTCGTCTCAGGATGGAACGGAGGAATGTGGCTTAGGGCCATTCTCTCTCTCTTTCTTCCACACTGGGATCCCTTATAGTCATTCTAACGTGTAATTCCCTAATGAGAACAGCTAATATGATAATTACAATAAGCACTTATTCTGTTGTGTTATATTATAGCAAGGGACAGAGCTGAGAATCCCTGTTATAGGCTATATATAAATGGATTTTAAACCTAGCCTACCATATTAATATATTTACATGCTTTATGATAATTATTTAAATAACCACTATTGATACCATTAGTTTTAAAGTTATGTTGCATTTAATAATTCTGGTGTATTGCATTGTAAGTACCTCTTCAACACCCTCTGTAGGTCCAGAGCGGGAGCGCAGGCACCAGGCTGACTCATTGGGGGATTTGTACAGGGCTCTGGAGAGGACTAGTCTATCGCCTGTCAATGAGCACAGGTCCTCTTCTCGATTAGAGTACAAGCGATCATTCGTCCGCCGCTGCAATGATCCGTTACTCAATGAAAAGCTGCACCGCCTGCGGATCCTTCAAAACTCATTCAAGGTACAGCTTTCATCAGTTCACGTCCTGGTTTACTGCTTTCCCTAAGCAGCCCGACCACAAAAAAAAACGTAGTTCATAGCATAAGATAAGATGTAGTTAGTTTAGTGATTGCGTTTTTAAATCCCAATATCTTAACCTAATATTCGTCTCTTATGCTCATCAAGGCTGCATTTATTTGATCGAAAATTCAGTAAAAACAGTAATATTGTGAAATATTATTTCAATTTAAAATAACTCTTCTATTTTAATATATTCATTAAAATGTAATTTATTCCTGTGATTGAAAGCTGAATTTTCAGCATCATTACTCCAGTCTTCAGTATCACATGATCCTTCAGAAATCATTCTAATATACTGATTTGGTGCTCAAATCGTCATTTTTTTCATGATTTTTTGGATAGAAAGTTTAAATCAACATTTTAAGTAGAAATCTTTTCTAACATTATAAATACTGTCACTTTTGATCAGTTTAATGCAAAAAAACAGTGCTAAACAAAAAACTATTTTTTTAATAAACCAATCACTGTCTGAACTTAATTTAATATTTATTAATGAATTATGAAAAAAAGTGAATTAAGAATGAATAATAGAACAGTATATTTCAGAAACTACCCATAACGTAGATTAATAAATGTTGTTAAAATGTTGTTCATTCTTCATGATATCTAATGCATTAACTAATTTTTAACTTTAACTAAACAAATTAAACCATTTCGTAAAGTGTTCCCAGGTTTTTAACATCCAGGCATCATGATGCAATTTAGCTAAATGGAAAAAAACGTTTGTCTTACACAGAAAAAGGATGCTTTTTTAATTTCAAAGTGGCATGTACATTAGAATGACATAATATTCAGTTTAAAGCAAGTGATCTTCAGTGGGTGAAATTTAATTAAACGGATCAAAAACATTATTTTATTTTTTTTACTTTATAATCAAAGATGCAAATATTTTTTTGAAAGATGCCATGAAGCTTCTGTTTGGCAGCTTTAAATGCACTACATTTCTTTTTATGTTTACCAGAGGCATTTTTGGACATAACTTGCACATAAAAAAAACTAGCCTGTCTGTGTTTCAGCTTTGAAAAAACATCTTTGTTTTATGTCTTATGATCATAGACGTGTGTTGCATAATTTAATACACATCAGTTAATCATGGTGTCTTGTTTTGACAGGACATCCCTCTTCAAGAGGCAGAGACTAAGATCATCCATCGGGATGTGTAGCCAGATATACAGAGAACACAGCACCAGTCATTTCAGCCATATCTGCTAAAAAAAGATCCGCTCTCTTTCCCTGGAGGGTTCATCTAAGTCGCTTTTATCAAACATCTACGTCTTTCCTAAGGAATATATCTCACTCTTTTACTCTGTTGCAGCATTCATGAATTTCCTCTCGTTGCACTTGCTTTCTTTGCTTTATGTTATTGCACATGCTAATATCTGCATTATTTTGTATGTAAAGTTATTTTCTCTTGAATTATTTGTGTTCGTAATAATGACGTTGGCCTCTATCTGGGACCAAATAACTGCACTTCCAATGAACTCTACCCTACAGTAGTCTCTCATGACTGAAAGAGAAAAAAACACAGGGATAAAAGAATAAAACTACTGATATAGACATTATTTTGTTCTAAATCTGATTTGCATGGCCAGTGTCTAGTCAATAGATTTCCTGTCTGTGATGTGTCTTAACTGAGAGTGTTAACTCCAGCTTCACTGAAACTAACATTTTTTCAATGGTAAATGTAACTATGAGTGTACGAGCAGGATTGACAGGATGTAATGATTGCGTGTCTGTGTTCGGGTGAGTGTTGAAAGCCTAGGTTTGTTGTATATAATGTATGTTGTAATATTCTGACCGTTTGCACCCTAGCAGCAAGGTTCTTGCAATAATGTTGAACTAAAACGATTAATTAGTTTAACACTGTCTATTTTTGTAAGCATGATATTTATTGAGATGTTTGTACATGGTTTTGTATGCTCAACTATGTGTTATCTGAAGATAACTGCAAGCGTAAATTCCTTTTCATGTGTTCCTGAAAGATCTTTAACAAAATGAAACTTTCATGTGAAAGCACCAGTGTTCTAGTATCTCCAAAAAAGTAATTTTATCAATAAATTGTTTGATGTTTTGACTATTTTAAGTACCAGTTTGACTTGTTTGGTATCCAGTGTGTGAAATTTAGTATTTATTTTTTGGAGGGTTGGGCCATCAGCACAGTCCAATGGATTCAGTTGTTATTTCTAAATTATACATGACAATTTTTCACAATGTGTATTATCACTGACTGAATAACCGTCTGAAAATCATATAAAGCTGATATAGCCTTACTGATGATGACAGCTGGGCTGTACTTACAGTATCCTATATTTATTCTCTGGGTAGATCCCAGGCATTGCCTATTCTAGGCATTCGATGCACATGGCCCAACTCATTCTAGTTCAGTTGGGAATTAAAATGCTTGGATTAAGGCCAGCATTATGAGGGAACTGATAAGGGCTTGAATGAGGGTACTCTTATGGAGAGTGTGGTGAGAGGTTTTCATTAAAATCTGAGTATCGGCTGCCCTTTGATGACACAAACAGAAAACCAGAACTGAACAGCTTTGTTCTGATTAAAGTGAGTGCTCAATCAAAATTACCAAGTTATTATCATGTTTTTTGGACTATTTTGGAGAACATTAAAACCCTGGTACATTAATATTGTAATCATTCAGTCACATTGTGGTACATCAATACTATAAATATTATGGAATTACTACCATCTGAAATGGAACACAGTCATAATTCTAGTTGCTTCAAAATAACCCAATGCTGCATGCTGCTGGAGAATAGGCTGATTCATTTTTATGGTGACCGGATTGCAGCAGTACGAAAATTAACCATGGTTTTATTATAGTAAAAGTGTAGTAACCATGTTTTTTGTTTGTTTTGTTTTTGTAGTAAAACCATGGTTAATAGGGGTAGGATACACAAATGTCCTACACGGGTGAAACCGGGCTTGGGTGCTTCAGGGCCACTCTACACACGAAGCGATGTTATTGAACGAATCCTTTTATTGAACGAGTCATTAGTGTTCACTTCTGTGCACGGAAATTATGTTCTTCGCCTACAAGGCCACATTCAAATGAGTTATTGTAGCTTTACGTTTCAGTTTTCAGTTAACGGCATGATAACTGTAGGGACGGTTGCAACACTTTTTGCATTTCCTTTAGTTTTTCAGAGACTGTTTGCATTAGAAAGCCAGAATTTTAATACAATAAAGCCACATCAGTCGGCTACTCACCCACATTGCTGTAACACATGCACATATGATTATATACACACAATTTATACTTGAAGTCAAATGTTGCAACTGACCCCACAACAGGGGACGGTTGCAACAGTCCACAGGGGCAGTTGCAACATTCATTAAAATGTAATTAAAACCATTCTTAAATATCATTTTGCAGTTTCTTTATTTTATTTGTGCATAGACCTGGTCTTTAATAAGTTAAATTGGCTGTATAAAAACAAAGAACAGTAAATGGGAAAAAAATTCTAGTAACAAGTAACAACCTTGTCTTGGTTAATTATTACAATACATTTGAACTACAAAATATTAATTTAATCAGAATCAAGACACTAAAATTTTTTAAAATCTGTGAAGGCCACCGAAGGCCAGTTGCATGAACATAGTCACTGTCTTAAGAACTAGTTTGACCAATAACAGTTAACCAAGTGTATCAATGTTGTGGTAAGGGACAACATGTTGCAACTGTCCCTACACTTGACAGCCGTGATAAAACTTGGTATAATAGCTTGACACAATATCTTTGACACATGCTAGCTATGCCTATTAGAAGCCAAGAAAACAGATATAAATCATATGTTTTTACAATGCTTCACGCAAACAACTTAGACAGTATGACAAAAAAAAAAAATCTGATGATTTAAAAAAATACTTTTTTAACATGAAAATTATTTTTTGTAAAAGGAATGGTCACATGTGCCTGATTTCATCCAGGAAGGATGGGGGGCTGATTTAGCATGTGCAGTATGAATATCATCACTGTAGCTCATTCCTGATTGAAGAAAGAAGCCATGTTGCAACCGTCCCCACTCTCCATACTGTCAACGTATTTGCAGCAAAGCTGTATTAAATAGTACAAAAACAAAATGCAAAATGTTCTCAGTAATTCTAAGAGTAATAGCCTTGGCCCTTTTAGTCAGAATAACCGAACTGATTCGCTTAGTGAATCGATCTCGTTCACAAGAAAGAGTCAGAAAGAGGATCATTATTAATCCCACATAATAGGCTAAACACAATTAAAATGACATTAAGGGCGTTATTATTGTTTTTTAGTTTTTTTAAGTCCCAGCTGTTGACAAAATTACTTTTGCAGTTGATTAAGTCCCAACAGATGACAAAATGAATGAAAAATATATCTGCTTGTCTGTGAGAGATTAGATTAGGTTTGTTTCAAGATTGAATCGACTAAAATGACTCATTCAAAATTCTGACTCATTCACTTTTGCCACCACCTATAATGCAGAAAGGCCCACTGAAAGAGTTATTGAACAAAACTGGAAATTATCACATACATAGAGTAAAAAAATATGTAAATTATACTGAATATTAGTTTTTTTTCACTAATCTGTTAGATTATTGTGTGTAAATGGACGTACAATTTCTGGTTCCCAAAACGTTCTGGGAATGTTATTTTTGGTTATAAAACAAAACCTAGAAATAATTTTCGAGAACGTTTTGAATTTGAAGGACGTTCTGTGTATACTGAGGAAGATTCTCTTTAAGTTGTCACATAGCCTACAAGAACCTCATGTTGGATGGTTAGCTTTGAGTAACGAAAAAAAGAACTAAATAGACCGTTCCCAGGACATTCGTATTAATGGGAACGTTCTATCTTTGCTGGGCCTGGGTACTATTCTGTACCAATTCAAGTTTCGCAATCGGCAAAGCAAAGTGTGGCACACGCCACCTACCAACACGCGATGGGTAACTCGCAAAGCACAATGTTCAGTCGTGTTTTCCTAGCACGAGACCATAGAAAGGAATTTAAAGTACGAGGTTTGCGAATTAAGAGGCGGGGCAACAGTTAAACAATTTCAAAGTTAAAGTTCATGCAAAAAAATATTAATAGACAAGTTTCAGTCAAATATTTATGGTTTATAGCAAAATCCAGTGTTAAAGAGTGCAAACAATCATATTTGGAACATTAGAATATATTAATATGCACGGTCACTTCCACGTATTCATTCCAGGGCTAAACACCCGGTGCTGCGCCTCGAGCTATTAATCTTTACCTGGAGATGTAAATAATCATTTTCAGCTTTAAATAGAGTTTTCCTCCCGTTGTTATGTAACAAATGTGTATTTTCTCCGTTTCCAGTAAGGATCAGATGACGGGACGATCATGTTTCAGAATTATAATGAAGCCAGAGAGTGGATATAGCAAGAAAAATGGGATTAGATCAGGAAACATACAGGGCTCGCAAAATCTCAAAATCCCTGGTAGCGCTTCGGGCAGGTACTATTCAGATTTTGGTAGCCCGACAATTAATTTAACTAGCCCAAATAAAAAAAAAGACCATAAATGTCAATCAAAAACATTTTCAATACACAAATATCAACGAATATCAAGGAAAGAGTTTTATTGTACTATTTACAGGGTATCTGCAGAATTTTTAAAAATCAACTTAAGGCAATTTATGATTGAGCTGCACAAGTAAAATTAACACCGTATGAGTGGGGTTGAACAATATCTATGGTAACATATTAAGCCATAAAATGACACGATTTACAATTCAGATACAGGTGTTACGTCCTAGGACGTATGAATTTGTTTCCCTGTGAATTTTCACAAAAACAAAAATCTTATAAAAAGGTATTTCAGCCTTTAAATGAATTTTTATGAAAAGGGATGTCAAACATATGAATTATTATATTAATTTAAAACATAAATATTACTGTCTAAATTGTTTAGATTTTTAGAAGGCACATTAACTTCTTTCACATTTACAACTCTGTGTTTGCTGCGTAAAAACATGGGTCGATTTAAACATAAGATAGGCTTTTTGGAAATTAAAATTCATTCTCTGCCACGAGGTGGCGCTTTAAGAGCGGCGGTCCGTTCCCCCGGTAACGGCTGTAAACAAAGCAGCACCAGGCTCATAAACACTGTTTTATCAGGCGTTTTATAAGCAAGATTAAATGAAAATGCCAATGACACGTTTCTGAGGACAGTCGGTTCCCTTCAGAGATGCATTCACATAAAGACATCCGTGCAGTGTTTTGACTTTAAAATGTGCAGCGCTCGACATAATTGTCTTTTGAAGTTTAATCCAGCCTTATCGTGATTCTTGCCTTTCCACCCCCAACTGTAAGACCTCTTGAAATTACAATTAAGACTTTTCTTATACCATTTAACGTATTTAAAACTTTTTAAGGCCTTAAAAACTCCCTGCTCTGTATTTAAGGTAGCCCGTCGGTCAGGGCAGTGATATATTTTGGTAGCCCGACTGGAAAACACAATAGCCCCGGGACGTCGGGCTAGCGATTTTGCGAGCCCTGTACAGTCCCATGAAGTTGGCCCTCCACCCAACGCAAAACGTTGCCAAAATAGTCTCAATCGTTTGTGCTCCCGTTTGTGCTGTAAAAATTGTCGTTTGTGCTGCTTTGGTTTTTTAGATATTAAAATAATATTTAATGATCATTCTGTGGTCACTCAGTCCCCCACATGCTCCAAATTTAGCCCAATAGTCTCATCTGTTTGTGCTGGTTTGTACCAGTAGTAGGCTATTTTTGTTTTTACTACTGTCTCTTTTAACAATACAGTTGAAGTAATAAGGTAAAATTCAAATGGTAAACCAAATCACATGAAATAGTTGCAGTCACTTAATTGTTAGTAGCCGTATTCGTTCAATTAGGCTTATTAAACGGGGAAAAAAACGACTTAGGCCTATTTCATTATGTATTTACAAAACCAAAACAAAAAAATAACAAAAATAAATGAATAAATAAAATAAAGACTTGATATACATGATATGATATGCCCTTTTTTCGTTTCTGCGCACAAATAAAACATGCAATAGCATACTGGCCTATACTTTTGCGTTCATTCCTTTTTCCTTTTTTTAACCACGACTAAAAAAATGGAAAAGAAAAACGATTGTTGTATTTTTAAATGCCCTCCTGAAAACCAAATTTGAAATTAGAAACTTACACACAAAATGCTGCCTGAAAAAAGTAACATGTTGATTTTTTAGTTTTTTTTGTTTATGACTTTTGCACCTTTAGTAAACATTTGAAAAATGCACAAATTAATCTAGAATTTTTTTGATTTTAACAAGTTTTCTTTGGCCAAATTAGAAGCAGGCCAATGCTTCTCCTGCATGTTCAGTTTAGAACTATATCTCTGTGCTAGATCATTGATGGGAGCTGGGCTATTAATAGTAAATATGACCAAAACAGGATATTATTATTTTTTTATATATGAATAATAAAATCGCTATATAGGCGCATTTCAAGTGTTTATGAGGAGTGTGGGAGTATTATAGCGCTAACTGTATGATATGGAGGCGCACGTGCAATCTCTTGCACTTAAAATAGGTCTACTCTGTCATTTTTGGATGTGCTTTTTGTAGTCTCATGCAGTCTCCGTGAATGGAGCGCAACACAACCGGCTCACAGACACAAGAAATAAATCTATAGAAATCTTGAAATGTATTATGTGGTCCATATGAAAGGTGCATTTCTCTATTAAAGGCACATAATTAGCCTACTGTGGAGATGGTTATCAGCGTCGGCTTTTGACAACTTCATCTTTGCAGCCGACACTGACTGAGAAAGCACTAGTTTAGTAATAAATAATTACAATGTCTTCTTTCCCCCCGACGCATTCATAATCAATACTTTTTTGGCGGTGCTTTGGCAAGCTTTATGCGCGCGCTTGAGCATGGAATAGGCTACGCCTAAATTCCTATATATTAAAGGAGGGTTTATTATATTAATCATTTAAATATAAACGTGCGACTAGACTAGGAAAAAATCTTTAAAAAAGTCAGTTTTATTAACGTCTACACCTACCCCAACCCTAAACCTACCCCTTACAGTAATGCAGATGCATTAAATATTGTTCAGCATGAGAAAAAGGACATGCTCATGCGCAGTAAGCCCCGGTAGGAAAATCTGACGGGTAGGATAAAATGTCAGGACACCTGTACAAACCAGCACAAATGAAGCACAAACAAAGAAAATTATTTTGGGTGAATTTGGAGCATGTGGAGGGCTGGTGACGTCATCGCCTATAATTCAGTGTCTAATATTTTAAAAAACCGAAGCAGCTCAAACAAAACTTTTACCTGCACAAACCAGCACAAACAAAGCACAAACGATTGAGACTGTTTTGGCGACGTTTTGCGTTGGGTGGGGGGGGGGCCAACTTCACGGGACTGTAGGAATGCATGTTTCCTAATCCCATTTTTCTTGCTATATCCACTCTCTGGCTTCATTATAATTCTGAAACATGATCGTCCCGTCATCTGATCCTTACTGGAAACGGAGAAAATACACATTTGTTACATAACAACGGGGAGGAAAACTCTATTTAAAGCTGAAAATGATTATTTACATCTCCAGGTAAAGATTAATAGCTCGAGGCGCAGCACCGGGTGTTTAGCCCTGGAATGAATACGTGGAAGTGACCGTGCATATTAATATATTCTAATGTTCCAAATATGATTGTTTGCACTCTTTAACACTGGATTTTGCTATAAACCATAAATATTTGACTGAAACTTGTCTATTAATATTTTTTTGCATGAACTTTAACTTTGAAATTGTTTAACTGTTGCCCCCCGCCTCTTAATTCGCAAACCTCGTACTTTAAATTCCTTTCTATGGTCTCGTGCTAGGAAAAACACGACTGAACATTGTGCTTTGCGAGTTACCCATCGCGTGTTGGTAGGTGGCGTGTGCCACACTTTGCTTTGCCGATTGCGAAACTTGATTGGTAAACAGTTTGCCAGAATATACCCTGACCTGGGTACTATTCTGTACCAATTCAAAGAGTATTGGTGAACGAATCTCCGTGAAGAAAGGATTCAAAAGATTCGATTCGCTGAGATGAATCAACCTCCCCAGCACTACCACCCACTTCCGAGCTCGAGTGAGTCCGAGACAGACAGAGCGCTCACAACACACACCTCCCTCCCTCTGTCACCACAGACTCTCCACCGATTCACCACCGGCTGCCTCATCCAGGCATGGCAGACGGCTTTACCCCATCATGGCAGTGCTACATTACACCCTTGACTTCAAGCTCCGTGCGCCAGGTAAATGTGAGTGAAATGAATGCAGGGGGCGAGTGGAGAGGAGGGCTCGTGTTGCACAGCAGACGTTAGGGCCTCCTCGCAACTGCTCTGTAAGCGATTTATTGTCTCTTATAATAGCGGCGAGGCTGCATTGCCGAGACGGCCACGGGATGCACGTGTTATTGCAATCGAGCGTATGGCTTCTTTTGTTGTGCACGTCCTCCTGACGTTTGCTCTGATAAATGACCTTCTAGGGGGTAGCATAGCGGTGTTAGCGGAGGCTAATGTCGGCTGTGTTTCTTGCATTTGAATGAAGCTCTTATATGAACATATGCACTCGCAGACGAAATATTTCCTGTTTCATATTACCTATTGTTACGAATGAACAGCGCGTAACTCCGTTACGTTAGCTACTAACTTACTCCTGTGTTTATACACAGAATATAGACACATTTTTGAACTAGAATTGTTTTTCTGTATGTTGGCAATCTCTGAAAGTCTCACATCCTGACAGTCGTGCCTCTGATAATATCGGAAGAGTAGTCCATACTTGCACACTGCAGCGATCATACTTCGATATTACACACAAACATGCCTTATCTGTTTTCTGAGCAGTGTGACAGGTGCAGACTATTATATACTATGTGTTTGGATTTGTATTAGATCAATTTACTGCTGCATATCAGTATGTTACAATTCTACCCTACTTTATACAGTACAATAGATAGGAATCGATATGGATTGACTTGTTTGGGTAGATGTGCAAAACTAGGTTAAAAAGGATTGTTTTGCAAGATATCCTTTTATTTAAGAGCAATTTGAATCTCGCAATTAAATTATCATATTTAATGTACAAAAACAGACCTAACTTATTTGTGATTTGTGAGTTTTAAAGGGAAAATTATGAAATGTAATTATGTGAACTGAACCACTGAACACTGAACCATTTCTCAAAATATATTTTATGTTTCACCAAGAAAAAAGTTTGGAAAAACATTAGGGTGTGTAAATGATGAGCTACATGCAATAAGATTGGCTTTAGGGTCAGTCATCTTTATTGAAAAGCTTAGAGGATAAATGAATCTGTCTGTTTTCCCTCTCTTTTTAGTTGATGTCTCTGCGACTGTGCATGGCCTGCAGTCTATATTTCAAGAGCAGGAAATGACAGAGAACGTCCACGACTTGGAGGGACACGGATATCTGGCAACCTTTGTCGGCAAGAATGGCAGGTTTGAGCACTTTTGCCTCTTTCGCAACATGCCATGGTATGCAAAAATTATTCAACAAGTTTTGTTTAGCTGAAAGGGGGAGGGATCTGAATTTGAATGGTGAATGATTGCCCTCTCATTATATCAAATTTTTTAGCAATGACTCGTAAGCTAGAAAAAAAGCCACCAGTTTCCTTTCCATCAGGCCATTCCATGGAGCTTTTTCATTTTTGCAATGTAACCGCTAAGCTTATTGTTAAAGCTAACTGACAATAATGATGCCTGACCACACAAACGCCCCACTGAAAACACCAGGTGTGCTCCTGTGTTCAGACACTCTTTAGGATGACCATTGATTGGTCAGTTAAGTGCATCCTCTGTGCAACAAAAGGAAAGCATTTAGAAGAGTGCAGGGTCATTTTAGTGGCTTTGTGCATCTGATCTAAAGGCTTTGGCACTCACTTCCTGTTTTGTGTGTGGCTCGCTGTAAACACAGCTGTAGGGGCTTTGTGTTGGCTTAAGCTGGGATGAATCTGGCCCGAGCGCCGCATATCACTTTTTGGTTTTTGACTGCAGTTTTGAGGTTTTAATTGTGGTTCTATATTTTCCTTGTGATCAGGTTTGCCATCTTACGAATGCACTCCCATGGTCTGGTGACCTTTGACCTGCAGTGTCTTGAAGGGGATGATGTAGCACAAGTAGACAATGTGAGTTAACAGAACTGATAGAGATACTAGGGATGCATGATAACTTGATGTCAATCTTAAAGGGATAGTTCACCCAAAACTGAAAATTCTGTCATTAGTTACTCACCCTCATGTCGTTCCAAACCTGTAAGACCTTCGTTCATCTTCGGAACACAGAAGAAATTGTTGAATAAAGTCGTTATTTCTGTTTTCTTTGCTCACTAAAAGTACAACTGATGTCACATGGACTAGTTTAATGAAGTCTGTACTACTTTTCTGGGCCTTGAACATGTCAGTTGCATTGCTGTCTATGCAGTGTCAGAAAACTTTTCTGATTTCATCAAAAATATCTTAATTTGTGTTCCGAATATGAATGAAGGTCTTACGGCTTTGGAACAACATGAGGGTGAGTAATTAATGACAGAATTTTCATTTTTGGGTGAACAAATAAAACGGTTACATTTATTCTTAAGCAAATCTTACAATGAATGTCAAATATCATATATTTCCAGTCATACCCTAAAGTCTATGTTTATATACTATCATTCAAAACATTTATTTATTTTTTTATGTTTTGGAAAGAAGTCTCTTAAGCTCACTGTGGCTGCATTTATTTGATCGAAGATACAGTAAAAGCAGCAATATTTTGAAATGTTATAACATTTTAAATAACTGCTTCCTATTTTAAAATATTTAAAATGTAATTTGACTAAATTAAATTAAACTAAACTAAATTTTCAGCAGCCATTACTCCAGTTTTCAGTGTCACATGAACCTTCAGAAATCATTCTAATATGCTGATTTGCTGCTCAAGAAACATTTTTATTAAGATTTGATGATTTTTTTTGATGAATAGAAAGTTAAAAAATAACAGCATGATCATACATCATTCTGACCTCAGATCAACCATGAGGCGTGAGTGATTCAACCGTTCCAGAATGTTTTACTTCCTGTTTCTCTTTATTTAGAAGGTCATAATTAAGACAATGTTTTCTTTGTAGCTACTGAATGCACTGGAGAAGAAATTGAAAGCTCTCCTGGATGGAAATATCCAAAGGATCAAGAGGTATTTTCATTCTGAATCAGTTTCCATAAATAAAACGTCTTCATTGTTTACTCATTTCAAGCATGTATCCTGTGGCACATTATTTAGATGTTTTAACTGAATGTTTCCTGTCAGACTCCCTGCGCTGGTTCGAGGCAGTGATGTGGACCGATACTGGTCCACGGCTGACGGCAGGCTGATGGAATACGATATTGATGAAGTTGTGTACGAGAAGGACTCCGCCTACCAGAACATCAAAATCATGCACTCGCGGCAGTTTGGGAATATACTCATCCTTGATGGGGATGTCAGTAAGTAAAAAGGGTCTTGTTTACTAGTTTTAGGGTTATTGTGTCGTGTGAACATGTGGTAATTTAGTGTGATTGAATGTCAGATCTGGCAGAAAGTGATCTGCCCTACACTCAGGCCATTATGGGCAGCGGCAAAGAGCACTATGCTGGAAAGGAGGTACTAATTCTGGGAGGAGGAGACGGTGGAATTCTCCATGAGGCGGTGAAGCTCAAACCAAAGATGATCACCATGGTTGAGATATCCTTTATGCTTAAATGGAAAACAGCTCAGTAATTTGTAAGTGTCTGACTAGTTTTTACTTTCCTTAATTGAATATTTACATTGACGAGCTGGTCATTGATGGATGTCGGAAACACATGAGGAAGGCCTGCGGGAATGTTTTAGATAACTTGAAGGGAGATTGTTATGAGGTAAGGATTGAATTGTCTGTGCGGTAACAGTTTATCAGTTAAAGCTTTTATTTATTTCGCCACCAGTTACCAGCAAAGCTTCAGTTTGTAACTATAAACTTCAGTTCAAAAGTTTGGGATTGGTAAGATTTTTTTTTTTAAAGAAGCCTCTTAAGCTCACTAAAGGTCATTGCACACTAAGTCCGAAATTATCGCACGTAAAAATAAAAACGACCTCACGTTGTGTCAATCATGTTTACACACTGCCTCCGAAACTTTTCGTCCGTCAAAAAAATATTCGGATCTGGTTAAATTTTCTGCATTTTTCGCATCCATAACTAGCATTTTGAGAGGTGTTTTGACAATTCAGAGCCACCGTACAAGCGAATGCCAAAATCCAGAATGGCCACTGACAAGTTGATCCACTTCGTATCGCAGCACAAAGCACTGTATGACAAACAAAGTGCGGAATACAAAGAGACTGATTGGATGGACCCAATATTTCCTCTTTAAAAGAGAAAAAGAAAGAGGAAATATTGGGTCCATCCCAGAGAGAGGACAACAAAATCATCCTCACAAGACTCTATTTTGTGTTGTTTTTTCTATTTGAATGTATATTAAAATGTAATTTATTCCTGTGATTGCAAAGCTGAATTTTCAGCATCATTACTTCAGTCTTTAGTGTCACATGGTTTTTTAGAAATCTTTCTAATGTGCTGATTTGGTGCTCAAGAAACATTATTTATTATCAACTTTGAAAACAGTTGTGCTGCTTCACATAGTAGAAACCATGATACATTTGTGTCATGATTCTCTGATGATGAATCATGTTAAAGTTAAAAAGAACAGCATTTATTTGAGATAGAAATGTTTTGTCACATTCGAAATATCATACTGTCACTTTTGATCAATGTAATTAGTCCTTACTTCCTACTGACCCCTAAGCACAAGTATTACTCATTCTCATTTATTTCTCCTTTTTTGGCTCGCTCTCAGGACCATTCAGAAGTTGCTAAACCTATTTGTATGCTTTACGTTACAATGAGGCCCCTTTCCTGCTTTTGAAACAAGTGCAATGTAGACAGTTGAGGGAAATTACCCAAACTCTGGGCAACTGCCAACCTCTTTATGGCTAACAATGAAAGTATATATCCAACAGCGAATATCACTTTTCTCATTTTCCCCTTTTTTGTTTTAGGTTTTGGTTCAAGATTGTGTTCCCGTTCTTAAAAAGTTTGCCGAGCAAGGGAGGACGTTTGATTACGTCATAAATGACTTGACAGCTGTCCCTATTTCCACAGCACCTGAGGAAGGTTAGTGTACTGTATATGCGGCTACACTTTTCTGACTGAGCTATACAAGTATTACAATGTTTAAGTTGATCTGGATTTTTCTATAGATTCAACATGGGAATTCCTGAGACTCATCCTTGACCTCTCCATTAGAGTTCTGCGGCCTGGTGGAAAGTACTTCACACAGGTGAGAGGGGCAGGTAGTTCAATTTACTGTGATGTTTTTCATTCCTTTTAATATGCTAATATGTTATTTTCTGCCTGTAGGGTAATTGTGTTAATCTGACTGATGCTCTCAGTGAATATGAAAAGCTTTTGGGGAGACTTTCGTGCAAAGTGGATTTTTCCAAAGAGGTGGTGTGTGTTCCCTCATATATGGAGCTGTATCCTTTTTAAATTCAGTTCTCTTGTGGTGAAATACATTTATCATGACAATTATGTTAAATTTATAATTTTGTTTATAAAAATTACATATAATATTTATTTTTAAATTATTTTTTTTCTGTCAAATTTGCCAATTATATAGTTTTTATATAGTGATTTCAAGATAACTGTAAATTGATAAATGCTTGCTTTAATTTAATTCGTTTTTTTTTTTCTTGTCCACTGAAATTTTTGTTAAGGATTGCTCATATCACATGAATTGACTTTTCCTTAACATGTTGACTCAGATGGGTGTTTTACACCATCTGGAAGAAGTAATGTCTCTTCCTCCTTCACTCTCTCCTCCAAGTCCTGCCGGAATGTGAAGATTTCCCCCTCACCCTCTGATGCACTGAGGGGAGACGTGCACATATCTCTCCAAGCACTGTTTCCATTTCTACTGTCCCTTCACGTCCAAAACTTAACAGCCTTCCCTGTTTTGACATGGCTATTTGCATTTTTGTGTTTTCACAGAGTTCCTTGTTTTGTTTGTTTGCCAGTGTTGGTTTGATGTTGTTTGCGTGGAGTCCTCCAGGTAGCGCTGTGGTGCGGTGTGTGAGTGACACTGCTGACGAGGGTGGCGAAGCATCCAGATACATTTCTGACTCCTGCCTTTGAGGATTGGCTCTTATGATTCAGACTATACAAAGCAATATGTGTTTTACTGTAGCTCCACAGTTTTTCTTTTTGTTGACCTTTGTGTTTGAATTGTTTGCATCCTTTTGTAACTGTGGCTTGAGTGTGATTTGATTCATGGTGCTTCACAGAGAGTTCATTGGCAGTGTTGCATTCTGGGATTTCACTGAATAGTCTATTGAAGCCCCTAAATATGTCTTAAAAGGGAAAAAAGTCATTGCTGTGGCAATTTTCATTCTTGTTTTCTTTTTACTGAACTGTGAATGTTTAGTTTTTTTATGATTAGCACAAACTAGGTCCAACGTAGGTTTCCCTGCATGATGTTTTTGCAAGGATTTATTTTATTTATTTTAATAATACGTTTTTACTGAATGTAGGCCACTTAGATTCACACCCTTTTATCCATACGGTGCTTCGTTGATATTATTTATTATTTGATTTTATTTTACCATATACCAGTGATCCTGCCCTGAAAAGTAACTTCTGTTAATGAGTGATAATCATCTATTAAAGCAGTTGAGGAGAAACATGTCTAGTCTCTCTTTTTTTGTCTGTTCTCTGATCCAGTCCTATGAAAATACTATGCACAATTATTATTATTATTATGATTGCTATTTCTTATAGCGCTTCACAATCATAACTGCTATCAAAACTAATGTCAGTAAAAATAACTGCAATGCAATACGTTTACACTGCTTTGCATGATGAAAATAAATTGTTTTTCAGTTACAATTTTAACATCTAACATTTAATAAAATAGAAAGTGAATATAAAATAAAATCTGATAAAACAGATCTCCGATTTTTTATTAATTTAAATTAAGTTTTTTAAAAGTTTTTTACATTTTAAATAAAACAAAATCAAATTATAATATTGATTTTAGTGAAAATAATGGCCACACCAGAAAGCAGATGTTACATTAAAGCTATAAAAGTGGTGGTCAATGATTTCAGAAAAAGTGGCACAAATCACTTCGCGATGTTTAGAACGCAGTCCTTTAAAGGGCACTGACGATGATCAATCTTTTTTTTATTTATTTATTATTATTATTATTATTATTATTATACTTTAAATGACAAAAACAAAACAGTACGACGATGATCAATCTCTCTATCATCCTTTGTATTGCATTACGTCATATTTTTCAGGCTGGATTACGTGCCAAGGAGCTAAAACTGGTGTTTTCTGTTAGTTGTAGTTCTTTCCCATGCGCCGTCACGTCAATGTCAACATTAAGAAACCGTTAAATGACTACATTTCCCATAACGCACGCTGGGCAAAACTACTGGTGGGCGGAGACTACTTGTGTGAACATAGATTTCTGTACCTGTCTGCTGATCTAGTCTGATTTATCGTTAATTTGTAAAGTGTACAGCTGTATTGTTTATAGAAGAGGACTCGTATGGTGCAAAGAGGGCTAACGTTAGACGCTTTAACGTTACGTGCTCAAAGGGTTTTGTTTTCCTCACACCATGGAGAAACAGTTGCATTTGAATTTGCTAGCCTCCAAACCCCCAATGGCAGGATTGCAGTCGGGATCTAACGTTAAATTAAGAATGGGGTGAGTTTACGCTTTAATCATATCTTTTAATCATAATCATATGCACATAGTGCATACAAGGTGTTTTAGCAACACTATCGCTGAGAGCTGTTAGCTGTCACGATCTAACTACGTTAGTTAGAAGATCCATAAAGTGACAAGTCATTTCAGGGTTGCTTATATGTATGTTTAATTATTTTCTATATTTATTGCACGGAATGACAAACATGTCTTGATCGAGGTAAAAGCCATCAACGATAACATTTAGCTTCTCTGACTGTCTGCGGTCCCCTCCTGCGTCCTGTGTCTCATCCAGCCACCGCGATCACGACTCACTCGATAGCTCCGAATCGTTCTTTTGAGTCGGATATTTTCAAATAATCGATTAAATAAATTCACAAAACCAGATTAAATCTACTCAAGCGGTTCGCCATTCAACAACCGTCTGAACCTATGAACCGAGAACCAATAAGTGAGCGGGCGAAAAGAAAGTTGCTAGAAATATTACAAATAAAATGTATTAGAAATGTGTTTGATACCTGATTGTACTTTATTTATCAAACCACATATTAAAAAGAGTTGGTAAATTATCACCTTATACGAAAGATTTGCTTAAATTACTCAAAAAATGAACATTTGCTGAAAGTATACTCACCCTCGGGCTATCCAAAGTGTAGATGAGTTTGTTTCTTCATCAGAACTGATATGGAGAAATGTATCATTATATCACTTGCTCACCAATGGATCCTCTGGAGTGAATGGGTGCCGTCAGAATAAGAGTTCAAACAGCTGGTGAAAACCTAACAGTAAAAGACAAGTAATCCACAAGACTCCAGTCCATCAGTTAGTGTCTTGTGAAGTGAAAAGCTGTGTATTTGTAATAAACAAATCCATCACAGACGTCTTTAACTTCAAACAGTTACTTCCAGTTAAAATAAGAGTCTTCTATCCTCATATATCTCATCTGAATCAGGAGAGAAATATGCACATATCAAGCACTGTTTAAGTGAAAACAGTCCAAAATTTCTCTAAACAAATATGTCAGTGAATTTTGATGTGAGAGGACAACAGGGGATGAAACATTATTATGGATTCTGAACTTGTTTTTCGGTCAGAAGCAACGGTTTAAAGTTAAAACGCCTTAATGATGGATTTGTTTCTCTTTTGTGAACTATTCCCATCACCTTTCTTCTGATTGATGATAATTTTCACACTTTATCTGAGCTCTGTGTCCTTTTGATCAGTCATTTAAAATACCATGACCACTAGTAATTAAAATATATGTATAAAACACACATTTGGATGTTACTAACTGTGTTTGGTTCTCCATCTCTGTGCAGACCAGGAAGAAAACGAGATTTTACTCCTCTGCCCTGGAGTCAGTACTTCGAAACCATGGAGGACGTGGAGGTGGAAAATGACAACAGCAAAGACATATCCTTTGTTTATTGTTGTGAAGACTCTTTATGTGCTATGACATTTCAGATTATCCCATTCTCTTCTGTGAAACATTCCTTTACTCCTTTGTACACATTTAGAATTTACAGCAGTGGCTCTCTTGGTCCCGTCCTGGTGCTCCTTCATGGAGGAGGTCACTCTGCACTGTCCTGGGCAGTCTTCACTGTGAGTTTCTGTCAACTCACAAAGCCGTACCTCACTACTTGACTAATTAGTACTTTGTTTTTAATGGTACTTCATGCATGTCAAAGGCCACGTACACACTGCAGCTAAATTCGATTGTCAGTTCACCTTTTACTCCTTAAAGGTGGGGTAAGCGATTTCTGGTAGCCAATGTTGATATTTGAAATCACCAAAACAAACACTATTTATTTTGATAGCTCCACCCCACACATATTTAAGCAACCCAGGCAACGATTAGTTCTGTGAAACAAAGCAAAACCAATGTTACACCGTGTCTACACCGGACGCGAGCGGTGCGACAAAATACTATAAAGTCATTATAATCAGTGATGCTGTCTACACTGGATGCTGCGTGGTTCGACACGACAAATCCCAACAGTAAACTGCTGCCGCGTTCTATTTATGACGTGCTGACACAAATTTCAAATGATTTTCAACGGTCGCTTTATCGCGTCCAGTGTATGTAGACTTTAGCTGTTGCGGCGCGCCGCGTCCGGTGTAGACACAGTGTTACTCACCTATTGAGAAGAAACAAAGCAACCTCGGCGTCCGATCGCAGGCTTTCCGCTATCTCATATCCGCAACAGACCACTTTATTAACTTCATAAGGTGCCTATCTTTATGAGCTAATACCAAACAACATGCCTAAAAGCGCTTGTAAATATGAGCACATGGCAACACTGCAAGACAGCGCTCTATAAAGCAGCCTCCCGAGCAAAAACACAACGCTGCACGTCTATCAGCAGTAGTTTAAAATCGATGGATAAAAAGAGTCTTTAGCCAAAAAATGGCACATAACAAACGGCTAAATTCTTCTTCACTCCTCCAAGAAGCCAAAATGTTGCTATGGTTACAAATGCGGAAGTGACTGCTGTTCCGTACACACATGGAGCGATAATTTACGGGACTCACTTCCGCATTTAAATGCGGTTGTCACTCCTGAAACTTGTAGTGTGTACACCTAACATTTAAAATTTGTAAATGTGCACACACACACACACACACACACAGATAAATAGATAATATTAATATTTAATTTATATGATTATTAATATTATTATAATTTATATTATCCAATGTTTGTATTTTCAGTCTGTTATATGCAGCCGAATTAACTGCAGGGTTGTAGCTATGGACCTCAGAGGACATGGTAAGGGATTTCAAACTCTTTTATTTCAGAAAACGTCTTTGTTTTAATTAATTAGCTGATAACAAACCATAAGCTGTTGATTTTATAATCACATAGGTCAATAACATGCATGTGATGAACACAAAATGTATGATTTAACTGAGCAGCTTTCAAATGGTACATTTTCTCATATCATTCAGGTGATACTAATGTAAAGAACCCTGACGACCTGTCTGCTGAAACAATGGCCAAGTGAGTACATACTCATCTCTCAAGGTCTGTACAAAGCAGCATTTAATTTAGAAATGTTACTTTCTTTCAGGGATGTTGGAAAAGTGATGGAGGTACTTTATGGTGAAAACCCACCTCCCATCATGATTATTGGTCACAGCATGGGTGGAGCAATAGCAGTTCACACGGCTGCAGCCAATCACGTGCCATCACTGCTTGGCCTTTGTGTTATTGATGTAGTGGAAGGTAAGTTTTCACCCCTTATCCTTAGTTTACCTAGTTTGCATAGTTATTGCTGTAAGGTATTCTCCAAACCATTATGAAACCGCTATATGTTTTGATTTCAGGGCAGTTTGACTATATGTGACTATGCTTTATATTTATGCATACATTTAATGCGGTTTTGCTCATTCTTCAGGTACAGCAATGGATGCCTTGAACAGCATGCAAAACTTTCTGAGGAGTCGACCAAAAACATTTAAATCTGTGGAGAATGCAATCGAATGGAGGTACAAAGTTTTCTGTACACTTTTGAAAATAATATCCAGTGACAGTTGTTTAAAAATTAAATTAGTCCTGTAATATCTAAAACCTAGGACTGTCATTTGATTAATTGCACATATTGATTTTTAACACCTAACATTAAAATTTGTAAATGCACACACACACACACGCACACACCGTGTGTGTGTGTGTGTGTGTGTGTGTATCCAAATTGATGTGTGTGTGTGTGTGTGTGTGTGTGTGTGTGTATCCAAATTGATGTTGAAACAACATGTATTTCTGGGGATAAAATGAGTAATTATTGCTCCAGGCCTAAATGCCAAATTATTGTTTTTATTTAGAATTAATCAACAATTACAGAACATAATAAATTTTAATTTAATTGACCATAAAATAATGTCACTTTTAGCTGTGCTTTTTATATAGTGGAAATATTAATTACAGAAATGAACACAACCTTTTTTTATGGAAGCCTGTTTCCGCCACTGAATAAAAAAAAAAGCAAATTGCGACTTTTTATCTCACAATTCTGACTTTTTTTTCTCGCAATTGCGTTTACATCTTGCGAGTTTATATCTTACAATTCTGAAAAAAAAAAAAGAATTGCGAGATGTAAACTTGCAATTGCGAGAAAAGTCAGAATTGTGAGATACATTTTTTTTTTTTTTTTTATTCAGTGGCAGAAACGGGCTTCCCTATTTTATTCCCAGCTCTTCTAAAGACTGATCGTTTTTTTTCTTTCCTTACCAGCGTGAAAAGTGGTCAGATCAGGAATGTTGAGTCTGCACGAGTGTCCATGGTTGGACAGGTGAAAAAGTAAGTCTTCCCTGGTATTGGTTCCCTTAACTAGCTCCAGGAATTGTTGTACATTTGTAGAAATGTTTAGCTATTGTATGTATTGCACTGATTATTTGTCTTCGGATGTTTAGATGTGAAGAGCCATTAAGTAGTCCAGGGGTTTCCAAGAGCATCAGTGAAGGTATTATTGAAGAAGAAGAAGAAGAGGAGGATGAAGGAGGTGAATCCAACCACAAAAGGAAGAAAGAGGATGACCAAGAGGTATTATATGTTTCAATAAATGCAGCCTTGGTGAGCATAAGAGATTTTTTATCCCTTACATTATTGTTTCCTTACGATTTTCCCATTTGGCAGATAAAGAAAGAATGTCTGTACACCTGGCGTATTGAACTATCAAAGACAGAGAAGTACTGGGAGGGCTGGTTTAAAGGACTGTCTTCTCTCTTTCTCACTTGCTCTGTGCCAAAACTCCTTCTGCTGGCTGGTAAGAACACTTAGACTTACTCAGTGTAAAAAAACAACTCTTAATGAGTAATTTGTCTTCCATAGGCGTTGACAGGCTTGATAAAGATCTTACCATCGGGCAAATGCAAGGTAAAGCATTTATATTCTTGCTCTTTATAGTACAGCACATCACGTTCCTGTGGCCAGAAGGTTCTTCATGTCTTTTGTGGTTGTTGTTGTTATTATTATTATTATTATTATTATTATAGGAAAGTTCCAGATGCAGGTTCTGCCACAATGTGGCCATGCTGTTCATGAAGATGCCCCGGAAAAAGTATGTCTGTTTTATATCACAGTTATAGAAAACATATTCGCTTCTGCTGCATTTGCTTCTTCTGAACTATGATATCTGATGCAGGTAGCTGATGCTCTAGCCTCCTTCATGGTCCGTCACAAGTTCACTGAATTCCAGGAGGGTTTCCCCTGGTAAGAAGTCAAGTGTTGATTGAATGGTATAAAAGAAAATTCATATTTTTTGTTTTCTAATCTCTCCCTTTGTCTTCTGTGTGTGTCGTTTGCTTCAACAGACGGCGTGTAGCCTTCACTCGTAGTCTTCATCCAGCTCTCTGCTCTCCACCGGGGGTTACAATACAACCAAAACCACGGTGACGCCTCTGCTGCCAACTCATTCTTAGCACTTCATTCTTAAATTATATTCAGTTTTGTATGACTTTATGTATGTTTGCTGTAATCATTACGCTCCTCTTGGCAATTTTGGCAGGAAATACTAATACAATAATACTTATCATTTCAAATCATTATGTATATTTACATTTTTATTTTCCCTCGAACTGATTTCTTTTGCATTTCCTCTGATGCCTTGCTTGTTTGTTGTTGTAATTAGGATGATTGCATCATATTGTGTTCAAAGTGTTGGTTGTTGCTGATTTCAAGTGAAATAATAAAGAGAGGTTTCTGCAGTCTGCGCGCATTTATAATTTACAGTATTAGCAGAGAGAACATTTCATTCAGTGGAAGCAAATTGGATATTATAACTGAAATATACCAAAATGAATTGGAATATGATTGAGATCTTATAAATCCAAATCAAATCTGGAAATATGTATCAATACCCAGCCCTTATTTATTCTGTGCATGACATAAAATTATATTCTTTGCTCTTCACTTCTGATTTACAGGTTATATCGTGCAATTTTATACATTACCAACAAAGAAGCTTAACATAAAAATTGCCTTTTGGTCAGTGGTGTAAGAGAAGCAGTTCTGTCTCTTACTAATATGTAAATCTAGCGATAGAATCAATATATAAACAATAAAATACATCAAGAAGTGCAATAATTTGAACAGAAGATAGATTGATATTTTAAACTCTTTGTATACTGTTAATTATTCAATACAGTATTGCACAAATTTAAATATCAGATAAGGGTGTTTTATTTATATTTGTATATACATAATTTATGTTGTTGATAGATACAATAGCTTTAAAGTGTGTCTTTTTACAGTCAAAAGTGTATTTGTGCATAAAACAAGCTGTCTGCATATATTTTAATGATTCTTATAAGAGCCTGTTAACAATTAACAGAGTTTGTGTTATTTTAGCAGCAAGACATGTAAAAACCTGTGATCTTACAAATTATAACAGAAAGAAAAATAAAATGAAAGCATGAAAAATAATGCAATTTAATATAAAACTATATGGTTCTGTTATCTTTTTCAGATAAACATGTTTAAATATGGCATTCATAATGATGAAACAGTTTGTTGTAACTTTACAATTACCATTGTGCAAATTATTATTTCATATCATCTCATATCATACAGTTAATGTACATTAACAGAGGGCCGTATTTTGCCTGAACGATAGCAGAAATAATATTTGAATAAGGGCCACACGGCTTCATCTCTCATACCATAGATCAGAGGACTCAGGCAGCGTGGTAGCATAAGAAGAATAAGAAAATTCAGATATCTGAGATTTATGAAGAGAGAAGAGCTGCCAGACACTGTGTATAGTGCTTTGTTTATTGTCGCATACAGGAAAGAGGTGAGACACAGTCCCAGCTGAATCAAGTGCAAGAGCACAGTTTTGAGGGCTTTCTTAGCAGAATCTTTATCAGAGGAAACAGACCTGGCTGTGATCATAATGCTAATGTATGTGAAAATTATGATCACTGCAACAGACACAAAATAAAGAACATCAAACCCTTGAGTTTTATCCAGCTGCCATTTGAATAAAAACAATTTTTCTTGTGTGCAAAATAAAACCTCTACAAATAAACTTGGATTGATAATTAACACAAAAATAATGTCTGTTATAATATTTATAGAACTAAGGAACCAGATGAATCCTATGGCGATTCCGGTCCTTTTTGGTGTGGCGATGTTGCAGTGCCTCAGAGGGAAGCAGATCGCCACGTACCGCTCCAGAGACATCAGTGCTAGTGTCAGAGGAGCGTTACGGAAAGTACAGTAGGAGATAATGACTAACAGAGTGCAGATGGCTCTGGTTACTTGAAGGTAATACGCACCCATAGTGTACATGACAGTTGTGAGGAGCAAAAGCACAGAGTCATTCATAAGCATGTGGCCAAAAAGAATGTAGCGCGGCGTCTCATGGAATACACGCTTGCTTCTCAGGGCAAAGAACATCACACAGTTTACAAAAAAGAAGAACAGAGATATTAACATAAGCACTGAAATTTTAGTACTGGGCCCAGCATCCATTTCTACCTTAACGATTTGCTGATAAATGAAAGAGACATCCTCAGTGCCATTAGAGCCCGCCATGAGCTGAAAGACAAGAAGACAGAGAAACAAGTCTGATTAGAACATGTATACTGTGTAAATCTGAGTGGCATCTTTATCTATCTGTTGTGCACTGAAGTGAGATTTGTAAGTTTGCAGCATACCTCAGACACAAACGTGTTATTCTTCAGTCAATAAGTCAGACATCAGCCTTTCATCTGATCCAGTGGACGATTCCACAAACAGTTCTGCACCTATACTTATATAGCTGTTACACTATGGCAGACAGAACCACATGGGTATACTGTATGTGTCACTGGGTGCATAAGAGGTATGGGAGGGAGTAAAGCGAGACAGGAGTGTAGAAAGAAGCGTGTGGGGGTCATTCTAAGAAGTAGGGCCCAAAATCTGAGACTACTAGTGAAAATGCTTCTACCTATTTCTGATTTAATGCAATACATCATACCATGGTGGTATAATTCAACACACACACACACACACACACACACGTTTGTTTCTGTTAATTGTGGGGACTTTCCATAGACTTCTATTACATTTATACTGACCAAACAATATTTTCTATCCCTTAAACCTACCCGTTACAGGAAACCTGTTTGCATTGTTACTTTTTATTTTCCTTGTGGGGACCACAGTGTCAAAAATGTCAGGTTTTACTACCCTTGTGGGGACATTTGGTCCTCACAATGTAACATAAACAAGTACACACACACAACTAAAATAATATAACAATATTTATTTATGATTTTACAGTAGTAGCTTATATTTATTATTATGTGTATTTTGGCCGTATGGTTATCCTGTTACACAGATTATGTTGTTGAGACTCATTATAGCTTCCTCAGAGGTTTTAACGTACCGAGATGATCATTGATGGTGGAAAATAACATTAACAAATGGACAGTTATTCAGCGAAAAGAACGATCCCAAATTCGCAATACAGTTTGTGCAAGTGATTCAAAAACTGTTCAGTCCATTAAAGTTCATGTATTCTCTCTCGGATTATTTGCTGGTGACCTTTACAAGTGTTGATGAGACGAGGTTTAGCTTTCTGAATGGATGATGGGAAAATAATAAACAGAAAAAGCTAAGAATTCTATATATATATTTTTTTTAATGAAGTCTTTTCTGTGTTTAAATAATCTTTCATTAACCCCTTTCACATTCATTTTGAGGCTAAAATCCATCTAATACCAGATATAAACAAAAATACATTTAAAAAGTCTGTACAGTCAACATTGTGCACTAATGCCTTTACAGACAAAAATAATAATAATAATAATGAGGAAATTATGCAGTTTTTTTGTGTGATTACTGAAAATGTTAATAGTTAAATATAGTACTTTATTACAGCAACACCTACAACTCAGATTTATTTAAATTAGTTGCGGCTATGAACATTTTGTTCTAGTGTACAAAATCCAATTTTTTTGGTGTGGCAGTGAATTGGGCTGAGATTTTAAAACGTTAAACACAAGCGTGTTGCTTTTCTACAGAGAATAAGGCAGACATCAGCCTTCTATCTGCTCCAGCAGCAGATTCCATAAACAAGTCACAAAGGATGTTGATTATGCTTCATTGATTCAAGATCATTAATTGTTTCAAAGATAAAAATTAACAAATAAAATATTTAACACTATCATATTTGCAAAAAAAACAAAAACAAAACCCTTGTAGATTATACTGAAGCTACTTTATTTTGCCTCGTCGTTGCGCCCCCTGCTGGTAACCTTTGCTATCTTGATGAGGTGAATTAAAATAAACCTGTTTTTAAAGCCACATGAACGGATAATACAAGGTTTTGCTTTATTTATTTGAATTTGCCTAAAAATTAGCAATTTGCACACATGCGTTGCTGCTGTAAAGCAAGGTCACATCCAAACATGATAAAAATAAGAGAAATGTACGGTAAGTGTGGCTGCTTGAGCACTTCTCACTTAAACACATATGATCTGCTAGAATATGACTATAGATTTTTAGAGCTGTTAAAATGTTTGCTCACAAAGATGAGTGCAGACTGTTAAAGAGGAACACAGAAAATAGTTTATTTATAGTTCTCATATGTGTTTAAAAATCAGATGAGGGTGGATTATTTACATTTACATTGTAAATGATAAACTATACATATGTATATGCTGAAAGAGCCTCCTAAAAGAGTCTTACTTTAACAGTCCAAAGTGTACAAGTGTAAAGATTCTTATTAGGGGAAATTGTCTGTTTTGGTTAATATTTTCTTGTTTAAGAGAGGCTGATCAAAAGACTTTTACAGTTTGAAATCTATACAAACAGACTGATTCTTTACAACAACAAAAAAATCTTCTAATGTGAAAAATATAATACTGGCTAAATAACTGGGGTCAACAACTAAAACAAAAATAATGTCTGTTACAAAATTGATAGAACTAAGGAACCAGATGAATCCTATGGCGATTCCGGTCCTTTTTGGTGTGGCGATGTTGCAGTGCCTCAAGCAGATCGCCACGTACCGCTCCAGAGACATCAGTGCTAGTGTCAGAGGAGCGTTACGGAAAGTACAGTGAGAGATAAAGACTAACAGAGTGCAGATGGACTTAGGTATTGGAAGAAAACAGAGAGCCACTGTGTACATAATAGTTGTGACCAGCAAAAGCACAGAGTCATTCATAAGCAGTAAGGGTAAAATCTTTGCGTGGCAGGGGCAGCTGCCACTCGACCTGCCACCGCTATGTGCGCCTGCCACTCTACCTGCCACCGCCATATGCGCCTGCCACGGGACCTGCCACTCTACCTGCTGCTATGTGCGCCTGCCAATGCCACCAAATGCGCCTGCCACCGGACCTGCCATATGCGCCATTGTGGATTTAAGGGAGAAATAAAACATGTGCGCCTGCCAAGCTATGTGGACCTGCCAACATGTGCCAGGTACCTGCAATAAATGTACTGAATGTGTGCTGTCTGTTTGTTTATATGCATCACCACCACAGTGTAACCAGAACACAGCTAGCTGTTGTGGCGCGCCTGGCCCACTCGACCACAGCTATTGTAGTGGCTGGCGCGACGCTTCGGTGCTGCGCCATGCGCCATTATGGATTTAAAGGGAGAAATAAAACATAAGTTATATGTGCAAATAGGTAAATAAATGTAGACGCTTCGGTGCATTGTGCTGTCTGTTTGTTTATAATGCATCAACCACAGTGTAACCAGAAGAGCATGTGCTGTGTGTGGCGCGAGGCGGGCGCGACGCTGCGTAGCGTGCTGCGCCATTATATGGGAGGAATAAAAAAAAATGTTATGTGGCAAATAGGTTAATAATTGTAGTGTAAATAAATGTACTGTTTGCTGTTGTTTATATGCCATCAATGGAGTCTCATGGTATGTAAAATTAAGGCGCCTTTTATGTGGCACGCAATTGGAGTCAGCATATGTTTGATCAGGTTAATTAATCAGAATTAACTCCGCCCGATGCCGACTTGAAAAGCCCGTGTTATTTTTCTCTCTCTCTCTCTCTTCCCCTTTATGATGACTCACTTGCTGCTGTTGCAGTCCTCAGCTTATTTAATGTAAAAGTTCAGTTTGTAATCCTTGTAGCTTGTCAATGGCAAAGTGGTTATCAGTTTCGTTTTTTCGCTGTCTTTATTGAACTGTAGAGACATGATTGCTGCCCCTGCCAACATTTATGTATTAAAACGTTAAACATGCATATGTTTTCTTGCAATTTTGCGCATCAAATTAATAAAGTAAGAATAAGAGACAATTGGCTTCTCTGCATTTCACACAATATCAACAAAATGATGAACAGATTCACATAAAAACAAAAGTTTCACAAAGGATGTTGATTACTTGCATTATTGTTTGTATTTGATCCATTGATTTGAAGGACAAGAATTAATGCCGTAATTTTTTCTGGGCCGCTGTGCCATAAAGATAAAAATTAACAAATATACACAATATTTTTTATTCTTGCACGTCACAATATCATATTTCATGCATTTTAAAATAAGGAACAAACAGGGTCTTGACAAAATATGATGATTTGATTTTCAGAACACCCCTCCCTAATATATATGCCTACTGATTAAATAAATATATTTATTGAATGCTATAAAATACTACTTTACAAAGAAATCCATAAAGCCTATTAATTATCCATAAAGATCCAATTTCTTCTAAAGGCGTGTCCAATTCAAATATTATTCATGTCAGGATCGTCGTTTTGTTTTTTTTTCTGTGTGCATTTCAGAGGCATGCGTGAGACAAATACCCTACGCATGCTGTATTTGAAAAATGAACTAAATAAGATTAACGTCATACTGTCAAAATTAATAAAAAATGATATTATATTGCGTTTAATGTAAAAATTACACTCCGAAAAAAAAAAAAAAAAAGTCTGTGACTTTGTGTTATTGTTCTTAACAAGCATAACATATGCCTATAGTATTTTTGAAAACTCCTTTTAAGCGATTTCGTGAGACGAGTATAAATTGTTCTGATTTTTTTTCAATATGTATTGTTTTGGCAAATTTAAAGAGGAAAATTCATTGATTCACATGCAAACTTGTAGTTACCTCACTACAAATCTTTATTGTTTTTAAATATGATGATTTGATTTTCTTGAAAATTATACAGTGAATAGTCCATAATAAAAAAAACGTTGAAGAATCAGGCGCATGGGTGGCTGATTTTCTAACAACATAATATATATTTACCATCTGAGTGGCTCGCGTGTGAATGGACCTGCGTTAATAGCATTTAATTAAAACAGTTGTGAATAGTCACGTATTTTTTTACGTCAGAATATCATATCATGTTTTTAAAAAGAGCATTATTTGATTTTCATTCTAATATGTTAATATTGAAACAAAATATTTCTTAAAGTATTGTGCAGTAATAATTAAACATATATTACAGTAGTCAATGTTATGATTAATATCTGCATTCTAATATGGACACATACATAATATATATGCTAACAACATTAAACCATCAATCTCATGCCCATGTCAACATAATGGCAGCGATCTATTAATTATCGTTAATTACTGGCCTTTGTCCCCAACAGCAGGGGCGCTTTTTTTAAAGATCAGACAAATACTTTTACATATTCTTTCGAGTTAAAAACTCTCTTTAATCCATCTTAAACAAAACTTAAAATTGAAGAAGACCGTTGTTCAAAATACTGCAGAGCTTTTTTATTTAATGCTTTAAAAAATTTTAAAATATATATATATATATTAGTCAAGTGCATAAACTTTGCGCTGCTGCGCGCGATCGCGTCAAAGGTGGCATCAGAGTGGCACTAAGTGCTACCGTTTTTGTGCCATGAAAGCTGCTTTACCCCGGGGCGCCTTTAGCCCGTTGTTGTATTTTACGCTTGCTTTTTAGAGCTCTTTATGGCGCAAGCAACAGTTGCGCCTGCCACAACATCTCTTACTGTTTACACTATGAAACATCATGTAAGCGAACAGACCGTGCAATTCACACTTTGGCCGTGGCATACATATTTTAAATAGCTGCTTTAATGTTTAATCCTCTCTTTACGCAGAGATGGCCAACATTGTATTATCAGGAGCGTAGCACCTAAGCTTGCGCCATCTTCCCTAAAGCAGTGACTTCGCGAGGCAAAACAGAAGAACAGAGATTAAGATGACGGGTAATGTGGCAGGTGCACTGAACCCAACATTTGACAAAACAGAAGAACAGAGATGGCAACAAAAATCTGCCATGCAGGCGCACATAGCGGTGAAATTCTAGTCCAAAGACAAGAAACACAAGAGACACAAGGCTGCCCCTGCCACGCAGAGATTTTACTCCCTCTCTTCATAAGCTTTTTTATTTAATGCAAAAGATACGTGGCGTCTCCTGGAATATGCGCTTGCTTTTTAGATTAAAAATCTGCAAAGAGCATGTAAGTTAGTGAAATAGTTTACAAAACAGAAGAACAGAGATGTTCTGCAAAACACAGAGCCACTGCATGTAAACTGATGTGAAACATCAATGTCTAACTTAAAGTTGTTTTTTTGCCGGGGATATGATGACACATTGTTTAAAGCTGAAAACTAAAGACAAGAAACACAAGAGACACAAGGCTTATCAGAGCAAGTTATACTACAGATCATGCCCAATGCAATGTGATCTTTTTTTTATCTTTTGCTCATGTTTTGAATTTTAAACTTAAGATTAAAAATCTTTTTTATTTAATGTTACATATTTTAAATAGGTAATTAATCATTGCAGATTCCACAAACAACTTTATAGTGTTTAATGATGACAGCAATCTTGAACCACGTGAGTGGAAATAAATAGAGAAAGGTTGGCTGTGTGTGTCAAGTGGGTGGGATGAAGTTACATTTGTTAGACCAATTGTATTGTCAACAAAACAACATGGTTTTGCCAGGGCTGCACTTTTGCTGGTCACGTGAACGAATATTGGTTATGCACCACAAGTAGACATTGAGATGATATTTTCTTGCAGAAAAACAAACAAACAAAAAGAACATGTTTAAGATAATTTAAATATCATCGACACACATGAGTAATGGAAATAGCTTGTACATGCATTTACAGAAAATACAAGAATGAGGAAAACGTGACAGAATCTTTATGTTAACCACAAGTCTTAAAAATCAAGATTTGTACATTAACAGATAAAATTAACTTTTTTTTTAAAGGGGAATATTCTCATGCAGAAGAAATTGTAGCCAGATGTGTTGCTCGTCGTTGCGCCCCCTGCTGGTGAATGTGCAAGGTCTTGGTGAAAAAACATAAAACCTCAAGCCACATGTCAAGGTTTTGTTACAAAAATTGCCATGCATAAAAATCTTTGCTTGATTAAAAATGCTATTAGCGCATATTATGTGCGTTGAAGAATCCACATGTGCTGTTGCTGCTGTAAAGCAAGGTCACATCTAGACATGATAAAAACAAGAGAAATGTATGGTAAGTGTGGCTGCTTATGAATCACTTTGCTATAGATTTTTAGAGCCTGACAAAGATGAGTGAAGACTGTTAAAGGGGAATATGGAAAATAGTACAGTATATGAACTAAAGCCAGATGTAATAAACAAAATTAAGATAATAAAGCAGGAAGTCCGTTTTAACATTAAACATAAAAATCAAAGTCATTACAAGTCATTAAGTTACATATTTTAAATAGTGTTCATTAAATATGAGTAGTTTTTTTTAGCAAATAAAAAGTACTCAACATTGACTCTGAAGGATTTGTAAGATATTTGATCAGACCCACTCATCAGCCACAGTGTAAGTTAGTGAAATAGTTACTTTATAGACACAAAAGCCTAAAAGAGTCTTCCTTTAACAGTCCAAAGTGTACAAGTGCATAAAACAGGTTGTCTGCATAAATTATAAACATTCTTATTAAAAGTGTGAGACAGTCCCAGGAGCAAGTTACAAATCTACACAAACAGACTGAAAGTGAATGTCAGACTATACATTTAATGTACATTAACAGTGGGCCTTACTTTGATAAAGACCACACGGCTAATACATAGATCAGAGGACTGCAGAATAAGAACAATAAGACTCAGATATGGAGAGAAGAGTCAGTCATCATGTATAGAAGATAAACAAGAGAATCAAGTGCCACTGTGTACAGTGCCTCATCATACGTAATGTATGTGAAAATTATGATCACAACAGACAAAAATAAAGAACATCAGAGTGCATTTGAATAAAAACAATTTTTCTAATAATAGTTGTGACCAAAAGTATAATACTGGCTAAATAACTGGGGTCAACAACTAAAACAAAAATAATGTCTGTTACAAAATTGATAGAACTAAGGAACCAGATGAATCCTATGGCGATTCCGGTCCTTTTTGGTGTGGCGATGTTGCAGTGCCTCAGAGGGAAGCAGATCGCCACGTACCGCTCCAGAGACATCAGTGCTAGTGTCAGAGGAGCATTACGGAAAGTGCAGTGAGAGATAAAGACTAACAGAGTGCAGATGGACTTAGGTATTGGAAGAAAACAGAGAGCCACTGTGTACATAATAGTTGTGACCAGCAAAAGCACAGAGTCATTCATAAGCATGTGGCCAAAAAGAATGTAGCGCGGCGTCTCCTGGAATATGCGCTTGCTTTTTAGAGCAAAGAGCATCACACAGTTTACAAAACAGAAGAACAGAGATGTTAACACAGCCACTGCAGTTTTAGTACTGAACCCAACATCAATGTCTAACTTGAAGATTTGCTGATAAGTTAAAGAAGACTCATCCTCAGTTGTGCCATTGGACCCCGCCATAAGCTGAAAGACAAGAAACACAAGAGACACAAGGCTTATCAGAGCAAGTTATACTACAGATCATGTCCAAAGCAATTTGATGCAAGATTTAAAAAAATCTGCAAAAGGTGCCTCAGACTCGACATTAACCTTCCATCTGCTCCAGCTGCATTCTGCTCCGAAACTTATATAGCTGTTATATGGTGGCAGACAGAACCACATGGGTATACTGTACGTCTCACTCAGTGGGTGGGAGTCTTTTGGGGATCTCTCACTAAAGCTTAATTGCCTGTTGTGTTCCATTGTCTTCACATATCTGTTTAATAAACCCCCACAATTGAGTTCATCCCCTGTATCTGTTAAATCCAGACCAGACATCACAAAATAGCCAATATGGCAGCCCCATAGAGAAATGTGTGGCAGAGTTTTTAGAACTTTACCATGAGGTTCCCTGAAGTAGACACATGCTTAAGGCATGTTTTTGAAATGGACTGGATGATTCACTGTACATATTATAATAAGAGACAGCACTACCTTAAATGAGTTTATTCATGTCCTTTGGTTCAGAGTTTCTAAGTCTGGTGGTCCTGAGTCCAATGGTCCTGAGCCTGGTGGTCTCAAAGCTTCCAAGTTTGGTGGTCCAGTGGTCCCAAGCACTGTGGTCCTGAGCCTGGGAATTCTGAGGCCATTGCTTTCAAGTTTGGTGGTCCCAGAGCTCCCAAGTCCAGTGGGCATGGTGGTTCCAATTCTGGTGGTTCTCCCTATCATGGCCATGGGGGGTTTGGTTCCTGTTATGTGGTGTCCACTGGTGTCCACCCTGGAGGGATCCAGCTCTGCCCTGGTGGTCACCTCCTGCTGAGCCTACACTCCTGAGGTGAATCTCAACAGGCTTCCCAAGGTCCTCTGCTAGCACTGCCTTGGTGGTCCCTCGAGGAGTTACATTGGTGCCGTGACCCGGATGGGAGTGAGGTTTAGGGGTGAGTGTAACGGAGGGCAGCTAGTAAGAACTGTGTGGGTAAACCTCACTCTCCTGATCTCAAGAGGCGCACTAGCGACTGATGTTATAGGTTAGATGTTATTGTCCTTGATAGTGCTCCTGCCTCCCATGCTGGAAACGCCAGTTCAAATTCAACTTGGAGTGGGTCGAGTAGAACCAGAGGGGTTACACCAGCTCCACCGACCCCTTCATGGTTCCCTACTACATCTACTTCATGTCACATTTTTAAGGAGTGCACATCTGCATGGTATAACTGAACTAATAGAAAGAAATAGAGAAAGTCCCTTTACTGACTGCTCCGCCTGTACACAACGAATCACCTCGGAGCAGGTCAAGTAGAACCGGAGGTTAGAAGTCTTCACGGAGGACCCGAGACCCGAGGACACGGGACCCGACCCGGGACCCGTACGGGTTCGGGTCTATATTTTAAATGGTCAGCCGGGTCCGGGTCGGGTCCCAATCTATTACTTCGGGTCCCGGGTCTTTTTAACATTGTGTGTAATACCCGAGACAATCGGAGAACACCGCACCCGCCAGAGATCAGTGTCAGTCAACATGCGTGTGTGTAACTTGCAGTCTGTAAAATTAGGATGAGAAAAGTGTGAGCGAGAAATACATTTACATTTACATTTATGCATTTAGCAGACACTTTTATCCAAAGCGACTTACAGTGCATTCAGGCTATACATTTTTTTTTTATCAGTATGTGTGAGAAGAAATAAGGTGGAAGAAACACGCGTTACCTCAGCCGCCAGAAACAGAGCGCGGGCGGAGTAGTACTGCAAGCGGACGCTGATCATGGATTCCTTCATGAGTGATGTGGAAAAAAAAGCTGAAACAAAACAGAATAGACGCACTTGTTATTGTACACGCACGCAGTAGAGTGTAACAAACTTCTAATTCTGTGCGTTTTTTTGCTACGCAAATTGAGTCTTTATTACAACAACCAACAAAAAGTATTGTTATTGTAGTTCAAAAGGGTAAACGTAACAGTCGAAGTTGACTCGAGATGAAAAAAAAACTGCGAAGTTGCATTAGTCATCCGTCTCCGTGACCGTGTACTTTTGAAGCTGGAATAATGAGTGGATTAAGAAGGCTCTTTCAGTCAGCAAGAGAGAGGAACAGCCTAACATGGATGGACATTTATTGGCAAGGAGGATTGTATGCATCGCAGTCAGGGAGAGGGCTACTAACAGTAAAGGAAAAAAGTTTTTTTTTCGCAACATGTTTATTGACGTAATAGCATTTGCTGTGCAATATGTGCCGATCGGGACGGGTGCAGTCGGGTCTGTGTCTTCCCAGCCGGGTTCGGGTCCAACTTTCGAATAATGGTCGGGTCCGCGTCGGGTCCGGGTAGTACATTTAAGGCATTTCTCGGGTCTGCACGGGTTCTGGTCCCACTTTCAAATAAAATACGGGTCCGGGTCGGTTCCGTGCGCCATATTTATGGGTCTCTTCGGGTTCGGGTACGAATTTTTGGACCCGTGAAGACCTCTACCGGAGGTGTTACATTGGTGCCGTGACCCGGATGGGAATGAGGTTTAGTAAGAGCTGTGCAGGTAAACCTCACTCCCCTGATCTTAAGAGGCGCACTAGCGACTGACACTAGAGGCTGCCGTCTTTAGTGCCCTTGTTAGTGCGCTCGCCTCCCATGCTGGAAACGCTGGTTCGAATCCAGCTCGAAGCGGGTCAAGTAGAACTGGAGGGGTTACACCAGCTCCACTGGCCCCTTCGTGGTTCCCTACTACATCTACTTCACGTCACATTTTTAAGGAGCACACATCTGCATGGAATAATATGGGTCACCTGATTAATCTACTCCACCTTGGCCTTTCAGTACTCGGTTTCATCCTGGTCCTTCACACCCTCTGGTCAAGCCCCAGTCTCCAGCCTCAGTGGTGCTCTATTCTCTAGACCAGGGGTCGAACCTGTCTTGGTGGATCCCCAGCCAGAGCTGATCCTCCCTATACGCAGAATACGCACGCTGCGTAGGGCCCCCGAAACACCAGGGGGCCCCCTTGCTCTCAAAGATGTTTTAATTTTAGTTTCGGTTTTAATTTTGGCCAGCAGTTCTGAAAACATGAATAAACGTTTCATTTAATGTGGTGCGCTGTCACGCTCTCTACTTACAAATCAGCCAAATCATGTAACGTGAATGTCGTCCAGTCTCTTGCTCTTACTTAAAAAAAAAAAAAAACGAGAGCTTATACGAGCCGCGGAAGAGATACTGTTTCTCGAGCGCTTTCCGCGAGCACGATTCGAGATGGAGTGAAACATGGACAAATGCGTCTCATCCATTCTCACCCCCTCCCACCCCCCGACACAGTTTTGCGTGGGGCCCCCAGAAGTCTAGGATCTGCACTGTCCCCAGCACTGCAAATTTTGTACTTCTCAATCATCTAACACAACTGATTCAACTCATCAGCTTGTTACTAGAGAGAGCAAGACCTGAATTGCGTGTGTCTGATAAAGGCGACATACAAAATGTGCAGTGCTTGGGATCCTCTAGGACAGGTTTGAAAACCACTGCTCTTGAGAACTAACCATCCACACTTGACATTCATCACCTCCTTAATCAAGGACTGGATTGTCCCCTATCTTACTCTAATATCTTTAAAAGTATACTGCCGATACATTATATCATCATAAAACATTTTTTATTTATTCAAGTATTTGTACATTAATTTGCCAGGAGTACATGAAAATGTCTGCTGCATTCAGATTTAAATGAATGGGCCTACATGAAAGAATCCAGGGTCTGTCACTGCATAATGTTCACAACATATACAACAGCAATGTAAGTCCCTCTCTATGCTGCTATAATGTTGTCATAGGTTTGAGAGGAGCAGTTCTGTCTCTTACTCACATTTACATGTAATACAATAGCAGATATAATGTGTAAATAGAAGGATATACATTAAAAAAAGCAACACATTAAGTTCAGAGAATATACTGTAAGTAAGCTTAACTCTATAGACAAAAATGAAGTATTCAACAAATGAATGCTGAACTATTTTTAGGATCACTATGTATCTTTTAATACACTACTTTTATTACACAAGCTCAGATAAGCGTGGATTATTTATATGTATATAATCAACTATACATAAATGTTGATGATAAAAGCCAGAGTCCAAAATGTACAAATGAATTACACTGGCTGTCTGCGCATTTTATAAAGATTACATACAATCTTACATATAATTCGAGGTGTTAACTGTCTTTTTTTCTATGGTACTTTAATGCTTGGTTAAGCATAAAAGTATAATATAATAATAACACATTATTATTATTTTCTCAAAATTATTTTTATTTTGCTGTAAGTCTTACTATTAGTCTTCAACTTTTTTGTGTGTGTGCAAGAGACGATGTGTAATTTCAGCAGCCAGAAACTTATCAATAACAGCTTCGATATTAGAATATAAAAATAATAAAATGAAAGCATTAAAAAATATATAAGCATAAAAATTAAATTAAAATATATAAGTAAATAAATATTACATTAAATTGTGCACATATACCTGTATATTACTCGCTGAGATTACTCACTGACAATCTTAAAAATATTTTTGGCAGAGAATAAGTTGATCTGAGAGTTTGGCAAACATGTTTAATATTGCAATTATGATATTATGATTAAGGTTTTTGCATCTTGCAAGCGATATTACCATTTGCATGTCAAATTGCCATACAATTAATGTACATTAATAGAAGGTTTTACTTTTCCTGAACGATAGCAGAAGAAATATTTGAATAAGGGCCACACGGCTTCATCTCTCATACCATAGATCAGAGGACTCAGGCAACGTGGTAGGATAAGAATAATAAGAAAATTTAGATATCTCAGATTTATGAAGAGAGAAGAGTTGCTTCCAGTCATCATGTATAGTGTTCTTTCTATTGAAGTATACAGGAAAGAGGTGAGACACAGTCCCAGCTGAATCAAGTGCAAGAGCACAGTTTTGAGGGCTTTCTTAGCAGAATCTTTATCAGAGGAAACAGACCTGGCTGTGATCATAATGCTAATGTATGTGAAAATTATGATCACTGCAACAGACACAAAATAAAAAACATCAAATGCTTGATATTTATCCAGCTGCCATTTGAATAAAAACAATTTTTCTAATGTGCAAAATATAATGCCAGCTAAATAATCAGGGTTGACAGTTAAAACAAAAATGATGTCTGTTATAATATTTATAGAACTAAGGAACCAGATGAATCCTATGGCAATTCCGGTCCTTTTTGGTGTGGCGATGTTGCAGTGCCTCAGAGGGAAGCAGATCGCCACGTACCGCTCCAGAGACATCAGTGCTAGTGTCAGAGGAGCGTTACGGAAAGTACAGTAGGAGATAAAGACTAACAGAGTGCAGATGGACTTAGGTATTGGAAGAAAACAGAGAGCCACTGCATACATTATGGTAGTAACCAGCAAAAGCACAGTGTCATTCATAAGCATGTGGCCAAAAAGAATGTAGCGCGGCGTCTCATGGAATATGCGCTTGCTTTTTAGAGCAAAGAGCATCACACAGTTTACAAAAAAGAAGAACAGAGACATTAACACAGCCACTGCAGTTTTAGTACTGAGCCCAATATCCATTTCTTGATTAAAGATTTGCTGATAAGTGAAAGACACATCCCCAATTGTGCCATTGGACCCCGCCATAACCTGAAAGACAAGAAACAGAGAAACAAAATTGATTTGCAAAAGTTATACTAATGTGATCTTTTTACATCTATTTGAATTAAAGATTAATATTGTAAAAGTTTGCATAAGATGCAACAGACCTCTTACACAAAAATGCCACCTTTCTGCAGTAAGTCAGACATTAAACTTCCATCTGCTCCAGCTGCAGATTCCACAAACAACTGCATTCTGCTCCTGAACTTATATAGCGGTTACATCAGAAATGATCTTGTTATTGGGAGATACCTGGGTCCACGCCTCTACCATTGGAGAAAGTGTAACGGCCAACTTTGATCATGTGTACCATCATAACCAAACAAATCGCAGCCTTGACGTCATTGAATTTGTGCAACAGTTAATGGCCCTGTCCCAAATTGCACCCTAAACTCTCTTGGAGTCCACACTTTCGTTACGAAATGCCACTTTGTCTGTCGGGTAGAAGTCTGGCTCGCCAGAAGTGCGCATCAAGGGAGCAAAGGTGCTGCTAAAACGACGAATGGGACACTCTACAGTCTCTATAGGCAAACATGTTGAAGATTAGCCGAAAGACTGTCATTAAATGATAAGCAGTTTATCCAGCATAGTGAAGTCTCTCCTCTATTGACATTGATTAAAAAAAACAGCCTCTGATCTCTTTATCTGTGTACCATAGCATTACGCTTTTCTTTGCTAACCTAAGTTAGAGGCTTGCCTTCAAGTGGCTTTGGTTACACTGTGGCTAGTTTCGCATAGCCAGACCTTCAGACTGACAGCAGAAGGTCTGGGAACCTTGGCCGCTTTGAATGGCCAAGGCCCGCCCAAGAAGGCCTTGGCCATTCAAGGTATGACTGACAGGTAAAACAACTAATCACGTTTCATTTTGTGCCGCGTCATGTTTAGGGGCTTGCAAATGTCCCCATAAAAAAAAGACTACAATGCGGTAATTTTGAAAACAATGATAAAAATCCATTCACTCCTTTTTTTTAATCCCCTAAAAACCTAAACAGTCTCAATTATCAAGCCATTTTGATTTTCTGAGCAATATGATGTCATATTGCTCAGGCCCCTCCCATGACCGCTGATGTACTGTCCCGTATTAGCATATTTCCGCACTCAGCCAGTTGTACAAAGTCCGTCATTTTCTCCGCACTGAGCAGCTGTAGCAGCTAGGGCTGTCGCGATAACCGCAATATCGCAATACCGCGCTATTGACGAGCATAACCGCAGAGGAATGCAACAACCGCAGCAACTGCGATATTTGCTGTTTTCTTTTTTCGTAAGGTTATGCCCTTCTCGTTTTACACTTCGTGCATGTGTACTGAATATTAAATAGGTTAGTAATGATAACATAATGTGTACCATGCTAACAAGCCTAAACAGACACCGAATGAGAGGGAGCGACTGATCGCGTGCGATTACCTGCGTCTGTCCTTCAGGCTGAGTCATGTGTATTTAGTCATGTAGAAAATAGGTTGTCATGTCCAAGGAAAGCGAAATCTCGGTCTTAGCATCGACGCTCTGCTGGTCAGCTGAGGCTTTAAAAGTGGCGCTCAAAGTTAAAATGATTTCAACAGCATATTTCATAACATTTGAATGAACAGTTGAATGAAAGTTGAATGAACGGTTTAAAGACCCACTCAAAGACAGTCCCTTACCGCCAGATTGTGGCGCGTGCGATTAAACTGCACTCTGACTCCTTCAGGCTGAGTCAGAACACGCAGGTGTGTATTTAGTCATGTAGAAAATCTTGTCCAGGTTGTCATGTCCAAGGAAAGCGAAATCAGCACTCGGTCTTAGCATCGACGCTCTGCTGGTCAGCTGAGGCTTTAACTAACTAATATAAATATATAAGTGGCGCTCAAAGTTTTAAAATGATTTATTCTGTTAACAGCATTTGATTTCATTAACATTTGAATGAACTTCTGTTTAGTTGACTTCCTATTTCAACGTTGATTTAGTTTCGTTTCTGAACGGTTCCTTACATCTTAGACACATCACACACAGATTATGAGGGATGCACTGACCGCCAGATTGGATGGAACTTTAATTTCGTTGTACATGTTACAACTGACAATAAAGACTGAGCCCGTTGAGAACACGCAGGTTGATAATATCAACCGAAAGTATATGTGGTAATACTCTACCGCGCTAGTCAGCCATTCTTAGGATCAGCACTAACTGTTATAAATATATAGGGAAATTCCTTCACTGCGACAGCCCTAACGATCGCGTTTATTGTCTTGTAGGTGCAGGTGTTCTGTTATGTTGGACCATTATTTTGTAGAAGAATATAAGAGTCCTTAATTTTCTCCTGACATCTTCTGTTTAGGTCCACTTCCTATTTCAACGAGGACGATTTAGTGGATTCGGTTTCTGAATTCCTTACATCTTAACACATACACACACAGATTATGAGGGATGCTACTGAATAATGGATGGAAATTTAATTTCGTTGCACAAATACATTTTACTCCTGTTACAATGACAATAAATTTGATTTGGGACAATTCAAGGCAGGTATATATATATACAGTTTAAAAAAGGCGGTAATACCGCACCGAAACGAGTACCGTGCTATTGAGCCACTTAAAATGTTTTTGACTGCAAGGGAAATAAAAAGGGCGTTGTTATAAACAACCACTGAGACCATCACTTCAAGAAGACCCTACAGCCCTAGTAGCGACGTCTGTGGAAAATGGGCAATGCCGAGGTGTTTTGTATTTGAAGCACAGCCATTGGATGTAGAAGAATATAAGAGTCAGACTAATTTTCTCCTGACATCATTCTGAGCCACTGAGGACACAGTAAGAATTCGTTTTTGATTTTGAAAATCATAACACCCCCGAATAATACTAAATAATACTAAATATATATTTATGTTTTTGACAAATCAAATTTTACTCCTGACCGCTTTCTGAGCTATGAGGGACAACCACTTCAAGGCAGGTCTTTGTTTAAAAAAGAGATATGCACCGAAACGAGTGCCTGTGAGGAAAAAAAAGAGTTAAGGTCAGAGCTGTGCACACTGAGTCCGACAAGGTAAAAAGGGTGTGTTATAAACAACCACTGAGACCATTTCATAAACAACCACTGAGACCATTTCATACCAAGACCCTAAAGAATGTGGAAAATGGGAATCCAACTTGACCTGTCCCATTTGAAGCACAGCCATCACAAAATTTACAGACTTACTTTAAGACTACGAAACTTTCGTCCGTCAGGTTAAGAATAGATTTAAAATCAGCCATAACAAGATTTTTCGCATCTGTATAGTTTAATAGCATGCATTATACTGATGCATTTTGAAGAATAGATTTAAAATCGGACTAACAAGTAATAGTTTAATAGCTATTATACTGTTTTTGAAATCTTTACAAAATAAAACTTTGCATAGCATGGACGACAGGAAACACTACATAAACCCATATAGGAAATAAAAGAGTTATCTAACAGTTATCCTATTGCAAAAAAAAGAGTTAAGGTCTCCTGAAACATTGGTGTTTCATATTTTAGAGTCAGTTTTCGACTGCAAAAATTTATTAAAGAAATCAATTAAATCTGATATGTGGGGAGTGTGTGTGAAAATAATCAGTTCATTTAAAATTTCGATTTTTTCACATCTGTAACTGAAACTTCGTTTACATTTGATTACAATTACTTTTATTTTGCATAATTAAATTACGTAATTCCGTGCCATTACAATTACTTTTATTTTGTAACTAGTTATCATTACATGCATAAACCCATTTAGATGAACATTCCCAAGCTCTATATAGGAAATAAAAGAGTTATCTATTTTAGAAACATGTTATGTGTTTCAATTAAATCTGGTGTTTCAGACTATTTTCACAAGTCACTGCAATTTATTAAAGAAATCAATTAAATCTGTATGTGGGAGTGTGTGTGAAAATAATCCTTTGCATTTTCACAAGTAACTGTAATTTGATTACACATTTTTTCTCAGTAACTGTAACTGATTACAATTACTTTTATTTTGTAATTAAATTACGTAATTCCGTTACATGTAACTAGTTACTTCCCAACTCTATGCATCAGACATTCAGCTAATGGTCCGTGGGCATGATGTCTGAGGCTGAGACTACACTGTGGCAGACAGAACCACGTGGGTATATGTGGATGGGCACGCTTTTTATTTAATGCTAAATTTGTCATTACAAATTGTATTATTAACAAAACAATATGAGTAAAAAGTTAAATTGCAAGATTAAGAAATTTTGCTCTATGCCCTGGTTTTTGCATAGCATTTACTGGAGAATGCGTTTCACCAAAACCGTGTCCACACCGGGCACAAGTGGCGCAACACGCCATTAAAAACTAATATATATTGGTTTTTAATGTTGCATATGACAAATAACTGAGAAAAAACTTCCCTATCAGAAAGGGAGTTCTGAAAACAAGTCAACGTCGTTTAGCTTAGCTACATGTTTTTAAAAAGTGCGCATGTGCGTGAAAATGACTGAAAAACTAAACTTGCAATGTTTCGAAAGGAGCAGGTGGAAGAACAAATCTGGCCTCCTCCTGTAACGCAACTGGCGCCATCTTGCATCTCAGTTAATGTTTGTGTTAAAATACCTCACATGGCTTAGATATGAAATTTCGGAAGCTTTATTATAGTTATTTTACTGTAGAATGAACAAGTGAAGAACATTTATTTATTTATACAAGTTATACAAAGTTACAGAGAATATAAGTAAGCTCAGCTCTACAGACAAAATGTAAATATTCAACAAATTAGTGCTGAACTGTTTTAGGATCATTGTATATGATACACTGCTTTTCTAAAATAAGCTCAGATAAGAGTGGGTTATTTATATATGAATATGTGTAGTTTGTAGATACAAAAACCCTAAATGAGTCTCGCTTTAACAGTGTACAAGTGCATAAAATAGACTGCATATATTTTATAAAGATTATATAGAATATGGCACTCCTGTTTTTCATTATTCTTTTTTCAAAAAAAAATTTTTGTGCAAGAGACATTTTTTGTTTGTGCTACCAGGCATGTTGAAACTTGTCAACAACTGCTTCTGTATGATGGAATATGAAAAAGAAAGCATGAAAAATAAATAGAAAAAAATAAATATGTAAAAAAATAAAGTATGTTAAATTATGCACATATGTGTACATCATTTACACAAAAAAAAATGACATGGTTTATCACCATGTCATATTTTAGAGAGAGCTTTAATGCATTTGTATACAGCATTAGTCCACAGTACTTCTGCAACATTTGAAAATCATAGTCCATGAACCAAACAAACACACATGGGTACAACATTTGATCATTTCTTTTCTTTTTTCCCCCTTTCGATATTACCATTTGCATATCAAATTATTATAACATATCCTCTCATACCATAGAATTAATGTATGATAACAGAGGGCCTTACTTTGCATGAACAATAGCAGAAAAAATATTTAAATAAAGGCCACACGGCTTCATCTCTCATACCATAGATCAGAGGACTCAGGCAGCGCGGCAGAATAAGAACAGTTATTACATTAATAAATTACATTTTAAAATGTATTCAAATAGAAATCAGTTATATTAAATAGTAAAAATATTTCACAATACTACTGCTTTTTCTGTATTTTGGATCAAATAAATACAGGCTTGATGAGCAGAAGAGACTTCTTTAAAAAACATTAAAAATCTTTTAGACTAGTGTATGTTGAGAAAGATAGAAACAAAAAACAACCTAAGCAGAGCTGAATCAACTCTGTCCTAATCTGCTCCCTGATCTCCTCATTATGACATGTATGAATAATTTATGATCGGTCTGTCTATCAAGTGTGTTGTATTTGTGAAAACATGGCTTCCTTGGGGATACAAGCCTCTGTGTATGTAGAGCAGCCTTCCCTGTGAGCGCACCCAAACAAAGATACACAAAATAAAGATTAAACATGTATAAAAAAACAGTGGTTTATATTATATCCGTAATCTGTAGCTCAGGGGTCCATTTTCAGGCCTAGAACCCCTGGATGCAGGGACGGACTGGGAGTAAAAAACGGCCCTGGATTTTCTCCCAAATAGGCCCACCACAACTACAGTACAAACAGTTGCTATATCTCACAATATTACAGCAATCCTGTCGCATTTATGGCAAATAACATCACAAAACCCACGGTGACCCTGCTGACAAAAACAATAGAAACCATCACAGAAATTCTAATGATTTCCACTACAAATACCATTACAAACATTACAAACTATCAACTTTTAACCATTAAAACAATTAAATAATGGTTTCCTGTAGTGTGTTTTGGGACATATTACATTAGGATTTAGTGTTTTGTTTTTTTTAAACGACCAATTACCAGTAGAGACCAACAGGCACCATTACAGTTTCCATTAAAACCAATACAATTCTCATTATAAATCAGTAAACCCATTACAACTTATGTGCTGGTTTTTATTTATTTTTTCAGCATGGGATTGAAATAAATATAAAGAGCAGAACGCAAAATGTATAATATTACAATGATAAACATAAACCTAGAATCTTGAAACCTGAAACAACAGAATTCTTCAATTTGAGTATATGTCTCTCTGTGTGTGTGTCATGTTATTTATAGGCGACTTCATTTACTGTATTTTCTAACTCAATATCTCTCAAATGTAACCCGTTGTAGAATCACTTAAGGCAGCGGCTATAGGGAAAATAACACATTTTCTTAGCGATAGATGCTATTTACACTAAGTGCAAATAGCTATAGATTCTATTTACACTGTGTTAAAATAGCATGATTTTCTTCTATTCATACTACTTATTGCAAATAGTGGCAATTATCTGCACCTCAGTATTGCAATACATTATAAAACAGTATGCAATAATAACTTATTGAGTGAGTGTAAATTTTAATTTTAATTCAAATTATTAAATGGATGCCACCTTATTGGGACAATAAAGCCCTCCCTACACCTACCCTAACCCTACCCGATACTTTATTTTCAACTTTTTGATTATTTCCTTCATTTTTATTAAAAAATAAATGCTTTTCTGATGTGATTTGAAATTTGAAAAGGGAGAAATATTTTTTCGCCAAAAGGCAGATTCGAACCAGGGTCGATCGCATCAAGAGGAGTAGGCTATGACACACGCTTTACCATCTGCGCCACTGCAGCTAACGACCATTTGCCGTCCTTTGTAAAGTTGACTAACACAATCACACGTTGGTGAGCGGAGTTAGTGAAAATAGACACTCCGCGTCACTTAATCTGACACTTTTTCTTTGATGATGAACCAGCCAGGCCGACGGCCGCTGGATGGACGGCCGTTCTGGACTTCTCCAGAACGTCCAGATGGCCAGTCCGCCCCTGCCTGGATGTATAGAGAGATGGAGCAGGTTACTCTGATGCTTGCCTTGATAAATACATTAAAATAATTATTATTGACAAATAGACCAATATACTTTTCATATACACTTTGTGCTTCCAGTTTTACTTAATATTTGGTAACACTTTGTGCATTAGCTAACATAACAATGAGCAATACATTGTTAACATTGTTACAATATTTATTACTTTGTTAACATTGATTAATAAACAACTATTATTAAAAGATTAATTGACTCATAAATAAAAATGTACTCCAAAGTGTAGATGAGTTTGTTTCTTCATCTGAACAGATTACATCAATTGCTCATCAATAAATGTTGAATCAATTGCAGTGAATGGGTGCCGTCAGAATGAGAGTCCAAACAGCTCATAAAACATCACAACAATCTACAAGCTTGTCCAGTCCATCAATTAATGTCTTTTGAAGTGGAATAACTGTGAATTTGTAATTAACTCCTTATATGTAACTGTATTAACTGTGTATTTGTAATTAAGCGCTCTATCCATAATATTGCTTTCTCCAGTGAAAAAGTTAAAAGAGAGAAATGCACAAATAAAGCATTTAAAAGTGAAAACAGTTCAAAACTGTTCTAAACAAATATGTTGGTGGATTTTGATGTGAGAGGATGACTGGGGGAAGCGTTAATATGGATTGTGGATTTTGGCCAGAAGCAACAGTTTAAAGTTAAAATCGCTTAATGATAGATTTGTTTATGACAAACAAACAGCTTTTCACTTTACAAGACATTACTAGATTGACAGGATTTGTGTGCATTACTTGTGGATTATTGTGATGTTTTTATCAGCTGTTTGGACTCTCATTCTGACGGCACCCATTCACTGGAGAGGAAGTGATGTAACGCTAAATTTCTTAAAATCTGTTCCGATGAAGAAACAAACTCATCTATATTGGATGTCATGATGGTAAGTACATATTCATTAGCAAAATTTTCATTAGTTGATGTTAGCTCAGGTCAATTTACAACTTTTGATTTTAGTAATGTAGTAAATGTTGAAATTAGCATTAAATAAGATTCATAAATGCTTTAGAAGTATTTTTTATTGTTAGGTAATCTTAACAAAATGACCTTTTTTTCACTTAAAAAAATAAATAAATAATAATAATAAAAATGAACAGCCACCTCATTGAAGGCCCTTGCTTTAACTAGTTATAAGTTCATCCACAATTTAGGCCTGCTTAACACTGACGTATCAAGGGAATTACCTGTCCTTTTTCTTGACAGCACTAGCCCTCAGTGAAAAGACCGTCTCTACAGAGAAGCCTTGTTTTTCCACTACATGATGACATGTCATGGGCTTCCTCAGGTCTGAAATGGCAGAAAGATTTTAATAATTAATGAGTTTTAATGAGATGGTTTGAATGTTGATCTTAGGGGGTGTTCTTGCTGCTCTCTTGTGTCTCTTTACATTAATATTTACTTAAAGTTAGTCTGTCCATCATCATCATCATCATCATCATCATCATCTCATGACACAGTGGAAATTAACTTTTCAAACTTAGTGTTATTAACCTTTGGCACATTTCAAGTATACAGTGCATGTCTAACAACTAAAATAATGTAACAGTTTGTGACATAATTCTGACTGAATCTACTGAACTGATATTAAACTGAGATTTACTGAGATTTTATCCAAAGATACAGATAGGAGAACAATTAAAACACTGTTGACAAGTCTACAGACAGTGAGCAGAAAATTTTTTTTTAAAAAATAGAAAAGTTGAAAATCTCTTTCTTTAGATGTTTTTTGAAAATGGCTAGTTTACTTAATTCCAGGAAAAGGTTAAGTGATTTGGTACAGATTGTAGTGTTGACTGTGTTTGTCAAGGTCATTTGAACTTGATGCTATTACCCATGATATATATAAAGACCACTATTCTGGATATATATATACATATATATATCTGGAGAGAACAAGAGCTATATATATATAAGGATTGTTGTATGAGATGATTATTAAAACACTGTTTCTATATAAAATGACTGTATTAAGGTATTTGATATATATTATATATATATATATAGGCTATATATTTATTAGAATTATTTGGGTAATAGGTTCAAATTTATGGGAAACCATCTCTGGTCCTAAATAGATAGGATCTTAATTTAAGCTAAATTTGCAACCCTAAAATTAACTTTTATTATTTTATTTTATTTTCAACATTGTCAGAGAAAACACCTTCAGTGACAGTTTGTTTTAAAAAAAAAAAACGTTTTAAAAGTTTATAATACACTGTAAACATGTTTGACAGTAAACATCAGACACTTTTGATCATTTCTATCTCGTTTATTGATTTATTTACAGATGTCCTGGTTTTGTCACGTCACACCTGAGTTCGCGTCTACAGGAAGTACTGCACAGGATGCTCGAGACGGACTCACCTGCAGCTCGAAACGGTGGGAAGAGAAACCTATACGATTTGCAATAAATATGTTTGTTTTTCAGATACAAAACCCCCATTAAAATCAAATCAACAGGTTTATACCCTCTCAGTGCTATAGGATCATGTAAAACAGCATGGAAGGCTAGTTTGTCGCGGTTTCTCCAGCAGACACCTGCGCGCGCGTGTGCGTCAGTGAGTTTCGCTGTAGGTGAGAACAAAAGGCCGCCTGCATGACACATGAACGGTAACACAGAGGACTGACAGCGGCCAATTTGACAAATACATCGTATGACATGGAGCCACTCAAACCTGGGAAAAATTATCCGGTATGTTTTAAACTGAATATCATTATTTATTTATTTTAGTCCGCCGTTTCCGTCGTTGTCAGCTGTTAAATTGTCCGATATTAACCTTCTGGGACGTCCTGTACAGTGCTGTTTGTGTTTGGTAATTTACACAGTTATGTGCCTAAATTGTTCGGTATTTATAGTTTATATACATATATATGTTAGTTGTATAATATACTGTTATATATTATAAAAGTTATTTGTAATCATACAGTCATATATGTAGGCTACATACATAAACACACACACACACACACACACACACACATTTATATATATATATATATATATACATATACCTGTATGTTCTGATTTGTCTCACTGCGTTTTATATTGTTCAAATAATACTTATATTGCTGTTTCAGTTTCACTTTAATCCTTATGATTATTTATGCTTATTTAACTTTTTGAAAAATATTAAAAGATGTGCCTTTAAGATTGCCATCTAAAAAACCTGTTTTTCTTATACTAAGAAAAGCTGGAACTTGAGTCACGTGACCCACACACGCTCTTGCTAATGCATACTTGATTGGGGTGGGTTGTTGACGCTGAAGAGAAAGGTGTTGGTTCAGGATTTAGAAAACAGTTGCAGCTGCATTATGCAATATAGTCATACCAGTGAGTTTGGAGTGCTTAAGAGGAATAGCCTGTTTTGACATGGGTGGTTCAAGATTGCGTCTTAGTCATGTACAGTACAGTGCATCCTTGGGGTATTTACAGAGCGTAACATTCTATTTGTAACAGTCACATGTAAAAACAAGTGTATTTTACATTTCTCTGTAGGGCCATGGCTTGGACCAGACAGAGCAGTTTCTTCCAGCATCAGATGCAAAAAAGTTGCAGAAGAAGAAAGTATCGTTCAGGGCGATTGTGGCAATAGGTCTACCTACAACACTGGCAATCATTGCATTAGTAACTGGACTGTTAGTGTGGCATTTCCATTGTGAGTTATTTAACTCATAAACAAACAAACACACTGTTATTATCACCAGTAAACTGTACATTTGAATGATTATGATAAAACAATAACTCCAGCGCGTCATTTGTTACAGACAGGTATAATGGGAGGGTGAGGAAGATGTTCAGTGGTTATTTGACCATCTCCAGTCAGACGTTCTCAGATGCTTATGAAAACAGTAACACCACTGAATATAAAGAACTGGCCTCAAAGGTCTCAAGGCAGGTGAGGTGGTCATGTTTCTTTGTAATGTTTTCAGTTATTTTTTATTTTCTTTGTCTACTTAAAACTTTGCTTCATTGTACGTTGTCTTTCAGCTCAAAAGTGTATATGGTCAAGTGCGCTTGCTGTCAAAGTACCATGTGGTGTCCAGTGTGCAAGGTTTCAGGTAATTTAAATAATTCTACCATTCATGGAAGAAAATTATGGGTAGTTGACATGAAAGGTCAGTCAGAAAGGTTATTATTTAAATTTTTCTTTTTCAAATTTTTGTAGTTATTAAATATGCATTTGACCTTGTATGACCTCATATTAACTGACAGACTGCATGAAGTATTTGGGCTTTAGAAAACGCATCGCAGGACTATTTAAGTGGTGATATACATAAAATATTAATTGTCTCTTGTACATTTATTTTCAAAGTCAAGTCAAGCTCTTAATTGTCATTATGCAAGTAACCAAATAATTTTTCTTTTCACTGGTTGATGCAGAATATTAAAATTAAAAATGTAAATAGAGAAATAAAAATAAGATATAGATAATTTAAAACTCATATAAGACATAAGAATCAGACTTACAAAATTACAATTAGAAGTGTATGTGTAAAGATTCATTTTAAATTTGAATTTCATTGTTGAAAATAAAAGTTAGACAAGTTTTTGTCAGCCAACCTTGAATAGTTCACCCCAATCTATTAGAGCATCACAGAATATGCCAGACTCATTTTACACTCAAGTTCAAGTTCAAGTTCAAGATTTATTTGAACTTGAACTTGAGTGTAAAAGTGAATCTCACTGTGAATCTCATTGATGTTTATTTGTATTGTAAGCTCCATTGTCAATTTTTTCCCTTTAGTGAGGGCAGTAATAATGGTATCATTGCTTATTACCTGTCGGAGTTTAATGTGCGGGAGTCCAAAGTATCTGCTGTGGACGAGGCCATGGCATCCCTGGATGGGGGGGAAAATGCAAGGAAAAGCCGGAGGGGGTTCGGTCGCAGGACTGATAGCCTTATCATTGACGGCATGACGTCAGGAGGTAAATCTGCTGAAAGAGAGTTTCATATTACTTGCGTAGTTTCAGTATGTCACCTCTTGTAATCTAACCAGAAACTTCAAACTTCATTTTAGTCTAGCAATATTCAGTCTGATGGTTAACAGTTAAAATTCAGATATATTTTGGTGTGCATTACAGCTGTGGATGCTCGGTTAGCTGGCAGAAACCTCAAACGTGAGTTAACAATACTTTCTTTACATTTAGCTGTTTATATGTGTTTATATCGTAGACTCATATTCAACTTATTCTGTCTTTCAGGGTCCAATAAGAGGTCTCATCATGCTCATGGGAACCAGACAGATATTATCCGGTCTCCAGGTTTTCCCGATTCCGCCTACCTTCCCAACCTTTACACCGAGTGGCAGATTCGGGCCGACCCAGAGCACAGGATCAGACTGGAGTTTGACGTCCTAGACTTGGAGAAAGATTGCCGTAATGATTTCATCAAAGTGTACGACTCATTAGCACCATCAGAGAAGCATGTTATAACAGAGTAAGTGTTTATACACTCTCAGTCGTCCTCTTGATGACACAGAACCACAAATGTGAGCTGTATCACGTTACACATGTCTGTTTTCATTGTCTTTGCGATATGTGGAATCTAACAAATATGTTCATGCAGGAAATGTGGATATCGCTTACCTGATGAAAAGCTCATTTTCATCTCCTCTGGGAATGTCATGCTGGTTACACTGGTTACAAATGAGGAGAAAAACTTCCCAGGCTTCAGGGCATTTTACTCTCAGATTCCAGTCACAAATCAAGGTAGAGTTTACTGAGATATTGTAAACTAATTAGGGTCCAAAGTTAATTTTTTGACAGACTTTGCCAGCCATACAAAGATATTACTTACTTGCCACGAAACTGTATTTTGCATTATTTAGATTTTTTTTTAAAGTCCTTATGAAAATGGCATATAATTTTTAAATGTTTTTTTAAAGAAAAGGCTTTCCTGTAGCTCAAATAATAGAGCATGGCGCTAGCAACGCCAAGATCATGGGTTCGATTCCCAGGGAAAGCAAGAGCTGATCAAATGTAAAACTGTAACTTGAATGCAATGTAAGTCGCTTTGGATAAAAGCGTCTGCTAAATGCATAAATGTAAATGTAAAGAAGTCTTATACTAACCCAGGCTTAATTTACTTGCTCAGTTAAAACAGTACTATTATGAATTATTATTACAATTAAAAATTACTTATTATAATATCATAAATATTATGATTTTCAGTTTAAATATAAAAAAAAATGCAATTTATTGCTGCAATGGCAAAACTGAATGATCAGCAGCCATTACTCCAATCTTCAGTATCACATGATCCTTCAGAAATTTGCTGATTTGGTGCTCAAGAGACATTTATTATACATTATCATCAATGTTTAAAACAGATGTGCTGCAAATTGTTTTTTTTTGTAACCAATATGCTTTTTATCAGGATTATTTGATGAATTAAAAATGTTTTAAGAATAGCATTTATTTATTTGAAATAGACATTTTAAATGTTTCACTGTTTTTTTGGTTCAATTTAATTCATCCTTGCTGAATAAAATAACAAGTTTCCTTAAAAAAAGTTGTATTGCAGTTCTTTATAAAATTACCTGCCACTTAGCAAGTGACTTGCCAAAGCTTGTTCTTTAGTGAGCATTAATTCTAGGTCCTGCTCTTCCTTTGTGTTAAATCAAGAAGTCTAAGCCCTATATTTGTGTTAATAATGTCTTGTCACATTCTTTAGACTGTGGAGGGAGACTGACCGGGCTTCGTGGTACCTTCACATCACTTGGCTATCCCTCTCATTACCCACCTAAGACTGACTGTGTCTGGAACATTGAGGTAAAATGATTTCTCCTCCGTGTCATTTAACATCTCCATCATTGATCTGTTCCTAACATTCATATTGTAAGTTCTTAAATGTTCTGTCTGACAGGTTCCATCAGGAAAGCATATCAAGGTGAAGTTTGACAAGTTGTCTATACATAGCATTGAACAAAACACCATCAGCTGTCCAGCAGACTACTTGGAAATAAACTACAGGTCAGATAATCATACTTATACTTGAGTAGATGTTACAAACTATGAAATATTAAAATATCATTTATACACCACTATTGAAAAGCAGTAAATTAATGTTAATGTTTTGTGATAAAATTATGTGCTTTTGAACTTTCTATTCATCAAAGAATCCTGAAAAAAGTATCACGGTTTGATATCATTCATTCATATTAGAATGATTTCTGAAGGATCATGTGAAGACTGCTTCTCAGCTTTGCATTACAGGAATAAATTATGTTTTAAAATATTTGTTTTTAAAATATTAAAATAGAAAACAGTTGTTTTAAATTGCAGTAATATTTCACAGTAAAACATTTTTTACTGTATTAAATGTAGACTTGGTGAGTATAAGAGACTTAAAACATTTTACTGACTCCAAACTTTTGAACAGTGTATATTCTCTAAATATCGATTATAACCGTTATTTGTTATTTTATAAATTGTTTTAGGATTTGTGGGGAGAAGCCACCCAAAACTGTATACACAATCAAATCAAATCAGACAACAGTCAGATTTCATTCTGACCTGTCTTACGTGAGTGAGGGCTTTTCTGCAGAGTTTGAGGCCTTTGAACCCACTAATCGTGAGTAGAATCATATTATTTTTCCCGCTGATATCAAAATGCAATGTTCAAAGCTTGTAGACCATGACAAAAAATCTAATATCACTTTTCCACAGCCTGCCCTGGGAGGTTCCAATGTGACAATGATCTGTGTGTGTCCCCTAACCTGCAATGTGATGGCTACAATGACTGTGGAGATATGAGCGATGAGAGGGGCTGCAGTAAGTTCATACCATACCACTTGTGCTTAGTCTTTGTGCTGTTATTTTCTCTTAAGCTTTTAAGATACTATAATAGTGTCATTTGGTGTTGCATTACTTTCTTTACCCATGCATGCAGTGTGTAACGAGACTCAAATAAAATGCAAGAACGGCTTCTGCAAGCCCAGCTTCTGGCGCTGTGATGGGGTGAACGATTGCGGAGATAACACTGATGAGGAAAACTGTGGTAAGGATGAAACCAGCACTCAAAATCTTGAACTATGGAGCAAAAGTGATGGAAACGATTTCAGGTTGTTTGTTCAATTTTGTCTGTAGGGAACTGCAAAACTCAAGAGTTTAGATGTCGAAACGGCCGCTGCATCCCAGCACAGAAGCAATGTAATGGTTACAATGACTGTGGAGATGGCTCAGATGAATCTCGGTGTGAGAAATGTGAGAACTTTCACTCAATAAATACAAATGTAATTTCAATATTTAGCCTTGTTTTGACCTCAAAAGTTTATATGGTAAATTATATCATTATTATTAATGTATACCTTTATTGTTTATACTTTCACAGTTACTGTAGTTACTTACCAGCACTAAAATTTAACTTAGAGGTTGATAAATATCCCTGCTGCCAACATAAGCAGTCACTACACTAAGTGACTCAGTTGCCTCTTTTATATCCAGCCATAGCTGTTCACTGCTCTGCTCTCACATATAAGTGCAAGAATAACCAGTGCATTAGCAAGCTGAACCCTATGTGTGATGGAGAGCCTGACTGTGCAGATGGTTCAGATGAAGCTGAATGCAGTAAGCCCAGAATTCCTCTGTCTTTCCTCGTATATAGGGTATATGTTTTTCAGTGATGTTTCGAACTAGTTATGTTTCATGTTCCATTCACTGTAGAATGCGGGACGAAGCCCTACAAGTCCAGTCGTATCGTGGGTGGAAAGGACTCGAATGAGGGAGAATGGCCCTGGCAGGTCAGCCTCCACATGAAGACACAAGGTCATGTGTGCGGGGCGTCTGTTATCAGTAACCGCTGGCTGGTCACAGCTGCTCACTGTGTGCAGGACAGTGAAAAGTTCAAGTAAGTTCTTCTCTTGTTTGGCTGTCTTCCCCCCTCCTGCTCTGATCCTGACTGATTGTTTGGTCTTTTGCTAGATATTCCCAGCCTGACCAGTGGGAAGTCTATCTAGGTCTACTTCACCAGGGTGAGACTAGTAAGTCCACCCTAAAACACGTGAAACGGATAATTTCTCACCCTCAGTATGATCACTTGAGCTATGACAATGATATTGCGCTGATGGAGTTGGACAGTCCTGTAACTCTCAGCCAGAACATCTGGCCCGTCTGCTTACCTGAAGCCACACATGACTTCCCAGCAGGCAAATCTGTCTGGATCTCTGGCTGGGGCAAACTGAGAGAGGAAGTTGGTAAGTCATGTAACAGCCTACATTACACTACCATTTGAACGTTTGGCGTTGTTAAGATTATGTAATGTTTTTGAAAGTCTTAATTTCTTTGATCGAAAATACAGTAAAACTGTAACATTGTGAAATCTTATTACAAATTAAAATAACTATTTTCTGTTTGAATGCATTTTAAAATGATGCATTCCTGTGATAATAGAGCTGAATTTTCAGCAGCCATTACTCCAGTTTTCAATGTCAAATGATCTTTCAGAAATCATTCTAAAAGTGTAATGTTTTGCTTAATGTTTTTGTTGAAACTGTGAAGCATTTTTACAGGATTCTTTGATTAATAGAAAGTTCAAAAGTACATAATTTATTTAAAATAGAAATCGTTTGTAACATTATAAATTACTTTCCTGTCACTTCTCACTCAATAGAATGCCTTCTTGCTCTTGACTTATATTTTAGATTCCTTACATTATTTTATAAAGACATTTCTCAAACAGGTGCATCCTTTAAAATCACTCTCCAGCCCAACTAAATCCATTAAAAATAATATAAGTTTTAGTTTTGTATAAACTCAGATATAGCCAGTTTTTTCTGCAGGATTAATTTAAGGGTATATTTTCACCCATGAAGAAATGAATTATTTTGACAAAATATCATATCAGTTGTCTGATAAAAAAAAAATGCAATTAGTTGCATTATAATAAACTTGCACCTTATAATAAACTTTATTTTTTATCTTATAAACTTATAAACTTTATCATGCTTAAACCCTCTATAGAGAAACATAGGTTTAGTCAAGTGTGTCTAAACTCTTGACTTGTGTTATTGTGTAAAGTACACAATAAGATATGAGCTTCTCTGTTTGTCCAAACCAGATAATGAGAGACGGTACTTAAAATCTCAGGTTACCGACTACAAATTATGACATAATCAGAGACCGAAATTGTTAGTAAGCTAAGAAAATGCCTTCTCCCTGCATTAGATGACGTTGCATCAGTGTTGCAGAAGGCTGAGGTGCGCATTATTAACAACACTGTGTGCAACAAGCTGATGGATGATGGGATAACACCACACATGATCTGTGCAGGTGTATTGAGTGGAGGCGTAGATGCTTGTCAGGTGAAATCAAAGATCTTGTGTTTTTTCACATTTAGATACATGTCATTGCCTTATATTTCTCAATAACACACATATTCTTTATTCCTCTGGCAGGGTGACTCAGGTGGTCCAATGACTTCCACTGAGAGCAATGGCCGCATGTTTCTTGCTGGCGTGGTGAGTTGGGGAGATGGCTGCGGCCGCAGGAACAGGCCTGGCATTTACACTCGGGTCACAGAATACCGCAGCTGGATCAGGCAGATGACAGGGGTATAATGTCACAACAGTGACAAGAAATGGACTAAAGTAAAGAGCATCACCCTGTATTGAGTTATTGAAAATAATTAAGGCATTCATGTTCATTGAGTTTTATTTCAGAAGCCATAAAGATTCCTATAATCAGGCCAAATGTCCACAAAAAAATTTCTTTGACTTTTATTTTCCATGAATATAATAATGAGCTTACGTAGTTTCTTCATCTATTCTTTGTTTCTCTATGTATTTACGCTCTTAAAAGAGTTTCGTCTATGTGGTCTATGCTGTTTTTGAGCTCAAATGTTGAGGAAATGTGGAGGAAAAGTATTCTTGCTGCCTTGCTTATAAGTCATTACAACTTGAGTGCTTCTCAGGGACTTTTGTAATGTAATTGTTGGCATTGTGTGTGTGTGTGTGTGTGTGTGTGTGTGTGTGTGTGTGTGTGTGTGTGTGTGTGTGTGTGTGTGTGTGTGTGGGTTTACGAGGACACAAATTTGTATAATGACATGGGTATGACAGAGGTATTACAATTTGAAGGTGGTTTATGAGGACACTGCCTATGTCCCCGTAATTCAAAAGGCTTAAAAAACATACTAAATGGTGCTTTTTTGGAAAATCTAAAAATGCACACAGTCTCCTGTGAGGGCTAAGTTTAGGTGTAGGGTTGGTGTAGGGCAATAGCACACACAGTTTGTACAGTATAAAAACCATTACGCCTATGGAGAGTCCCCATAAACCACAAAAACCAACGTGTGCGTGTAAAAAAAAAATTGTGTTCTTACTCCTTACATTACATTTACGCATTTAGCAGACGCTTTTATCAAAGCAACTTACAGTGCATTCAGGCTATACATTTTTTATCAGTATGTGTGTTTCCTTGAACCCACAACCTTTTGCGCTGCTAACGCAATGCTCTACCACTGAGCCACAGGAAAACCTTACATTACTCCTTACCATTGTAATTTTGAAATATGAAAATGTCAGCATTTTTTGTTGAAACAATTGGTAATTTTATTTTTTTCAGTTTTGTTTACACAGTGATCTTTATTTTAGTGTTATGTGTATCTGTGATCATTTGTTATAATATTATTATTATTATTATTTTTTTTTTTTGTTAATGCCCTCCTTGGGGGATTGGCGTTCCCATAATGTGCCTTGATACTTCAGTGGATTCTTTGTTAAACATTAAAAGGGAAATTCCAATCTGCTTTGTATTTGCTTTTTTTTTCATGTTGTGAATTCAGAAGTTGGTGCTATATGAAAAGACCAAAAAATCTAATTACATCTAATTACAAATACATTTCAAATATAACAAATTTAACATGTAAATACATTAAAAATAAAGACAGGAAGAGGTTATGAAAATGTCTATAAAGATCAGTGAATACTTTTAATTGTTATTTTTTGTTTATATATTGTACACTGATATCTATGTAATGCCTTATTTCCTTAAAATTTTCCTTAAAATGTAAGTCTTGCGATTATCATATTTGCATTTGTAAAATTTACTCAGAAATAACATTAAATTCATAATTAAACTTGTATTTTCTTATGAGGGATGAAACCTATGCAACTAGTGCCATGTGGATGGCGGAACAAGTGCATAATAGGCAGTGAAAATTTTCACAGAAATTTGGATGAAAATGTTCCCTTTTGAAACGGTCTTTCACATTGTGTAAACATGCTTATGGGAAACTCCTGTTTACTCTGAATGCTGAAGCCTGATTTGTTAACGTTTGTGTAGCTGCACCAACAAATGGCATTTCAGTCCACCAAAACGGGCAGGGCTGACAGCCTATATAAGTTAGCGCCGAATGCCAATTTCATCAGAATTTTCTTCTTCAGTGCAGTCCATCTCCTCGTTGGACTCTAAAGAAGAAGAACGAAGAAGCCTGCTTACTTGCCATAGAAGAGCCTCGGCAGCGGAAATATGTTCTTCAGCGAAAGTGGCCATCAAGCGTGTCCAAGCAAATTACTTCTGTGATAGCGGTCCAACCTACTCATAAGAGCATTTCTCCTCTTCGCGACAGCACTCAGACCACTTGCCGCCCGGCTCCAGGCTTGGGAAAATTTTACAGCCGCTACTTCCTTGTTCCAAAGAAAGATGGTGGGCTCAGGCCCATCCTTGATCCCAGACACATGAACTGTGCCCTGTGAGATGTCCATCCAGGCTCTTAGTTTATGTAGAGCACTCTAGCCACTTTCGGCAATCAGAGCAGCTCTTTGTATGCTTCGTAGGCCGTTCTAAAGGGCTGCCAGTTATGAAGCAGAGACTATCCCGCTGGATAGTCGATGCTATAGTCTATAGACCTGGCTTATGCCTCAGTGTACTTACAGTGTCCTATTCGAGTGAGGGTCCACTCCACCAGAGGAATGGCCTCCTCCTTGGCTTGGTCCAGCAGCATCTCATTCGGAGATCTGTGAGGCAGCCAGCTGGTCTTCACGGGCCACCTTCACTAGGTTTTATAACCTGGACGTCCCTGCTCTTCAGGCACAGATCTTGTGTAATCACCCTAATCCCCTATGTGAGTGGAAAGGGTCTTCGTTGACGTTGACCCGTCCCTGGCCTTGTGACCAGGGTCTCGTTATTTCTGGGCCTATTGTGCCCTTATTGACTCATGCTTTTTAGGGGCCCTTAATATGGACGCCCCAGGGCTGAATGGAAGTTATTCCTACAGCCCTTGTGTGGAGCTAGCTAACATATTCATTCCTAATTTCCACCAACACTAGTTGTATTTTTGTATTGTATTTTATATGTCAATGATTGAACCAGTGTCTATATTTTTTTTATCTGATACCAGATCAGTTTAATACATTTGTAGACATTTTAAATGAGACATTTGTGTAATTAAAAGGAAGAGTAGTATTCAGTAGTCTCTTACCGGCCTGTTTAGACAAGCGGCAACCCTCTATAAAACAAAAAACTAGCAAATTAATAAAATAACAAATTTTCATGCTATAGCCTAATGTATACATGTCATGTTACACATTTTAATATTTAATGGTATTTTATGATTTATTAATTGCATATGTTATACTTCCAATAAAATATTTGCAAAAAAATGTATGCGTGTTTTGGTATAAAATCGTCTTTTGTTGTAATAACTCAGTTTTGACCAGCAGGCATCACCAGCGCGTAGTGTACATGAGGGTCCCCGGGCCCGCCGCTGCCAGGACCCGACCAGATATGCGTCGGTAAAGGTGTAATTTGAACGGGAGCGGGCGGGAAACCCGGTCTCAATATATCGTTTTTTTTCATTGAGCCACTGTGCATAGCCTGCGTGTTTGCATCACATTTGTGGGGTGTGTGTGCCGTGTTGCGTAAGCGGGGTGAGTGCAGGCGTGTGCATAACGGTCAGACAGGACCGGCTGTGACCAGAGAGAATAAGGATGAGATGAGTGACGAGCAGAAGTGGACAAAGTGTGGATTGCTGCCTTGGAACATTTACTCGATTCAATATTTTTTTTCTCTAATTTTAAATGAATTTAGTATGTCGTATTTATTTATTTTTCTCTGCGACACAGCAAAATGTTAAATGAATTTAGTATTTTGACAAGACGAATAAAATAGCTAATAGGCTATTTTTGTAAAAAAAAAAAATTCTCTGCGACACTTTTTCCTATTGTGTAAATGTTAAACGAAATTGTATCCTGCACAAGACGAATACAAATAAGAAATAGAATTTTTGTACAACATTTTTATTTTCTCTGAAACTTTATACTGTGTTGGCAGCAAAATGTCTTAAGACACAAAATTCGTTTTACATTTTGCTGTCAATAAATTCAAGACTCTTGACAAGACGAATTAAATGAATAAAAATGAAATGAAAGATCAAAAGCATAAACAATGCAGATTTGTTTTCACAGCCACCTTTGCTCATATTTACCAAGGGTGCCAAGTGGAGGGCACAGTACATTTTCTGAAGAAAACGCCAATGGTGCTTGCTGTGGGAAAACTCGGCACTAGGCACTAATAGTAACCCTACTCGTGTTAGCATCATGCTAACAACATGTTAATTGTGTAAGCATTATGCTAACAACATGTTAACACAAGTAAAATGTTAAAACAAAATTAGCATGCTGCTAGCATGATGTTAACATGTTTTAAACAAGCTGTTAATGTGATTAGCATGATGCTAGCAACATACTAACATGATTAACATGTTGCTAGCATGATTAGAATGTTGCTAGCATGATGCTAACATGTTTTTAACAAGAAGGTAAGATGAGTAGCATGATGATAGCAACAGCAACCCCCCCCCCCCCCCCTTACTTACAAAAGGAAAATGACAACTATAAACTGCAGCAACTATAGTTGCTGGTGGGCTTAAATGGGTTAAGCAGGAGGCCAGAATCATTTGAAAAGGACTGTGGGATGTTTAAAGCAATTGGGATCTGAAAGGCATTTTTGGAACAATGCTGTATCTAGCAGTTGACTAATTATCCATTCTGTCCTGGTAATACCCTTAACAAAACTTCTTTAACCCGTTTAATCCCAAATTTTTCCCAGACATGAAAATAGCCAAATGATGTGTCATTAGTAACCCTTTGAAATAATCAATAATTATTATAATTATTTTTTTTGGGAAAAGTGTGTAAAAAATTGTGTTTTGTGGTCAGTCACAATTGTGACCAGTGGGATAATAGCCCTATGTGTACTGAGGTAACACGTCTGCAGTCATTTTTATATATCTTAGCCCAGCTATTTTAAACTGTTTGATCACATTCTAGGTTACTATTATGCAACAAAAAAAAACTTATGCAACATTGATAGTGTCACGGTCGGTCTCTTGGCTCACCACCAGAGGCCGCCAAACACATAGACACCACATGGACTTTATCTTGGACTCCATTTCACATCATGCTCATTGATTACACCCTCACCTGTTTCCAATAACATAGACACTATTTAAGCCATTCTGACCCAGCTTTCGGGGCTCAGTATTGTTAGATCTGTCAACATACAGTACTAAGCGTTTTCCCTGTTTCAAGTTTGCTAGTTCTGCCTTGACCTTTTTACCTGTTACCTGGATTTCCCGTTTGCCTTGCCCACTTGGATACTGTTCTGCTGGTATATGACCTCTGCCTGTTTGACTACTCTTTATTATATTAAAACTGCATTTGGATCCGCACGCCTCTGTCTCAATCTCATCGTTACAGATAGAAACACTGAGATAAAATACAAAAAACATTCAACCATCAACACATTTCAAAATTGTTACTTTTTTGTAAAATATAACATTACATTTTTATATTAGTGCTACCAGTATTACAACAGAAATATTGTAAAAATGTTTTGTAACATTTGAATTTTTAATTTAGTGCAATATTTTGTCATTGCAACATTTTATTGCAATTTTCACCAACAACTGCAATTGGATTTATATTCTATACCTAAGTTCACTGTTATCCCACCGGTCACTATTGTGTGTGACCATCAAGATGTTTACTCATTCTATGACCACACTCAACAAAACTGAATATATGTCAATTCATATATTAATACTAGACCCCTTAAAGATAATGTGTACCTAAAATCTTTGTCATATCTTTATGTTAACATACTTTACTAGCCTTTCGTTTTGGAGCTTTGATGCAGCCATCATCTTCTTAAGGTGCAAACAGAAAATAAAGACCCTATTGTTTCCATATTTGCAGGACGTGCACTAAAACATCAGTCAGTAAGGTTTTTAGAGCTTTATAACTGAAAACGTTTTTTATGGTCACTATTGTGACCGGTGGGATTAAATGGGTATATATATATATTTAAAAATTGTTTAGCTGTTAGAAAAGGGTGGTGAGATGGGGCAAGCTTGTCTGACACCACGCTTTAAAGCAAATATAGGAGAAATGCCATTACTGAGCTGGACAGAGCTATTCCCATTACAATAAAACATTTTAACACATCTGCAAGAGAAATCATCAAAAACCTCTGTCAAGGGCCTGTAAAATAAATGAATGTTCTAAGCATAAAAAACAAAATCCAGATGGGGGGGGATCACGTGACCCTTCGACAGCGATGCACTCTTAGTCTTTCGCTCTGCTCACTTTGCCACATATTGTATAATCCTGTCAGTAAATTTTAAACCACTCTGCATTGGACCCATCATGAGTGCTTCGGCAGACAAAGGCGATCGGAAAAGAGAGATTGAGCAATCGCCAATGAAGAAAAATTCAAAGATTCCGCCATCTCCAGAGAGGACCTCGACGATGCTATTGCTAACAGCATTAAGCTAGCACTTAAAGAGCAGCAAAGCACTTTGAATTCGGTTGTGACTTCGGCAGTAAGAGATGAGGTGGGCTCTGTGCTGATTCCAGCATTGCGCGAACTGCGTGAGGACATACAAGCGACCAACAAATCTGTTAAAGAGCTAAGAGAGGAGCTTGAGGCGATAGCTACCGCGGCGAAGCAGACACGTGACCGGGTTGCCCGGGTTCAAGCAGCTGCACGTGAGGATAGGAGGACAGTCACGGACTTAAGAAATCAGCTGGAGCGACTCACCGAGAAGATGATGGATATGGAGGATAGGAGCAGGAGGAATAACGTACGGCTGGTGGGGTTGCCAGAGGGGGCGGAGGGCTCCAACGCGGCTGGTTTCCTCAGAGTTAATCTTTCCAAGTGGATTCCTTCGCTGAAAGGCCGTGACATTGAGATTGGCCGGGCACATCGTGTGTATGATGGAGGGAGAGGCTCCGATCGGCCGCGTACTCTCATCTTCCGTGTACTAAGATGGCATGACAGATCGGAGATCCTGAAAGGTGCTCGGCAGGCTTATCCGGTGAAATGCGCACAGGACAATGTCACACTACTATTTTTTCCCGACTTTAGTCCAGCCACAACCATCAGGAGAAAGGCCTTTAATCCGGTTTTGAAGAAGATGACTTCACTTGGTCTCTAGCCCTTCCTCATCTATCCGGCGGTAATTAAACTACGGCACAAAGGGGAGCAGAAAAGTTTCGACTCTCCTCAGAAAGCGGAGGATTTTATCAGCTCCCTGTCTCAGCAGAAGACGTATGCCACGGCTCTACGGGAAGGCAACGGGAAAACAGCAGCCACTATCTCTCCGGCCCGGTGGGAGGGGCTTGATGGCCGGGATGGAGGCGGTCCTAGCTGCCCAGAAGGGAATGATGGCAGGATGGACATGGATGCTTGCTGAACCTGTTTTTTGCTTTTTCTTCTCTCCTCTCTCCTACTGGGATATTATCCCTATCTATCCGGTACAACGATCTCTTTGCTGGTAAGACTAACACCCCTTTTTTCTTTTTTTGAGGGGACTAATGGAGAGTAGGTTTAATTACAAAAAATGTTTTTGTCTGTGTGAGCCTTTCGGGGGACATGTCTTGCGTTGAAGTGGATCGGTCACGTACCATCACTATTTTTTGTTGCTCAATCAGACCTACGTTCTCGGTAATGTGCGGTCTGAGTTGTTTCTTGTTTATGGTTGTCGGTTGTTCATGTTTCTATGTTGTTTTTATTTTTTACAACAGACATTTATACTTTTATTTATTTTACCCTATTTCTAAAAGGATTTTTCATCTAGGAGGTTTGGTATCTAAAATGCACATCAGCGTTTACATGTTTTATGAATATTCAATGCGTACCCTAAATATTTTATCACTGAATGTGAATGGTTTAAATTCTGCTGTTAAATGAACCCGTGTGTTAGAATATTTACACCGTAAATCTATTTCCTGTGCCCTAATACAAGAGACACATTTAAAACAATCTGACGTGGCACGTTTCCAGAATAAGTATTATAAGTTAGCAGCCTTTTCCTGCGCTCTCAATAAAACTAAGGATGTGCTTATCCTTGTTAATCGGAAGTTAAATTTAACAATTGAACACCTTGGTAGTGATGAGAAGGGTAGATTTGTTTTTATCCGATGCAAAATATATAATAATAGGTTAGCATTGGTCTCTATTTATGGTCCGAATGAGACAGACAGTGCATTCCTTACACAGATTTCCAAAACTCTACTTGAGGAGATTGATTGCCCTCTAGTGGTGGGTGGTGATTTTAATGCTGTCATAAATCCTGCTTTAGATAAATCTCAATCTGATACAACAGCCAATCCATCCTCTAAATTATTGAATAAATTTATCACTGATCTCAACTTAATCGATCTTTGGAGAATTCAGAATACTAAATCTAAGGACTTCACTTTTTTTCTAATAGACATAAGACTTTCTCTAGGATAGACTACATATTTCTCAGCCAATCTTTAATTTCGTCTAATTCCTCCATCTCTATATTACCAATTTTATTATCTGATCATTCTGCTGTGTTGTGCAGTGTTCCTCTTTCCGATGTTAAAGCCAAGTCCCCTAGATGGCGCTTTAACATATCATTATTAAGTAATCAGACTTTCATTACTTCTCTAAAATAATATATTAAGGAATTTCTTGAAATTAATATGCCCTCTGATGTGGATCCTCAAATACTGTGGGAAACGACTAAGTGTGCTATACGAGGTTTCTGTATATCTTTCTCTTCTACTCTTGCCAAAGCGAAAACTCACCAGTTTACACAATTAGAAAATAAAATCCAATCATTACAAAACCTACAAAAACAATGTTTTACTGAGCAACAGGCTACACAGCTGTCCTCTTTAAAAGAAGAATATGATTTACTTTCACACTCAAAGGCGGAATTTATTTTACATAGGACTAGGCAAAAATATTATTTTGAATCAGAGAGACCTAGTCATTTATTGGCCCTTAGGTTGAAAGAATGCGAGTCTAAGGCATATATTAGCGCAATAAAATCATCGGATGATCAGGTCACCACGAACCCTGTGGCAATTAATGACATATTTAAAGGTTTTTACACAAATCTGTATAAAGCCGAAACAGATTTTGATGAACCAATTTGTAAGCAGTATTTAGATAAATTGGAACTGCCTCGGATCTCACAGATAGATAAAGAATCTTTGGAGGCCCCATTAAGTTTGGAGGAACTCCACGTCTCTCTAAAAAGCCTTCAAAAGGGCAAATCGCCGGGTCTAGATGGTCTCCCCCTGAATTATATTTAGAAATTTGGGATTTGGTAGGGATACTTATGCTCATGAATATACTTATGAACATGGGACATTTCATAGAGATCAAAAAACTTCACTGATTTCATTACTTCTTAAAAAAGGGAAAGATCCATTCGTTTGTTCCAGCTACAGACCGATTTCGCTTATCCCATGTGATCTAAAAATCTATGCTAAAGTTTTTGCTTCTCGTATGGAGAAGGTAATTCATAGTTTGATCAAGGAGGACCAAACTGGTTTCATCAAGGGGCGCAATGCGTCTGACAATATAGGTTGACTCCTTCATATTCTTGACTTTGCAGATTCTCATGCAAGCCCTTGTGCAGTTTTTTCACTGGATGCAGAAAAAGCCTTTGACAGGCTAGAGTGGAATTATATGTGGGCAGTTCTGCAATGTTTCGGCTTCGGTGAACACTTCATTTCTATGATTAAGACATTATACCACTCACTCGCCGCATCAGTCATAACTGGTAATATTATTTCTGTCCCCTCATCCCCTTATTGTTTTGTCTATCTCTTGAACCCTTAGCGCAAGCCATCAGGAAATCTGAAGTATCGATTAAGATTCATGATCATAATCATAGTATTTCATTATACGCTGATGATATTATTCTATATTTAGACCACTTTGATGTTTCAGTCTCTAGTATAATTAAGGAATTTGATAATTTTAGTAGCCTATCAGGATATAAAATAAATTGGAGCAATTGTTTGTTTGTTTGATGTTTGAATCAGGTCTCCTCTGTTGGAGTAGATAGTGCTGTCCCAAAAAATAGGGTCCTATGCAGTCCTAGAACTGCAGCCTCCGGTATTGCTGGAACATTGGGTTGTTTTTTGTTCAGACCAATGCAAAAATCAACCCATGTTTTTACCCTGCAACCGCAGAGCTGTGAATGTGAACTGGTGGATCGATAAGAAGATAATTCATTATATATCTAAACAGTAAAATGTGTTTGTATGTTATTTAATTAATATAATAATTTATTGATAATAATTGTTTAAATTAATATAATTAATACTTTTGACTCATCCATTTTCTTAAAAAATGGTTTAAAGGCTGAAATGTGAAGTGTATTATTTTATAAAACTTGTATCTGAACTGTAAATCATGCTTTTTACAGTCATTTTACAGTTTAATATATTACCATAGGCATTGCCCTACTCCGCTCATATGGTATTAATTTTATTTGTGCAGGTCTTAAAAAAGGTCTTAAAATGTCTTAAATTTGAGCTTAAAAATCCTGCAGAAACCCTGGATTATTATCAATGTTGAAAACAGCTGTGATGCTTAATATTTTTTTGGAAATCATACTTTTTTCAGGATTCTTTCATTCTACAAAAGATTTGTACACTCATTATGAAGTGAAAATCAATCATATCAATTGCCCGATGAAAATTAAAAGCATTTTTATTTGACATGGTGCGAATAAATCAATCATGACTGATTCCTAAAAGTGCATGTCAACGAAAAACACAAGCACACTGACTAAAGCATTTTTTTTGCACCTTTATTCATAAACCCTCTAGAGAAACATAAATTTAGTCAAGTTGACTGGTAAGTGCATAAGACATGATGAGCTGTTCTGTTTGCCCAAACCAGATAATGAAAGAAAAAGCACTTAAAAACTCAGGTTTGCAGTGAATGTATTTCAGTACAAATTATGACATAATAAGAGCCTAAAAGTGTTAGTAAGCTAAGAAAATATCTTCCCTCTGCTTTAGGTGCCATTGCATCAGTGTTGCAGGAGGCTGAGGTGCTCATTATGAACAACACTGTGTGCAACAAGCTGATGGATGATGGGATAACACCACGCATGATCTGTGCAGGTGTATTGAGCGGAGGCGTAGACTCTTGTCAGGTGAAATCAAAGATCTTCTGTTTTTTCACATTTAGATACATGTCATAGCCTTAGATTTCTCAGTAACGCACATATATTCTTCATTCCTCTGGCAGGGTGACTCAGGTGGTCCAATGACTTCCACTGAGAGCAATGGCCGCATGTTTCTTGCTGGCGTGGTGAGTTGGGGAGATGGCTGCGGCCGCAGGAACAGGCCCGGCGTTTACACACGCGTCACAGAATACCACAGCTGGATCAGGCAGATGACAGGGGTATAATGTCACAACAGTGAGAACAAGAAATGGACTAAAGCAAAAGAGTTACTGAAAATCATTAAAGGGTTACTCCACCCCAAAATGAAAATTTTGTCATTAATCACTTACCCCCATGTCGTTCCTGTTATGCATGAATAAAAATAATACTTTAATATGTAACTAAGGGAGTCATGGAGTGATGACGAAGTAATTTGCTCCCTGTATGCAAGTGTAATGCGAGAATTAAAAGACACAAGTTTTTCTGTTCCTGAATTGGTAGCCCTGACTCTTCTTTAACGTCCTCTTACTAACTAAAAAGGAAAGACACGACAGTTCCAAACCCGTAAAAGCTTTGTTCGTCTTCAGAAAACAATTTAAGATATTTTGGATGAAAACCGGGAGGCTTGTGACTGTCCCTTTGACTGCCAAGTAAATAACACTGTCAAGGCCCAGAAAAGTATGAAAGACATCATCAAAATAGTCCATCTGCCATCAGTGGTTCAACCGTAACTTTACGAAGCTACGAGAATACTTTTTGTCTGCAAAGAAAACTAAAATAACGACTTTATTCAACAATTCGTCTCCTCCGCGTTAGCGTAGCGCCATTTTGGAGAGTATCCGCTTGACGCAAACAGCGTACGCTATTCTGTGTCAGCCGCACCATACGGATATGTCTTCTACGAATATTTATGCTTTGATTTGAACGTGTCTGACACAGAAGAGCATACGCTGTTTGCGTCAGCGGATATTCTCCAAAATGGCGCTACGCTAACGAGGAGGAGATGGGGAGGAGACGGATTGTTGAATAAAGTCATTATTTTTGTTTTCTTTGCGGACAAAAAGTATTCTCGTAGCTTCGTAAAATAACGGTTGAACCACTGATGGCAGATGGACTATTTTGACGATGTCTTTCATACTTTTCTGGGCCTTGACAGGGTTATTTACTTGGCAGTCAATGGGACAGTCACAAGCCTCCTGGTTTTCATCCAAAATATCTTAAATTGTTTTCCGAAGACGAACAAAGCTTTTACGGGTTTGGAACGACATGGGGGTAAGTGATTAATGACAAAAAAAAATTTTTCGGGGTGGAGTAACCCTTTAAGGCATTCATATTCATTGAGTTTTATTTCAGAAGCCATAAAGATTCCTATAATCAGGCCAAATGCCCACAATTTTTTTTTTTTACTTTCATTTTCCATGAATATAATAATGAGCTTTCATAGTTTCTTCATTTATTTCTCTATGTATTTATGCTCTTAAAAGAGTTTTGTCTATGTGCTAAGTAATAGCAAATACTTTTATTGCTTTCATTTATTCTGGGCAGTTAAAGTCCTGCTTGAATATTAATTTAATTTTAAATGTATGCTGATAAAATTATATAATTTCTAAGCTTTGTATGTTAGTTGCAGACTACGTATATTTAGTGTGTGTGTGTGTGTGTGTGTATAGATGACAGTTTGTGTTCTTACTCCTTAGATTTCTTTTAACATCCATTGAAATTTTGAAAAATGAAAATGTCAGCATTTTTGTTTTGTTCAAACAATTGGCAATTTTTTTATTTTATTTTTGCAATTTTGTTTACATAATTTTTGTTTTACTGTTATGTGTATCTGTGATTTAGTTAAAATGTTATATTTTTATCTTTGTTTATGCCCTCCTTGGGGGATTGGCATTCCCATAATGTGCCTTGATACAGTGAATTCTTTGATAAACATTAAAAGGGAAATTCTAATCTGCTTTGTATTTCCTTATTTTTCATGTTGTGAATTCAGGGCTTGATGCTACTTTTTAATAGGTTAATAGGTTAACAAAAATGAAAATGTCTATAAAGATCTATAAAGGAATATTTGTATTTCTTTAACATTTTCGTATTTCCTCAACCATTCATTCATTCATTCACTTGCACATTTAATTATATATTTATTTATGCATGGATTCATTTTATATTTATACATGGAATATATGGATTTGTCTTTATTCATTCATTTTTATTTAATTATTCTGTACACAGTAGTAGTACCAATATTTGTGAGAAATCATTCTTTTGCAGAATGAACGGAAGTTCAGATGACAGACCGGAAATGTGCACCAATGTTATTATTCCCACCGCCCTTGTGCGGTGCTAGCTAGCATATTCATTCCTAATTTCCAGCAACATTCATGGTAAGATGCTTTAAATATTTACTTGTTATACGTAAAATAGATAAACGAAAACGAAACATTCGGATAATTGCATCATAATAGATATAAATGCTGAACGTGACTATTAGCTCGTTGTATTAGCTAATAGCAGAATTAGCAACACATCAAAGATAGTTATTACATGTGTCTTTTGTCATAAATACATACGTACAAGTATTGTGAATACAGTTGTCACGGGAAATAATACGCGGTTTCATAGTTTTTTCTATTTTAAATTCATTTGGTTTGTTGTCCTCAAATGTAATACGCAAGCGAACATGTTAAAGTATCTTGACAGTTTGCATGCATGCTGATTTTGTTATATTTTTTGTCATTATCACAAATGGTATATTAAATACAGTTGTGTGAAATGCAGCAATTTAATAATGATATATTTTAAAAGGCGAGTTAATTACTAAAATAATCCTAAAGTCATACAAAATACTGCTTTTCATATGTCTTAGACCTGTTTCCTTAGTTGATAATGTTTAATTTTGTAAACCCACAGATACCGGTTTTGCTGCTCTGAAGGCTTAGGTAAAGATGGATGCATTGGATCACATGTTAACAGACCCACTGGACTCTGGAATGGACCAGGATGGACGTGTGATGGAAGAGTGCATGTTAGGAAACTGTAGAGTTCGGGTTCCTGAAGATTTGCTGGAGGACGTGAGTTATCATCCTCCTCATTTATTATTTTATGAACACATGAGAGTAAAAACTAAACCATCCATTTATCTTGTGTGCATTTGTGTCTTTGCGTAAGAGCAGCCAGAGATATTCTTCTCAGTGATGAGTGAGAGCACATGGACAGATGTGCTCACAGATGCTCAACGGACTCATCTATGTCAACTCCTGCCTCAGTTCTCCGATAATAACATCTCCGAACAAAACAGCATCATCAGCGACCTTTTCAACAACCAGAATTTCTTCTTCGGAAACCCCTTGCACATTGCCCAGAAGCTGTTCAGAGGTTACTCTCTTTTCCTATTATTTTCAACCCTTGTATTTTAAAATACAACTTTAACTTCTCTAAAATAAAATTTTAAATACAACTTCATGCATATTAGTTTGTTCATCTTTCCTTAGATGGTTACTTTAACCCAGAGGTGGTCAAGTACAGACAACTTTGTGCTAAATCGCAGAAAAAAAGGCACATATACTCTCTTCAACAGTACTACCACAAATTACTCAAGCAGATCCTGGTTTCTAGAAAGGTACAAAGAAATCGCAGACCTCACAGAAAAGCTAATTCAGTTTCTGTTACATGGTCAATGTTTATCTTTCCATTTTTCCAGATTTTTTCATTTAAAAAAAAAAAGAAAAAAAAAGTAATACTCTGTTCAGCAAGGATGCATTAAATTGATCAAAAATTAATGTAAAGACATTTAATATGTTCCAGAACATTTCTATGAAAATTAAATACTAATACTAGTTAAATACTGTTCTTTTAAATCTATTCATCAAAGAATCCTGAAACAATGTATCATGATATCCTCAAAAATATTAAGCATTATAACTGTTTTCAACATTGAAAATATTAAGAAATGCACATTAGAATGATTTCTGAAGGATCATGGAACACTGGAGACTGGATTAATGGCTGCTGGAAATTCAGCTTTGGCATGAATTACATTTTACAATATATTAAATAGAAAATTATTTAATTATTTTAAATTACAATAATATTTTACAATATTAATTTTACTGTATTTTTGATCAAATAAATGCATTGGTGTAACTCTATGTAATCTACTATTGAATGCATGCGGTTTCTCTCGTAATGCAGGAGTTGCTGGATTTGGCGGTGCGCAGTGGACCCGAGCTTGCAGTAAATCGGCGGTACCCTGCCCCCTCTCATAAGGAGATGCTGGAGCAGAGGGTGAGACGTCGAGTGGGTCACATACTGAAGGATGTGAAAACAGAGTGTGGGGACAGTAATGTGTCATCTGATGAAGATGGTGAGTGGGATGCAGTGTGAAAACATCTATTCAGCACCATTATTGTTTCTTGTAATGATGATTGATATGATGATTATATGTTCATGTAAGCAGATACAGCTTCTTGGTTGCCTGTTCCTCAGTCGCCCTCCTCCCCAACTCCAACTGTCTCTCTCAGGGTGCTACCCAGCCTTTCTTCTCAGGACATGAAAATCAGAGGTCAGTTAAAGCTATAGCTTTAATGCTTATGAAGTTATAAGAAGCTAAATATGATTTTCCATGCAGACAAGCCTGAGCTGGGTGAGAAGGAGCTAAGAGCCATGCTGCACAGACACAGAGAGAAAAGAAAACGACAGCCAGTAAGTTGCCTAAAGGGGTCACTGTTTTATTACTTTATTATTTATATTCATTTTTCCACTTGATGTCCAGTTATAATGTTTTGTAATTTTTTTAGTTAGTTTTATTCCTGCTGCACCTTTAAGAAACTCTGTGATGTCACCAAGTTTCAAAAGTGCAGAACAAGCCATTTTTGCATCTTATTTACAATAAACGGTACATTTACAATAAACTTTTAACTGGGAAAATTTCAGTTCTTAAAGATACAGCATGATTTAATCGTACATCAAGCCCAAAATTACATTGTCCACTAGGACAGTGGTTTTTTAAACTGGGCTCCGGGGACCTCCTGGGGTTCACAAGGGAGTGCAAGGGGATCCGTGAAAGAGTTTATAGAAAAATAGTGTAAAAAATGTAAAATTAAAGAATGAAGAAAAATAATAAAATAATTAAATACATGAATAATAATGTGAAATAAATAAACTATCATTCTAACAGTACAGTACTGCAGTGAGAAGAAAATGTGATGATGTAACATAACAGGAACTAAATATTTTCAAATTTCACACACACACAGGTTTCCATTTTTTGTGGGGACATTCCATAGGCGTAATATTTTTTTTTTACTGTACAAACTGTATTTTCTATCACCTAACCCTACACTTAAACCTACCCCTCACAAAAACTGCAGGCATTTTTAGTTTTTCAAAACACTTTTTGTGTGAAGCCTGTTTCCTCACGGGGACCAATAAAATGTCCCCACGAGGTCAAAATTTACTGGTATTACTTACTGGTATAACCTAATGAATACCAGTACACATACACACATTAACAGTATTCACACACACATATGTTCACAGTATAAAATTATTACTTAATACATGAAGATATATAGCAGCCTTTTAAATTTTAGGATGGGGGGTCCCTCACATGAGGGTGATTATGTTTGTGGGTCTGTGGCATCTAAACGATTGAAAAACATGGCACTAAAAGACGAGATAGAAATAAGTAATGATGTCATTTTTAGGATCACCCTGACCTGATGACCTCTGACCTCCATCTTGGGGATATCATGTCACGAGTCAACATCGGCAAAAAAGGATCTGTTACAAGTGAGAATGATGCATTCATATGCTTCTCTTAAATATGAGATGCATGAATTATCGCAGCAGGTGGAAATCTATGTTCTCAGTGTCTGTGCTTTTGACCTGTAGACGTATTTGACTTGGCTTTACCTAAGAAGAAGATAAAGGAGGAGAGGAGGAAGAAAAAGATGCGGCCTATAAAAATGGAATCGGAGGAGGTCTGCGATGTTCAGATGTCAGCAGCTTCCGTGAACTCGGGTCTTGCTGATGTCCCCACTGCTCCTCCACAAAGCGTTAAAGAAGAGTAGGTCTTTCTACTGTACATAAGATACTTTGTTCCCAACTCTCAGCATTTAAATATCTCACACTCATCTGTTTCCTTTTGTACCAAAGGCCCATAGATGAATCCCAGACGAGCCCTGACACAGTGGAGGAGATAGCTATGAGCTTTTTTCATTTGCTCGAGGACATCCTCAGACTGGAAAGTCTAGCAACAACCTCAACGGTACTTGTAGCACCTTAGTATACATACAGTATTGGTCAATGGTTTAGTCACATTTACATTTACTGGGGACAACTTCTCACTATTAACTACAATTTTTGCCTCTATAAATTTCTAATTTGCTGCTTATTAATAGTTATTAAGGTAGTTGTTAATTTAGGTATGGGGTAGGATTAAGGGATCTAAAATATGGTCACGCAGATTAAAGTGTTAATATGTTCTTTATAAGTACTAATAAAGAGTCAATATGCTAGTAATGTGCATGCTAGTTAATAGTAAGAATTGGATCTTAAAAGAAAGTGTTAACACTTATTCTTTATCATTACAATGTTCCCCATTCTGTTGAATATTTAAGTCAGAATAATTAAAAAACACAAATGCAAGTATGGGTAATATGCAGTAGAAAAAATATACAGATACATTACTGTTTAAGTTTAATACATAGTAAGATTTCAGTAGTGAGAGTTTTTTTGGGGTGGTGGGAGGGGTAAAACAATATTCTTCAAAGTTCTTCAATATTCTTCAAAGTTGATCAAAAAATGACATAAATCAGCATTTTAGAATGATTTCTGAAGGATCATGTGACACTGAAAACTGGAGTAATGACTTCTGAAAATTAATCTTTGCCATCACAGGAATTCATTTTAAAATACATAAAAATAAAAACATTTCATTTTAAATGATTTTTAATCAAATAAATGCAGCCTCAATGAGTGTAAGATACTTAAATCTTACCAACACCAAACTTTTGAACTGTATGGGAATTATGCAGAGAAACAATTAAAAATAGCTATATATTACATTCATCATGATTTTGCTCTGCACATTCTTCTTCATGAGGTGAATCCTGGGATGCTTAAACAGTTTTGAAGGACTTACCACATATTTTGGCCAGTTTTTGCCCTATTTTCCTTTATTACCAATGTCCAACTCATCCGTTTTAAAATCATTTTAAAGTTGTAAATAAATTAATACATAGGCATAATTTAAATTTCTAAACTAATTTCAGCATTTCCTTTAGACCAAAAGTTCTTGTAATCATGAGAAATATACATTCAGTGTCCAAACTTAAAATCTGAAATATCATGTTTGCAGAAATAGCTGAAGGGAGTTTAATTTTATTTCATTGACCTTTCTGCTCATCCTAAACATGAATTAATTATTGTGATTGTCCCTTTTACTGTTGCTCTCAGCTGGAGGAGAAGGTCCAACAGTGGCAGTCATCTCCAGCCAGCACACTCAACCCCTGGTTCTCTATGGCCCCCTGCTGGTCAGAGTTGGTAGTTTCAGGTCTACAGTTTCTCGCTGGAGAGAGCAAAGGTATACCTGAATTTTTTTTTTTAATGAAAAATCAAAACTCTTTGATGAATTTATTATTTTTATATTTGAATGATGCATGTTGATATTTTGGCTTATGCTTGATGTCTCTGTTTCCTGTCAGCTGGTGTAATGACTCTGCCTACTGGCTTCGTACCTTTTGTGGAGTTCAAGGAAGTTTCCCAGCAATGGAAATGGATTGGTATGATGCTCTCCCTTATTTTCCGCAGCTTGTATTTTGCTGTTTTGCATAGGCTGTTTAAATGTATAAGGTTGCATAATTACACTACCATTCAAAAGTTTGAGGTTGGAAAGTTAATTTATTTGATTTAAAAAATTCAATAAAAACAATATTGTGAATTATTATAAGAATTTCAAATAATGGTTTTCTATTTTTATATATTTTAAAATCATTCTGATATACTGTTTTGGTGCTCAAGAAACCTTTTTGATTATCATTGAAAACAATCGTGCTGCTTAATATTTTTGTGGAAAGAGTGTTTTTGTTTTCAGAATAATTTTGTGGACAAATATAAATTTAATGCTTTTACAAAAGTAATATTCTAATAATTTTTCAATGAGAACTGCAGTGTGCACAACTATTCTATAAGACTTTTTAAAATTACTTTTAATGATCAAGAATTCATTAAATTAATCAGAAGTAGATCAGAATAAAAGTAATTTTAAAAAGTCTTACTGAACAGTTGTGTACACTCCAGTTGTCTTTGAAAACATGGTTAGAATATTACTTTTGTAAAAGCATTCAATTTATATTTGACTACAAAACTCATTTTTAAACAGGTGTCTTTCAGATCAAGCGGTTTTTAGATCATGTGTAAATTCATACATTTCATGCACTGGTTCATTCATGTATATCAAAACCACCAGTAGTGTGCATTTCTTTACACTGATATGTACAGGTCCAAGTCAGGAAACAGACAAAGATCTAAGTGCCCTGTGCCAGTTATGGCTGGAGTCAAAGGATCATGTGATTGTCAAGGTAGTAAACGTCTTATATGCTTTTTCATGCTGATGTGAAATGGCACACTTGCAGATTTCTGATCCTGTGTTTGTTTTACAGCAAGAGGGAGAGGAAACCGCAGAGCTAACTCCTCCAACACCCAGAGTGTGAGTTTGACAGTGGATTACAGTGTGTTTACCTAACCATAACTGTCATACTCGAACAACAACTCCTTTGTCTTTTTATTTGCGACTGGTGCACACATGCATGGTATTTCATGCTGTTTTTTTCCTGCTCTTTATTAGGTGGACTGACTATGTGGTGAGGCCTAGTACTGGAGAGGAAAGGCATGTTTTTCAAGAGCAGGTTAGTCTCACCTACCCTAAAGAGGCGTGCTTTCAAACGCAGATTTTTTTACATTGTTGCACCGCTTGTGGAATGTAGTCTGTTATTATTCTTTCAATCACTGAAGTGTTTGTGTTTTTTAGGAGCAGCAGCGTTATGATCAGCCGCATAAAGCCTTCACTTACCGAATGCACGGCTTTGAGTCTGTGGTGGGACCAGTCAAGGGAGTTTTTGACAAGGAGACGTCGCTCAATAAAGCACGAGAGCATTCTTTACTGCGCTCTGACAGACCGGCTTATGTCACCATACTATCTCTTGGTAACCACTGGGGTCCTCTTTCTTTTTGCAGTTCTGTTAGGGATGTATTGTACTGACTAGGGCTGGGCGATATGGCCAAAAAAATTATCACAATATTTTCATATCAGTCGATGTCGATAATTATCACGATAAATATCAAATCTTTATTTCTTTCAAGTTTAAAGTCAGAATTTTGCTTCAAAGTGAAAGTTGTAGAAACCAGACTATTAATCTTCCTTAACAAAATAAATATCCAACTAGAAAATGTAATTTCTTAGTTGCTGCATGTTCTAATGAGAGATATTGTTTCAAATCAAGAAACAGGTTTGGGTTGCCTGATAATAATTAATAATAATAATATCACTTTTTTGTCTCTTAGAAATGCACATTTGATAGTAGTTTGAGTTAGGATGCAGAGGTAAATTTTTGTTCATTCTTAAAATCAGTAACATTTGTAAAAATTGTAGCAACCTCAGTTTTGTTTATTGTTTTGTTTTTTCAAATTAAGCATTGGTCTCCCATAGTAGCATACATTTAAATCATGATAAACAGTTAAAACCACACACATAACACCTCAATACCATGGTAAAAATATAACTATGGTTTTTAGGTAGCCTATTTGTATGAAAAACAGTAGTCTAAAAACATTCAGTATAAATGCACACATGCTATAGCTTAATCACAAATATAATAATATACCATTACTCCTATAATAAAATTCAATGTGACTATCCCACATTTCTGCCACAGTACCATGATGCAGTGAGTGTTACTACAGTAAATCCATGGTAAATGATGGCGATGTGTAGATTGAAAAGCCTTCTGACTGTCTTGTTGCACACTGTCCTGTTTGGCTTTAAACTAGTTTGTGTTCATTTGTGTTCATCGCTGAATGCAAGCGCTTCACACTGGATCTCACAGCACTGTTTAATGCTCGCGTGACCGAGTAAACGCATCTGCTCTAGTGAGCTTGCACCGTGCGGCACTTTGGAAATTTGATCCGAGCGGATAAACTGTCCGTGTGGCGCGATTCAAATCGAACTCTTCATATCGTTTTATTGAGGAAAATTATATCGCGATAATTATCGTTATCGAATTATCGCCCAGCTCTACCTGGCATGGTTTATTAAACCATGTCAATACAATACGTTATTTATTAAGATCCTTTTTTCTTCCCAATTTCTGGTGTTAGTTCCTCAAAATAATAACAGTTATCAGGGACAGTTCACCCAAAAAATAATGACTCACTCCCATGTTGTTCCAAACCTATTTCTTTAATTTTTATGACAAGAACGGTCAGTAGAAAGAAGTTCAAATGGGTTTATAATGACATGAACCATGTAAATACTGAAGGGATTCTCAGAATGGAAAATCAGATTTGAATCGGTCTTGAATTGATGTTCAATAAAGAAAAATAAAAGGCATATGCATGTTTTCTTTTTAAAAAAACAGTGCGAGATGCTGCTGCCAGGCTTCCTAACGGAGAAGGTACTAGAGCTGAGATCTGTGAGTTACTCAAGGACTCCCAGTTCTTAGCCCCCGATGTCACCAGCGCTCAGGTCAGACGTGTTTTATGCTGCCGTATTTACTATTATAACACATTAGTCAGTGTAACACTTACGCATTTTGTCCGTTTTTAGGTAAACACAGTGGTGAGCGGTGCCCTCGACCGCCTGCACTACGAGAAAGACCCTTGCGTGAAATACGACATTGGCCGCAAGCTGTGGATCTACCTCCACAGGGACCGGAGCCAGGAGGAGTTTGGTGAGCAACCCTGGCTGTAACCAATGCATTTACATAAAATCAAAAAGGTTTCATTGCCACAGGCAGAATGTGGATCAGTACGTGTCACACTTCACTAATGAATCCCATTTATATTGCCCGACAAGTAGAACAGGTTTAGTATTCGGAGAATAGCAGGCTGTATCAGGTTTCCATATGCTGCTATTGGTAAATATGAACCTGCAAAGTCAGACATGACAGGATGATACCAAACCAGTGTAAATATTATTTATGTACTATTTTAATATTAATTAATTGCTTTTATATTGTCAGTTTTCATTTTAATTTTAGCCTAAGTTGTAGTCATTGTAGCATTTCAACTTAAACTTAAAATTGTTGCCTTGGCAGCTAACTGAAAATTCAAAAAAATTTCATTAAATATTTATATATTTTTTATTTTAGCTTAATTTCAATTATCAAGTTTTAGTTAACAATACAACACTGCTTCAAACAAGCTGGATGTTGGCCATTTCTCTGAGACAGCCCTGCACGCAGATGCTTCCAAATTTTTTCTTGAATAACTATGCAAATGAAGGTTAAAAGGAAGAAGGTGCCTAAAAAATGGTCTAGTTACATGCTGGATGTAATGTTAAATAGATCCAGATACTAAACATGAATATCTCTTGAATCAGAGCGAATACACCAGGCCCAGGCTGCAGCTGCCAAAGCCAAGAAAGCTCTGCAGCAGAAGCCCAAACCAGCACCCAAACCTGTAAGTTCTTCCACACTCATCCATGACATTGTCTTCTCACACTAATTTGAAATGTAAAGTGTCACTGTTGGTTAGGGCTGCACGATATATTGCATGCGATTGTCATGCGCATCTCTTCAGTAAAGCCGGTTCTGTGATGATTAATAAATCTCCATCACCTGTTTTCAAATGGAGCGGCATTTAATACACAGAGCCGTAGTTCACCGACAAGCTACGCAAAATCACGTTCAATATCGCAGGCAATTCATCTTTGAAAACAGGGGATGGAGATTTATTAATCATCACAGAACCGGCTTTACTGAAGAGATGCGCATGACAATCGCATGCAATATATCGTGCAGCCCTACTGTTGGTCCATGCTGATTTGCATCAGCTGTTGCATATGTTTATGTTTGTGTGTAATGTAGAAGGCAGGTGGTAAGGAGCCTGGAAGTAAGAACGGTGCTGCAGAGGCTGGTCAGAACTCAGGGAGTGAAGGAGTAGCCATTGCAGCTGCCAGTTTGTCTCAACCTCCCTCCACCCCCACACCAAGCACACCTGGAACCCCTAAATCACCCCTCCCTCCCACAGCAGCTACTCCAACCAAAGTAGGCGCCCCAGAACCCGTCAAAACCAATCCCAGGTCAGTGGCTGATAAACAACTAAAAAAGAAATTCCCTTAGGAGCGAACCTGGCAAATCCAATTCCTTTATAGTTAGCTCAACCAAAAATGGAAATCTTGTCATTATTTTTTCACCCTCACAGTTTGTCTTTTTTAAAACCCATGTGACTGACTGACGTCTGTGGAACACAGAGGAAATTCAAAATGAAAAAATTACAAAGAATGTTTATGCTACTGGAATTCTTAGTCTTTCCTTTTCTGTTCAAGTCGTGCGGGTTTTAAAAACAACATGAGGGTGAGGTGATGAGACAATTTCCTTTTTTGGTTGAACTATTTCTTTAATGTGTATCTCACAGGGACAAATTCAGCTGTACTGTTACTCACATGCTCCATTCTTTATTATTTGACTTTAATTATCATAATTTAATTTCTCTTTTTTTACCCACAGTGTCCTGTTGGTGTCTCCTCCTTCCATGCCTCAGTTAGGAACGTTGCTATCTGCCAGTCAGCCTGGCCCACAGGTTTCCCAGCAGGCCTCTCCACAGCCTGCAACTCGGGTAGTGGCACACTCTGCTGCCACTGGTTCTCTACCTCAGGTGCGAGTGGTCACTGCTCAGCCCGGTCTTCAGACGTCCTCTGCAGGCCAGGCGGCCACATTAGTGCATCAGAGCCCTCACCACATCAGGGTGCCGGTCACTGTGGCCCATGGAAAGAACATCACACAGGTGCACTACAGCATCTCAGATTACAATAACGTTTGTGCATTCAGTGTAGTATAAACAGATGACGTGTCCAATTCTATCCTGTCAAGTACCTGTATTAGATTCTTGTTTGCCTGTCTTTGAGCAGGCGGTGGTGACTCTACCACTAAGAGGCCAGTCTGCAGGAAGTCCCATTCAGGTGCAGGCTTCACGGGGTCAGGCCAGTCTTACTGTTCCAGGTCTTGCCTCTGCAGTCACAGTAACCAAACCTCAGATGAGCTCCCCTGCCAGCCCGGCACACAAACCAAAATCACCTGCAGTATTGCAGGGTGTCAGCAGCCAGAATATTATCAAACAGGTACAAACTGCATTAGACTCTGTTTACACCAGGAATAAACAGTGGATGCACGATATATGAGAACCATACTGGTTATTGGAGAATATTAGATATCAGATGTTGGATATCTACATCAGACATGCCTGTTTTTCATCTTATGCTTACTTAACCCTCCTATTGCATTAAAAAAACTGTATACACTTTTCGCGTTCCCTGGTCAGTTTTGACCTGGTAAAATATGAGCTTACAAAGCTTAAAAAGTCACTTAATATTTAAGTTAACTTAATATTTTTAAACTAAAACCATATTGTATCTGATCAGTAACTTCTCATTAATTACTGAATGTGCAGAAAATGTCAAAGTTTTAAATGTTACCATGTTTTGCTATGTTTTTACTACATTTACCCCCTTTATATTAATTAAAAGTTTAAAAAAAATCTTTGAAATGTTGTTTTTCAAGAACTACAGCAAAACCACTGTGATGTGAGAGAGAAAAATTTTCAGTATTCGTAAGAAATTTTATTTCAATATATTATTCTATGAAATTTATAAGAACGTATAAACTGATAATTGCCAGTATTAACTTCTTTGGAATTAATGGAATTTAAATCAGTTAGTCATTGAAAGCACTAATAACTTCAATTGAACTAAATACCCATTTTTCATACTGTACATTATAGTGCTGGTGCCTAAATTCACTTGTAGCATTTAAAATTGTTTTTAGTATCAACATTTTTTAATATCAGCCATTTACATTTAACATTTGAAAAATTAAGGAATTTAGTTTTCAGGATTGATGGCTTAGCCTTGCATATTAGGTTAAAAAAACAACAACAACGTAGGTTTGCATATCCAAAATCAAAATTGGGTTTAGGTGCAGGACAAAATAAAAGCAATAAATGAAGAAATTGGGATTATGTCTGATAAAGACCTGACTTGTCGAAACATTGCACTGTTTTGTTAATAAAATTTCTGGAGCTGTAATTTCAGTTTGCATACATATCTACTTGTAACAATTTTGTACCCATATTAATATTAAATTGCTTTTATTTTATTATAGAAAAAGGCCTATCTTGGTCATTGGAATGCATTTTCACTGAATATATATATATGATTAAAATAATTATTGACTTATCTTTATTGGCCAGAATGTATCTGTGCATCTCTAATTAAAACACTGTATGATAAACGGAGGATATTATCCATTCTATTTCCATGTTAAATCTCTCTCACTTTTGTTTCAACCAGGTTGCAATCACTGGTCAGTTAGGTGTAAAGACCCAGAGTGGGGCAGGGATCCCTCTCACTGCCACTAACCTCCGAATTCAGGGGAAGGATGTGCTCCGCTTGCCCCCCTCCTCAATTACCACCGACGCCAAAGGTCAGACGGTACTTCGCATCACCCCGGACATGATGGCCACCCTCACTAAATCTCCAATGGCCACTGTCAAACTCACTCCAGACATGCTGAGCAGCGCTACAAGCTCAGGCAGCAAGAGCATCTCTGCTACACTACATGTGTCTCCACGACAGCCCTCACCTCCTGCTTCGAGCACCGCTGCATCCGCGACAGCTGAGAACCTGGCTGCCAAAGCACCGGCCACTCTAGTGAAGGTTCACCCGGAGCTGAAAGCCACCTGTGACACCACCATCCGCCTCATGCCTGCCTTAGCCGTCACCATGGCTGACCCCAAGACCCGCACATTCTCCACTGTCACCTCGTCTGACTCTAAAGCAAGCACCACTATTCGAATAGTGCCAAACCTTGGGGTAATCCCTCAGAAAAAAGGTCAGACTGTCTCAATCAGCACAAACACCTCAATTACAAAGCCTGTCACGGTATCATCAGGGGCGGCCACTGTGACCATAGCCACCAGTGGAGTGGGAGGGGCTAAAGGCGTGACGCTGGGCCATGCAGGCACAGGCTCTACGCTTTCACTGGGCACGGCTGCGGCCACGGTCAGACAGGTGCCGGTCACTGCCACTGTAGTAGCCACACAAGCTGTAAGTTTATCTTTTAGTATATGATTCATTAACACCTTTAACAATTAGGTTGTTACTCTACTGTTCAAAAGGTTGGGGTTGGTGAGATTTTTAATGTTTTTAAAACAAGTATCTTATGCTCACCAAGGCTGCTTGTATTTGATTTTAAATACAGTAAAAACAGTAATATTATGAATTATTATTAGAATTTCAAACAACGTTTTCCAATTTTAATATACTTTTAAAATGTAATTTATTTCTTTGATGGCAAAGCTGAATTTCAGTGTCCGTTTTATAGAATGCAGTGTGGTTGAAAAGTCTGAAACCACTAGTAAAAAGTATATTTTATTATATATATATATATATATATATTTTTTTGAGTTAAAACAAAATTAGAATTAAACCGTTTTTTTTTATGATATTGAGAATTTTTTTATTGTTTAATTGTTTAGACATTTAATTAAAAATAAACAAAATCTGTAAAAAAAATGATCTTATGCTCACCAAGATTGCATTTAATTCTGAAAATTATTTTTGCATTTAGATCAAAAATACACTTAAAAACAGTAACATTCTGAAATATTGTTTTAATTTACAATAACTCTTCTCTATTTTAATATATTTTAAAATGTAATTTATGTGATTGCAAAGCTGAATTTTCAGCAGCCATTACTGCAGTCTTCAGTGTCACATGATCCTTCAGAAATCATTCTAATATGTTGATTTGCTGCTCAAAAATATTTTTGATTATCAATGTTGAAAACAGCATTAAAAAAAAAAGTATAACCATTTTTTCAGGATTCTTTGATGAATAGAAAGTTCAAAAGAACATAATTTATGTTAATATATTTGTAGTTTATTTGAATTAATTTATTCTAAAAGGCAGCATTGCATATATCCTTTGTAGAGAATGCAATCCCATAAAAAGCTTAGTTAACAAATTCAAAATATGTTGATTATAAATATACTTAATTCATTTAATCATGAAAAGTATTAATATAAAACCATTAAATCTAATAAAGTCACAAATACATACTGCTTATTATTGTAGCACATCATTCACTTAGCAAAATGCTAAAGTAATATTTGTTACTGTTTTTGTTCTTTTGTTGCTGCCTATAGAGTGTTGCAAATCTTGGGTTTAATTTCAGTTAGTATGCTGCCTATCAATGTAGACTTTGGAGCAGAGCCACTGTCTGTTGTGCATAACTGCCTGTTACAATGATGACTGAAATTCTAATCTTTGCTCTTTTCAGGGAAAACTTCCCACAAGGATCACGGTGCCTCTATCTGTCCTCAGTCAACCTTTGAAAAATAAGAGTGTGGTCACTACTCCCATACTTAAAGGAAACATAAGCACCAGGTGAGCATTCTATTTCATCATCTAATAGTAAACAAACAGCAATCTTAAATTGCAGGCTTTTTTATTTATGTTCCCTATCAGCTGAAATGGCAAATATGTCTTTTGTTTTTAGTATCAGCAATCTGGGGAGGAACATTATCCTAACTACCATGCCGGCTGGCACCAAGTTGATTGCTGGGAACAAGCCTGTCAGCTTTGTGACTGCTCAACAGCTGCAGCAGCTACAGCAGCAGGGACAGGCCACACAGGTTGACTCATCAGACTTTATCAGCTCACTCCTAAACAAACAAAAACTGGTCTTACATGCCAAACCATACATGTGAGTTAACCGAATATGTTTCTCTGCCCCAGGTTCGAATCCAGACGGTACCGGCTCAACAGCTACAGCGCACAGCCGCCAGCTCTCCGAAATCCACGGTGTCGACGGTGGTGGTCTCTACGGCACCCTCGCCAAAGACAAACCCAGACCCTCAATGAGAAGTACAATAGTTAAAAGGCCATAGCTTTAGCCATTTCTCTTCAGATTAAGATAAAATATCATAATAAATAAACATAGTCCTCAAAACAAAAAGTCTGCTTTCCCATGAAGCTTGCATATGGGCAAAGCAGTGTCAGATTCTAAGTGCTGGTCTTGTCCCGATGCAGCATTTCTGTAACTTTGTTCCCAGCATTTCAGTTATATGTTGAAAAAGGAAGTTTGATTTGGATGCTGATATATTGTAAAGGAAGTAAGGTATCAATCTATGATCTTATAAGTGAATGGCCTCTCTGTTGACATGTACACAGAGGCAAGTTTGTTTATTTGTGCTTTTTATATCATATGTTCTTCTAAAGAAATGTAATTTAACAAGTACTGTTTATATTCAGTAGCCAGTCTGTGTTATGATAAATAAATGATTGTGCTAAACAAATCATATCAAAACAATGTTACGTTAACTCAACCAAACCGAATCTAGGGCTTAACCCTGCATTTAAATTATGTATATGTAAAACAAAAAATTTGCCTGTTTTGGGCCACTTCGTTTACATGATGTGGTCAGTAACATGAATCAAACTGACAATTACATGCTTGTATATTCATTTACATTTCATTATAAAACATTTGTATGCATTATTATGCAACCATTACAGGTATTTTGGAGTGAATATCATTCAGATGCCTTTTAAATCCTGAAAGAATAGCATGATTTGTTCTTTACCTCTAGTTTGGCAAATCGCAGGGTCTTTTCAGGTGCCTCTGACACATGTGACAACCACATTATTTACAAGTCCATTTGGATGTGATATTTTCAGCATAAGCACTTTTGAGAAATCTTTTGCAGTGAAATGATGCAAACATAAACTCTCATATAGTCCTATTAGAAAGACAGCTTGCTAGAAGAGAAGAGAAAAGGGCAAAAAGCTTTGCATTCAGTCTTGGCAGTCATCACAGGCTCTCACTACTCTTCATCTGATTCCTGGAGCAAAGCCTTCTGGGAGCTAGAATCCGAGGCGGCGCACTTTCTGATGCCCATCTCCATGTCACCGAGCTGCCTTCCTTCACACCATTTTGAAGACCTGGAAAGATCATGGGCACAATGTAAGCGAAATGAAACACTGGAAACTTTTTGATTCGTCCAAAATGGTGTCCACCCACCAAAAAACTCCACAGTAGCAGATGCCCACAACCAGCAGAGCCACAGCATAATGCCAGCAGAAGCACATGGTGATGAACATGATGTTATCATGTCTGTCCAGATCCCACTCTTCTCCATTTAGAGGATACAGCACAAACCCGATCTGAAATATAGCAACATATCTCCATATTGTAATGACGTATTTTCTCATTTTAAACCAGATTTTTCTAAACCTGATGTTGTCTTTACCTGATAAAACCATGTGCCTAGTAGGATGGCCAAACTGCACCTAAGAAGTTCCAGTACTGTGTTATCTCGCTTAAACACCTCCATCATTGTGCTGGCGGCTCCACCAAACACCGCAAACAGAAGCAGAGAGTGAATGTGCTGGTCCAGAGGAGGACGATTGTGGACATGGAAATAGAAAAGGAACCCTGGAAGGGAGAAGCAATGACATTTCAGGAATCTCAATGGCAGGATTTCACTTCATATTCACTTCGTTAATGGCTCATTTTGCTTGATACCTTCCACAAAGAGAGCCAAAGAAAGGGAGAGACGGTCAAGACCAACTGGCACGTGGCGAGAAGACATGCTGAGAACATCTGCAATGCCAGAGATACCGAAGAACAAGTACATGGTGCTGTGCTGCCAGTTCATCAGCTTCACCCAGCCGTCCTGATACAGATGTGCATGAGGGCCATCAGGCACAAACTGCTCTGCCATGATTCCTGGAGACAGATTTCTGTGTAAGTTTCACTAATTTTTAAAGAAGCAGATTAAAATTATTTAGTAATAATATTTGAAATAGGGGAAATTTATGACCGAATTTCCAAGCTGCTTTTTTCTGTACAATGTAAGTAAATGGTGACCTCAACCATCCAGGCCTTTCCAAAGCAAGATCTTCAGTGAATATCGATTTAAATTTCTGTCTGTTCCACACACAAAGCTAGCATATGGCTTTAGATTGGTTGTAATTTACTGGTTATAATGATTGGTTATAATTTGTGAAATTTCTGGTGCATTTTTTTGTCTTGACATATTCTGGTCCCCATCCACTTTCCAATGAAGAGAGCCGCTTGGACATTCTGCTAAATGTCTATTTTGGTGTTGCACCAAAAATAAATAAATAAAAATAAAATAATAATAATTTAATTTACTAATTAACTATCCACAAGATATATATCCATATATGTTCATTTTATTAGTACAGTGATTATTTTACCTCATGTCATCCTCATTCTTTTACTATTATATAGGAAACCGCAGGGTAAAAAATGTGTATGTGATTTGCAGCTCACCAACAAATGCAAAAAAGATCTTCAGAGCTCCTTCAATTAAATCTATGCGATTGAGTACAGTGTGCATTTTTCTGTCTCTGTCCCCATGCCGCCTCTCTTTTTTCCTCTGTATCTGTCGGAATGGGTACTTTATCGACCACCACAGGCCAAACAGCAGGAAGAATGTACCAGGTAATGCATGTCCCTTGAAGTTGGCCATTCTGCCCCTGAAAAAAACAATGTTTACTATTTAAAAAAATGTATAAAATGTCAAAAATGTAAATATTTCAATGTCAACTACAACAAAATACATAAAAATAGCCTCCAGCTACTGGAATGTTAAAGCTGGCTTTCATAGGACCTGGGGCCCATTCTTCATACGTCGCTAACTCAGTTAGCTGGATTTGATTGTTTGAAGATTTCGCTTGATCTTGGATTGTTTGGTTCTTCGAAGCTCATCCTGGAGTTGCTGTCATAGCAACAAGTCCTAAACTTGAACCTGCTTGGGAGCAGGCTTATTTAATGTAAACAGGATTAGATTGCCTTTATTACTTAAAACCATTACAACAGGCTGTTCTCTGAAAGATTTATTAGTGATGAAATGATTACTTTATAATTGTATTGGAGTCTTACACACATGCTATACAGTTAATCTGAGCTGTGCATTAATTTGAGTGATGACAGATATTATGGGAGTGGCTTGATGGAGCGCAGGAGATGCAGATAACTTGATCTTGACCCTAAAGAAACTTTAATTAACGCCGTAGGTAACAAAACTCCTTCAAAGATACAATTAAATGAATTGCTAATTACAACATTGAAATAAAAATGAAAGCCTGTACAAATACTAGAAATCATGAATATAAATAATTGTGAATACATTTTTTTTTTTAAATCAAATAAAAAGTGCACATTTCATTTATCTATTATTACATTTATGTAGTTTTGTTCACTTGGCTGTTTCCAGAAATGTGTCAAGTTTTTCGTCAGGTGTCTTTTTTAATTACATGATGTCATTACGTTGCTGTCTTGCCGCCAGCCAATCACTGCATCGCTGATCGTGGTTTCGAGTATCGATACATCTGCCCTTTTCGGGGAACACGAGAACGCGCACTAATCTTGGACAATTTAATCCAGATATTTCAATATAATCTGCAAATTCGTTTGAAGAACCAAATTAGCCAGAGATCAGTTATCACGATTAGAAGATCTGGAATATTTCAAATCATCTCAGATATATTAAACGAGGTACGAAGAACGGACCCCTGGACATCAATGTGTCATGCAAACCAAAGTTCAGTATGATAAGCCTTTATTACTTAAAGCTATTACAACAGGCAGTTCTCTGATAAATGAAAAAATGTTATTGATAGGAATGTATACTTATGGTGCTCATATCAGAGAAAATATTAAAACAGTGCAATCTTATGATCTGGAGCCAGTTGCATAAAACGCTTAGTCTTAAAAAGTTAGTCATTCATTTTTTTTCTTTAAGACTGGTCAACTTTTCAAAGTCAGTTATAAAAAGGGAGAATACTCTAATTTGAATGCAAAAAGTAAGTCTGGTTATCACTGGGCTAGTTATTATGCAGCTGGCCCCTGGTTACATGTTGGGATCCATATCAGCTATAAATAATTTGTCTTACTTACAAAGCTCTTTCTAATAAAGATCAGACATAGTTAAATTCATATAATCCTACTTTTAATCTAGCTGCACCCCTGACGCACCAGAGGGACTTCTCCTCGTCGCTGTCACCTTTGGTTTGACGGTTCAAGTCATCTTCTGTCAGTCAGGTTGGAAATCAAGTTTTTCCCGGTAGGTAAGATAGCACTTTTATTTACTCGCGCGCGTGTGGGAGAGTTTATTGTCTTGCAAATGAAGTCGACTATTGTCTCAGCGCATAGTTTAGCAGAATCCTCCAAGGAGCCCATTAACCATATAACTACAGTCTCGGATAAAATATAACTACAATAGTTATTGTTACTGAAATTAAACTTGGGGTACCCACTTTAATAAAAAAAACCTGTAGCCTAATTAAAGAAAATCTTTATCTCTTTTTTTTGTTTAAAAGAGACGTGATTTATGATCATTTTACAGTAGTAACAACACTAATTCTAATTAGGCCTACTGATATTTTGGCGAAAACTGTGGTAATACTAAATGTAATTAATGTACAGATTTAATAGCAGAAAAATCACACAAGTTAAGTGATTATTCGAGCTCGAGACTGTGCAGTATTAGTATTCATATGATCCATAAAATAAATCTATAATCTCTGGTACGAATTTCCATAATTTCATTGTACAGGCTACCAAAAGATGACCATATGGAGTGAAGGTGTAATCTTTGTTTACTCTACCTGAACTCTGGCCTGTGTTGTCACGGCGGGGCGCCCAGTGCTCCTGTGCGGGTCTTGTGATGGGAATATCCTAGTTACCTGTCCTCAAAAAGCGCACCTGCTCACCTGCCTACGTTGTAAAATATAACCCCGCCCCTCTTGTGCTTGACTGACAGAACGAGCAATTCAGAAAAGATGACCCCGCCCACCTGCTCCTGTGTTAGTGACAACTTTTCTACGTTTTTCTATACGCAGCTGCTTTATTTCAAAATTTACTTTTTGTGTTTGTTTTCATAGCCTATTGTTATATAGGCAGCATTGTAAAATGTATAACCTAAATCTTAAAAAGACAGTTAACACAAAAAAAATGGTAAAAAACCCCCAAAAAAATCTGTTTAGGTATGCAGGTATTGATGAATTTGTACAGGAAAGAGTAAGGGATGTTAATATATAAACCATTCACGGAAGCAGATACACAAGGACATACAACAAACAAACCTTAAGCAGAATGAACTTTGCTCTGTCTTGTTTTATTGCTGTAATGTAGGCAGAGCAACCTCACCAAACACGCATAGCAGCTGTATTGATGAATGGATATTAACACACATTTTAAAACTAGCGCCACCGTGAGGAAAAATCATATATTAGTGAAGGCTAAATTATTATCTAAACGATGACCTGGATGAATGAAAATTCCAAAACACAAAGAAACCTGTTCTTGTAGCCTAAAACATATTGGGACATGTAAAGATTATTCACATTTATTCACATTTAAGTGACATGAAATAAACAAAACATTTGACTTAAAGGGATAGTTCACCCAAAAAAGAAATTTCTGTCATTAATTACTCACCCTCATATTGTTCCAAACCCGTAAGACCTTCGTTCATCTTCGGAACACAAATTAAGATATTTTTGATGAAATCCGAGAGCTTCTGGCCCTCCATAGAGCAGAGAGACTTAGAGAGAAATGCAACTGAAATGTTCCCAGACCCAGAAACGTAGTAAGGACATAGTTCAAATCGTCCATATAACATCAGAGAAGAATTGTTGAATAAAATCTTTTGTTGTTTTTGTTTTTTTGCACACAAAAAGTATTCTCGTAGCTTCATAAAATTACAGTTGAACCACTGTCACATGGACTATTTTAATGATGTTATTACTGCGTGTCTGGGTCATTTGAGTTACATTGCTCTTCTATGCAGGGTCAGAAAGCTCTCGAATTCCATCAAAAATATCTTAATTTGTGTTCCTAGTAATTAGATGAATGAAGGTCTTACGGGTTTGGAATTGTAATTTTTGGGTGAACTATCCCTTTAAGGTCTTGGGGATATCTTGATAATAATACAATAAACCTTGTAGCCTAGGCTATAAATAGCATCTACAAAATTGTACAGAATATCTTTTTCTCTCTGAAGGGGTTTTCTGAGGATGGTACGGGGGTCACCAGGGGGTCCTCTTTTGCATGGGACTCACAGTAAGCCATCAGCTCAGCTGCTGCTTTAGATACCTGTGCAAAGAGATACATCCCATAAATGTGCCTTTCTGTGTATTTTCTTTTCCTCTTGAATAATTTTAAATATTTTTGTAATTGAGTGTTAGTGAATAAATCTAACATCAATTATTTAGCATAAAAATGCATTTTACCATCATCCTGTCAATATTAACCTCCAGTTTCAGTTGTTCCACTGTTTTTCGCGCATCTGCAATCTTGGCCATGTTATTAGACATTCTGCTCTCTTGTAGACAGCAAATTAACCCTGCAGGAATACAGCAAAACAAACCCCAGGAGAGTCCAGCTAAATGCATCTGGTAGATAACAACTCACCTCCAGTTTTACAGATGTCTGATGTTTTAGTTCCCTAAGAAGACAATGCTATTGGCTCCTCTAGGCTATTAAAGACATCTCTGTTGCAGAGTTGCAGTAATTGTTTTGCTGGGTCTCAGCTGGTTGTGCTTTGGATGAGGCTCAGTGGGAGAGATGAAACAGAGGAGTGCAGAAATCCTCTAGAGACCACAAATAATCTGCTCACTTATTAATATAAAGTCATATGATATGCTTCACACTTTAACATTAAAGTGACCATTTCACAAAATTCACAGTTTACTTTTAGCTCAAAAGCTGAACAATATGTTGTCTGAGAGGTTCTATTGAAATGAACGGTTTATGCATTTTTAGAAAAGTTTTGAGGGCACTTAACTTTTTTCTTCATCAATTTAGCACACGGAAACTTTGTTACAAGGAACATATTTCCATATGGAAATCAAATCACCACCAAAATTTGAATTATGCAGTTGCAAAGCAATCCAATATAATGTGGCATAACTGTTTGTCATATTATATTACAGTTACTGTATATTACATTATATTACAAAACAAAACTGTATCTATTTTTAATACAGCATGCTGCTTGTATATCTTAATGACTTACCACAGTTGATCCAGATTTATCCGTGATGCTGGCAGAAGAAAAGTCTTGTTATCGTAGATTGTTTGTTGTACACATTACGACCTGCAGGACTGAATGAAGAGATAGTAAGGAATGGAGGGATGGGAAAGGCTGCCGCCTCTCATAATTAGCTTTTATTCCTCCCCCATATTGGGCTGAAGAGGCAAGTCACAGGCATCATGGGGTGTGACCTTCAGCTGAATATCTCAGTCATGCATAATAGTGTATGAGTGATACCTGCCACCACAATAAGCTGCACTGAGCAAATGTTGAGTAAAAAAATTGCCGTTTCAACAGACAGATAAAACATTCATAAATTATTAAACTGAAGAAGATCAAATAATTAATGCAAGATGGTTTCAGTAAAAGAGAATAATTGTAATTCTTTGTAGAGTATATAAAACCTGGGGTCTGGGCTAAAGTTACACCAAATGATGATTTTCATGCCCTCCTCCAACAAATGTTTGCAACCTGCGAAGACAGAAAGATATGAATCCTGCATGTGATTACTTGCACTATTGTTTCTCTTTATTAATTTTTTGATCTTTTATTATTTGTGAAAAATAAATATTTGCACACTAGATTAACATGTCCCTCTTGATAAGAATCCCACCCAGAGGATGTGACACCAGGAGAGAAACTGATGCTGTGGTTAAGTGTTTCAGTTCTCATCATTAATACCTGGGGAAGGATTGCCTGTTGAGCTCACTGCAGGTGGCTCAAAGCTCTTCTCCAGGGCTTTAATGTCAACTGGCTCATTAGCAGCTGTTCTCAGACATGATTTATTGTACATGTTAGTGCAGATGTGAAAAATGTAGCTAAATCCAGCACTGAATTAGGTACCGAAAGTTCACTACAACAATCGGATTTGGCATTTAAATATTTAATCATCACTTAGAGAGTGAGGAAGGGAAAAGAAAAGAAAAGAAAAGAAAAGAAAAGAAAAGACTCTTCCAGTCCAAAAAAAGACACTTTTACGTAGTCATTTCCTGATCCACTTTGGCTCAGTGCCATATTGTAAAGCTACAGGACTTAGTATATTTGGATAAGCATTTAAGAAGTCGCCTCTGCTGGTTGTAGTAAAATGTTTGCACACAAGTTATTTCTGAGTAAGGTGCATTTCAAAAATCTAAATATCCTTAAAACATCAATTTACTTGAGAACAAAAACAGCAAAATCTGTCATTTTCAGAGAACAAATATATTTTTTATTTAACATATACAACCCCAAATCAGAAAAAGTTGGGACAGTATGGAAAACGCAAATAAAAAAAGAAAGTAGTGATTTCTAAATTTACTTTGACTTGTATTTCATTGCAGACAATATGAACACAAAATATTTCATGTTTTGTCTGGTCAACTTCATGTCATTTGTAAATATACATCCTTTCCTGTCATTCAGACCTGCAACACATTCCAAAAAAAGTTGGGACAGGAGCAATTTAGGGCTAGTAATGAGATAAATTGGTTAAATGATGTGATTTGAAACAGCTGATGTCAACAGGTGATTGTAATTATGATTTGGTACAAAAGCAGCATCCAAGAAAGGTCTAGTACTTTAGAAGCAAAGATGGGCCGAGGATCGCCAGTTTGCCAACAAATACGTGAGAAAATTATTGAAATGTTTAAAAACAATGTTCCTCAAAGAAAGATAGGAAGAGATTTGGATACTTCACCTTCAACAGTGCATAACATAATTAAAAGATTCAAGGAATCTGGAGGAATTTCAGTGCGTAAAGGACAAGGGCGCAAGCCTAAGCTGAACAACCGTGATCTCCGATCCCTCAGGCGGCACTGCATCAAGAATCGTCATTCATCTATAAGCGATATCACCACATGGGCTCAGGACTACTTTGGCAAACCTTTGTCAAGTACCACAATACGTAGTTACATCCACAAATGCCAGTTAAAACTGTACTGTGCCAAAAGGAAGCCCTATGTTAACAGTGTCCAGAAGCGCCGTCGACTTCTCTGGGCTCGGAGGCATCTGGGATGAACCATCACACAGTGGAAACGTGTACTGTGGTCAGATGAATCAGTATTTCAGGTATTTTTTGGGAGGAATGGACGCCGTGTGCTCCGGACCAAAGAAGAAAAGGATCATCCAGACTGTTACCAGCAACAAGTCCAAAAGCCAGGCTCTGTCATGGTATGGGGTTGTGTCAGTGCCCTTGGCAAAGGTAACTTGCACTTCTGTGATGGCACCATTAATGCTGAAAAGTACATAGAGATTTTGGAGCACAATATGCTGCCTTCAAGAAGACATCTTTTCCAGGGACGTCCATGCATATTTCAACAAGACAATGCAAAACCACATTCTGCACACATTACAAAGTCCTGGCTGCGGAGGAAGAGGGTACGGTTACTTGACTGGCCTGCCTGCAGTCCCGACCTGTCTCCAATAGAGAATGTGTGGGGCATTTTGAAGCACAAAATGCGACAACGAAGACCCCGTACTGTTGCCCACCTTAAGACTTGTTTGCAGGAAGAATGGGACAAAATTACACCTGAAACACTTCATCACTTGGTGTCTTCAGTCCCTAAACGTCTTTTAAGTGTTGTGAAAAGGAATGGCAACATTACAAAGTGGTAAATGCTTTACTGTCCCAACTTTTTTTGGAATGTGTTGCAGGTCTGAATGACAGGAAAGGATGTATATTTACAAATGACATGAAGTTGACCAGACAAAACATGAAATATTTTGTGTTCATATTGTCTGCAATGAAATACAAGTCAAAGTAAATTTAGAAATCACTACTTTCTTTTTTTATTTGCGTTTTCCATACTGTCCCAATTATTTATATAATTTTATTTTTCTTAATCCACTGATTTTTTTTCTCTCCTATAAGGCTGTTTTACACATAAACCTCACTACATTTTTGTTTTGATTTATGCTTAAAACAAGAAAAAGAAAAATGACTTAAGGACATGAAGTAGGGAAACATAATTTCCAAACATAAGTCCTTATATTAGCTTACACAATTAATTTTTTTAAAGCACATATACACTATATTGCCAAAAGTATTGGGTCGCCCCCTTCTAATGAACAGGTTTGACTACTTTAGTAATTTCTATGAGTACAAATCTTAATGTTAAAGCATATAATGATATTCTAGGGAATTGTGTGCTTCTAATATTATAGCAACAGTTTGGACAGGACCCTTTTCTATTCTAACATGACAATGTCTCTGTGTATAAGACAAGGTTCAAAAAGAAAATGATTGATTCAGTCAGTGTGGAAGAACTTGACTGGTCTGCATAAAACCAAGTCCTAATCCCAGTTTAACACCTCTGGTGTGACTGTAAATGCAGACCTTGAGCCAAAAACTCATCACCAAACACCAATGACTTGTACATACACTATATGGGCAAAAGTATTGGGACACCCCCTTCTTTAGAACAGAAAAATGCTCTTCCAAATCTGTGGCAACAACGATGGGAACATAATTCATGTATTTCAAAATTGTATTTCCATCTCTGTTGCAACAGTTTTAGAAGTGTCTAAAATGACTGTACCCATATGTACAAGTCATTGGTGTTTGGTGATGAGTTTTTGGCTCAAGGTCTGCATTTACAGTCACACCAGAGGTGTTAAACTGGGATTAGGACTTGGTTTTATGCAGACCAGTCAAGTTCACTGAGCCATAGAGAGAGAGAGAGAGAATAAATCCATGCAAATATGAGACATGAAAATGTTCAGGTTGACTAAGACAGACACTCTGAAAGTTTAAAGTTTTATGTAGCAGTTGCAAATTTCTGTCTTTCATGAATGACTAGATGCATTGATTATTTCTTTTTGAACTGCTGGAACTGCTGTATAATGGTTTTGATATTTATCTACTTTTGAATGTGTTCACATAGCTGTTGGTGGTTTATTGAAGTGAAAGCAGGAATAACAATGCATAAAAGTAAAATTAGGCTTCACTTTCAAATTTCAAGCACTGATGTTGGTTTTGTTAACTCATTTTACTAAAAGGTTATAGGTTTCAAAACTTGACTGCATCTTGCAATACTTTCAAAACCCTTGTGAGATTGTTTCATTACATTTAATTCAATAAAAAAGAATCACACACCAGGTCTTGAATGTTTCTGCATCATGTTCATGCAGAGATTCCCTGCAGCAACATGTGGTGTTTAATTCACTTGCAGGAATCAAGCAGAATTACATAGAGCAGAATTTTACATCTGAAAACAGATTTATCAGTGTTACAGCTGTTCTCTTGTGTCACTGACATTATATCTTAATGTCCTTTCAGCCTCTGTCTTCAGCCGTCATGCTTCACGTCTAGCATGTGCAGTAGTATCCTGAGATGGAATCGTTCCAGTCTCCAAACAGGCCTTTCTTCACTTCCTTAAGGTGGTACACGATGCCAGCAGAGAACTTCTTCTTATGTCCTTCCTTCTTGGATTTAGACCACACTGTCAGGGAGCAGCCTCGGCCCACCACAAGAGAAGAAATCCGGTCATTCCAAGCCGATGATATGATGGGGGTGTCTTCATTGGGATAAACGTACTGGAAATTGCCAGAACAGCTTTCATCGTAGTAGTAGCTGCTGTGCTCAAACATCTGGGCGCAGAGCCTGCTTCCATTGTCATCTTTCAGCGTGGCTGGGTCGGGACACTCTGCATTGAGTCCCTTGAAGCACAGAGCTGCCAGGAGAAGAGCGATGACCCCCTTCATGTTTTCAGCTTGTTGAGTGAAAAGAGATCATTTGCACTCACCTATATACACAGAGTTTCTCCATATGAATGACGTATGTGAGAAACTTCAGACTGTCCAACAGACTCTGTGAAGGTCATCTGCAGATTTTACACAATGTTCTTTCACACATTGGTAAAAAAAAAATGCAATTCTGCAAAAAAATGCTAAATGTGTATTTACATGTATGTAAATATATTAAATCTATATTAGCAGAAATATTTTTGCTCATTTTTAAAAATATATCTGACAAGATATGGATTATATTAAATGGGTTATCAGTAATTCAGTTGGACATGACATAAAAATTATTAAATTTTTTAAACTTTCTGTATGTTGTTCACAAACCACAAGGCCATGTATCAATGTGCCAACACTTATGTAATAACGTGAAAACCAGCCATATGCAGTAACTTTCTGTCAATAATCGAATCATAATTTAGTACAGTAGTAGAAAAATGTGCATGTAACTGAATATTTGGAATTATTTTATGTTTTGAAAATTTATAGATATGTCTTCAACAATTAAAACGAAGCATTACATTGATAACAAGATCGTGACATTTGACTGTGTATAGCTGTGCATAAATTATCACTATATCTGAGCTTCTATAAATAAAATGTTTAATAATGAGATCTAACCCATCATAATCATGGCTGAAAAAAACGAAACAAAACAAATATCTAATGTGTTAGCATGATTTTAAAAGATTAAGTTCAAATCTGGATGCATTGCACTGCCAAAATTAAAATGATTGTGTAGGTTGTTACTCCATAAAATGACATTAATTTTGTCACATACATTATCAAACATATTGCCACATGGATGTTAATGTGATCAGTTTAGTTGATTATATGTCACTAATGTTGCATTCAAAAGAATCAAGAAAGAGAAAATAAGCAAACTAGTTTCTGAATTATGCATAATGTGCTTACAGAGATTCCCTGCACATGTTTAATTCATTTGATGATCCTAAAATATCACTTAGAGAGATAAAATGATGCTTGTATACTGAGTACACTGAGCCTTGATCTGAAAACTGTTCTCTTTACTTTATAAGATTACATAGTAATGTATTTTGAATTGTTCCAATCTGCAGACAAGTTTTCTTCACTTGGTGGTAAACCACCCAAAGGAAAACTTCTCTGATCCCTCCACACCCACAAAGAACAGAACAGTGAGCAGATAAGCTTCATGTTGAGTGAACCTGGCACAGAGCTAAAACAAACGTACTGAGAAGCCTCTGGTTTACCGACAGATGCTCTGAAGGTTGAGAATTCAAACAGCTTTGAAAAAAGTCTACAGAAAATTATTCAGTAAACCATAGCGTTCTTGACCTATTTCATTGACAATGATAAGCAATTTTGTTCAATTATTCTTACATTAATATTAATATTCTTTTTTATTTTTGTTTTATAATGTTTTATAATTTTATTGTTTTATGAATAAGTCAGGCTGTGTGATTTGGTTTGGGAAGTTCTGATCTCCACAGCTCCGCAGCTTTTATTTGTGCATGCAGGCACAGATCTTGTTGCGATCGGTATCTACAGTAGAATCTACTTGTTTTTGGGTCGGGCATTGTGTATTCAGCTATAAAGCCATTATCATCTTCATGTTTTCACTCTCTTTAGGGATTGTCCTAGATTTGAATGCAGACGATCCATTTCAGTGTGAGAAACTTTAGATTGGCCAACAGATGCTCTGAAGTTTAGTTTCAACAAACCTAAAAGCAGGTCAGTACTTTCGTTCAATCATTCATTCATTCATTCATTCATTCATTCATTCACAAATAGATAGATAGATAGATAGATAGATAGATAGATAGATAGATAGGGCCATTCCACTGAATGGGTGCCATTTGCTTCCAAAACTCTTCAAAAAAAATAATTTTCTATCTTTTTTAAAGACTGACTTTAGTAATACACACATTTAACTATTCAAAATCTGTATTGGTCCATCTCGGGGTAACTTTATTTAATTTTACACACTTTTTAAGTGGAAGATGGATGCATTTTTCTCAGTCCTGTTACCAAAACTCTAATGTTTTTTTAAAAGCATGTTTAAAAATATGTCAACAAAGTCCTTAGTTTTCCCCTCAGGCAGATGTTTATTTTAAAGAAATTGTTGGTTTCATGGTCAAAAAAGATAATTTAAAAAAAAAAAAACACTATTTACCTACACAAGGTGTATTTTCTAAAGTACACAAACCCATTTTTTCATTTTAAAGGCGACTCAAACCTCAAGCTTATAAATTTTCTATGATACAATTTATTAAACAATGGGATAAATTATGGACCAAACTTAATTTAAAAAATAGTGGTTTAACTTTATTTTTTAAAGAAAAAACTATTTAGTAACAGGAATGAAATGGGTAACAGGAAGGAGTATCCATTATATTAGTATACAGGTTTGACTACACATGTGATGTAATGCCTGCACTGATATAGTGAAAGTGTTGAACATTGATCTCACTGCTGAAAAAGACCAAATCATGTTTCTGTTTACATCTATTGGTCTGCAGAGGTTTTTGTTAGGGTTATGTTTAGGGATAGTGGACGGGTTATGAGATAAGATATAAATAACTAAAAAATAATAAATATTATATCAAAATTGATATTAAAAATAATAAACTTAACAAATAATATATTTTCAGTTTTTCTGTGGATATTGTTTTCTTATAGCGCAGCTCACACTCAAACGCCATTCCATATATGAGTCTAATACATAATTGCCATAGGACAGACATTTCAAGTACATTTACTGTCATACTTGCAGGAATGTAATATAAAACAACAATGCAGGAACAACCATAGGTTTTCTCTGGGCGAAAGCATTGTCTCAGTGTGGATAGAAGGCCAAAACTTTGAGAAAAAGATGCATTTTCAAATGTATCTAGATTAATATGGATGTAGCCTAATATTTACATTAATAAATCTGATGACACTACTCACTCCTGTTACTTTTACTCAGTTACTATATATAAGTATAGGATATATGAGTGTATGAGTAACAGGACTGAAAGTAACAGGATTGAGATTTTAGGATAAAATTAGCAAATACATATAATCTAGCCACATGGAGTACATGCTAATATTATGAGAATACTCAGCAAATTATAGTGATTCACCAAAGATTTGTATTTTTAAAATAAACAAGTAACATCTAAGAAATAATTTAGGTAACAGGACAGTATATTTATAATGACGCTTCCAGCCACGTTACAATATCATCAGATATACAGAAAAGAAAATAAGACCACATGCTGTCGATCATTTCATTGCCTTCAGAAGATCCAGATGTTGCAATATTATGTTGAAAATGTGTCTTGTGGAATTTTCTTAGTTTTTTAGAGGGGGATGTGTTAGGGTAACAGGACTGAGTGAAAACCTGGGGACAAGACTAAAATGTGTATTTTATCCAAAATATTATACATTTATTTTGAAATAAATGTATTTAAAGCACAGATGGGATATGGAGGTACACAAAAAAGCAAAATGAAAATGATTTCTGAAGGATTTTAAACATTATATTTCATGTTAAAATGTAGCGTTAGACACTGGGGACATGTACAAATGCTATATTATCAGTGTTTTAGGTAGTTTTTAATATATATATTTTTAATTTTAAATTTGCAGTTAGATTAATGTGCAGGACACTTTGCTTAATAATAAAATGTATTTTTTAAAGTACTTTTTTTGCTTGTTTGTACCTATAATGTCCTGGGGACAGAAACGGCATCCATTCGGTGGAATGGCCCATATTTAGATAGATAGATCTACATTTTAATCTAAAATATTGCTAGTGTTCCTTTAACGTATTTTTTTTAAAGGAATATAAACTATACTTTTATTAGTTCATTTTATAAGCTTTTGTTTCTTTTTCTATTCCAGTTTGTTACATACCATTATTTATTTATTTATTTATTTGAATAAAAAAAAAGTCACGGGCTTCCGTTGCCGGAAGTGGCGTCATTTCAGATCTGTTTTGTTCCTGTCGTGGCGGGAATGCGCGCTACTCACAGGCAACATGGATGTTGAAATGAAAGAGACAGATAGTGAACAAAGTCAAGCCGACGGACCGCCTAAAAAGGATGATACTGCACCAAAACCCTCAACGAATTCTTATGAACTACCATGGTACTGTTTGTGAGCTGTATTTGAATCACTTTAATGTCGCTAAAGATAGCGAGCCTGTAGCTATGTTTACAGCAACTGAACTGCCAAGCTTGCTCTCCTCTGCAGCTGCATGTTCGCTCTGATGAATAATTGCGATTATTAATTAACTGTGTCATTATTACTAACAGGGTTGAAAAATACAGACCTCTGAAGCTGAATGAAATAGTCGGAAATGAGGAAACTGTCAGCAGACTGGAGGTCGGTGTGACATACACTAATGTTACATACTGATTTGTCTGATGTGGTCAGTAAGGTTAAGTGCTGACATGTTTCCTCTTTTGCTCTGTTATTGTCGCAGGTGTTTGCAAGAGAAGGAAATGTGCCCAACATCATCATTGCTGTAAGTTAAAATATGCTTTCACAACCAGGTGCCATCTGAATTTACAATGTTTTGTCACTATGCACTAAAATGAAGATAATGTTTGTTTAGGGTCCTCCTGGCACTGGAAAAACGACCAGCATTTTGTGTTTGTCTCGAGCTCTTCTTGGTCCAGCTATGAAGGATGCTGTGCTTGAGCTGAATGCCTCAAATGACCGGTAAGAAACTTAAAGGGTTAGTTCACTTTCAAATTAAAATTTCCTGATAATTTACTCACCCCCATGTCATCCAAGATGTTTATGTATTTCTTTCTTCAGTCGAAAAGAAATGAAGGTTTTGGATAAACATTCCAGGAATTTTCTCCATATAGTGAACTTCAATGGACTCCAAACGGTTGAAGGTCAAAATTACAGTTTCAGTGCAGCTTCAAAGGGCTATAAACAATACCAGACGATGAATAAGGGTCTTATCTAGCGAAACGATCGGTCATTTAAAAAAAAAAGTATATTCTTTATAAACACAAATGCTCGCCTGTTCTGTGATGCACCTTCATGACTTCACGTAATACGTAATTACGTTGAAAAGGTCACGCTTGACGTAGGCGGAAGTACCGAGTCAGTGTTTACAAGTTGAACGTGCAAATACTAACGTTAAGTCAAACGCCGTTTACAAAAAAAAGGGAGTTAAAAGATAAAACAACGATGTCGGACGATTTTGAACTTGGAGGAGAAGATGAGATGGAGCCTACGTCAGTCGTGACCTTTTCAATGTTATTACGTGAAGTCATGAACGCGCATCAAGAACAGGCGATCATTTGTGTTTATAAAGCATATACATTATTTTTTTTATTTTTTTTTAAATGACCGATCGTTTTGCTAGATAAGACCCTTATTCATCGTCTGGTATTGTTTATAGTCTTTGAAGCTGCACTGAAACTGTAATTTTGACCTTCAACCGTTTGGAGTCCATTGAAGTTCACTATATGGAGAAAATTCCTGGAATGTTTTCATCAAAAACCTTCATTTCTTTTCGACTGAAGAAAGAAATACATAAACATCTTGGATGACATTTACTCATTGGTGAGTAAATTATCAGGAAATTTTAATTTTGAGTGTTTTCCAACAAGTTTTCTGTACCTTCAATATTTTGGATGATCATATTCTTATTTTTATGTCTGTTAATTAATGTTTAATTGTCTATTATTAATTTTAGTGGAATTGATGTTGTGAGAAACAAAATCAAAATGTTTGCTCAGCAAAAGGTCACACTCCCTAAAGGTCGCCACAAGATTATAATCTTGGATGAGGCTGACAGGTAAGAGTAATTGTTTTCTTAAAAATATAGATTTGTAATAAAAAACATTTAGATTTAACTTGCATAATAATTTTAGAGATATTTATTTAAAAATGTATACATTTTAAATATATAAAAAAAATGCTTCATGCAGCTATGTTTTTGTATTTCTAAAACAGCATGACAGATGGAGCCCAGCAGGCTCTCAGAAGAACCATGGAGATCTACTCCAAAACCACACGCTTTGCTCTGGCATGTAATGCATCAGATAAGATCATAGGTGAGTGACGTGGCACATGAAAACACAAAATGCTGTTTATAATAGATTGACATTTAAGTCTTTGATGACATGCTTCAAATGAACTAGAACACTGAAGTACATGGCAGCGTACACAACAGTTGATCTTCTCTTTCGATTGCAGAGCCCATCCAGTCCCGCTGTGCAGTGCTGCGTTACAGCAAACTCAGAGACGACCAGATCATGATGCGCCTGACGGAGGTGGTAGAGAAGGAGAACTTACATGTCACCAATGACGGCCTAGAGGCCATTATCTTCACCGCTCAAGGAGACATGAGACAGGTCAGGTCAATTATCTTTTTCAATTTTCATGTGTGTATTATTAACAATAACAATAATAAAAATAAAAGTAACATTTTAGGTAAACAACATAATATTAATATATATTATTTGTTAATTTATTCAATTAATTTTAATAATTGGTATTATAGGTAGGAAAATAATAAAAAATAAAGTAACATTTTAGGTTGTTGTTATTATTATTGTTAATTTTACAATGTACAATATTATAATAACAACCTAATTATTTTAATTTTTGTTTATTTTTATTTATTTATTTTACCTGCAATATTCATTTATTGTTGTTGTTATTCTTTTGTTGTTTTGTCACTTTTTATTTATTTTTTTTTTTATGTTGAGGTCAAGTTTTAAAATTGAATTTTTATTTAGAGTATGAAAATAAAATAAATGGAATTTTGTTTTACATAATTTTTATTAATACCCTTTATACATTTTTTTATTGAATTTATTATGTTAATTTTGCTTATTTTTTAACTGATCATTTGATTTCTGCATTGGAGTTTCATGATTTACATGCTTAATGTACTACGGTGGCTCAATGCTTGGAAAGAAGGGTAAAGCCACAACAGTCTGCTGGTATTTGCTAGGGCAGTGATGTGTGCTTTCTGCTATACAGTGCTTTTGTCCTAAGAGTGGAAGCCTTGGTATAAAAGCAGTGATGAACCCAAGATGTTGTTCTGCAGAAATGCATCTGGGAACCTGCCATGCCTGTGACAAGGCACTCATGGTCACTCGGACACACCAGAGGCTTCAAGAAAAGTAGAGCAAGTGCTGGCAGAGGAAATGGTGCAGGAGGTGTGCTTTGGTCACTTCGGATATCTCACCAGCAGGAGCTAGGCGAAATGCTTTTCAGTTCCTTGTAGAAGCTATGATTACAAGGTAATACTCATGAGTCCTTTCCCCAAGCAGCATTTACATTAGCTTTAGGCTTTAAATGTTTCGTTTAGTAATGTATTTGTATATATTACAATGACATCTAACACAATAGAGTCAGTTGTCACCAGTCGATGTGAAATATCAGTTTAAATATCAGTGATGTTACAGAGATAAAGATATTGTTATCCGGTTAGCCCACATAAGGTGACCTGCTCTACGTAAAATAGATTAGCTATTAATTGGCTACTGTTGTGGCATAAGTGTTTTAATGTAGGGGAAAATTACTTTAATAAAAACAGGATTTGTACCATGTTTATATTAACTACACTGTAACTATGCTTTTGATTCTCCAGGAAATTGGCTACACGAATATGAAAGTGGCAGAAGGGGTGAACTCTCTGTTACAGATGGCTGGGCTGTTGGGTCGCCTGTGCAGCAAGACGGCTGCACCTGATGCAAGCTAAAGACGAGATGTTATGAAATGATCACACTTCAGCCGCATTGTTCTTAATCTCCAGAACATATACTAAGACTTATATTTTGAGAAAAAAGAAAATCATAATTATAAAAATGACAAATTGTATTAATAAAAATGTACAAAATCCTTCTGATGTTTGTGAGTGATGGCCTGTTTTTGGTGTCAAAATACTTAGCGGAATGAATTTCATTTATCTAATGAGACTTTGAGGCAGTTCCGTGTTGTACCATATGTCTGAACTAGTATAGCAGAACAAGTGACAATTCTAGGGGTTTCAATTTCAACCAAGTGATGCCAATGACCATTTTAGAGCAAGGGAGGAAATCATTATCAAGAGCAGATGTAGATGACATTACATCTTATGCTTATATGTATGTATATAGGAACCCCATTTAAACCTGCCTCGCCCTGATAGCTTTTGTTTCACTTGTAATGAAAAGGGCAGATACTCATCTGACTCATTTGTCACACCTCTGAAACTGGCTAAAACTTTTCGTTGCGCAGCTCTCCATGTGTAGCCTTCATGCTTAGTACCTTTGTTGCGCAAAATATTTTAAGAGGTCTTGCAGTATTTTATAGCACTTATTTATTCATTGATGGTTAATTAAATCATTGTTTATTGATCAGAAGAGCTGACTATGCACATTCACATCTTAATTGACTCCTTCAAAAGGTCAAGCAGTACACGTTAACATTTTAATTTAATAGCAATAAATGTCACCAAGATCAATATGTGAAAATCAAAAAAAACAATCTTTCATTCTGATACAAAAAAAGGTTCCTATTCACTGTGTGATGTCATTCACGTAGTCTGGTTCATCTGAATAAAGAGGAAAGAAAAGTCATTGGTGTTGTCTCATAAATTAATTGTAAAAAGTTTTATCAATGTTATTGGTTTAATAATAAACATATTACCATCCTCATATCTATTGTCCCAGTTTTCATAATTACAGCTATCTGCAAAAACATTGTCAAACAATAATAAGCAAAGAAATGTTTTTCTAAAAACCATAAAAAAGTTAAAACCTCAAATTGTTCTTAATCTCGATTAAATGTATTTTAAATAGAAAAAATATTAAATATTAAAAAGAAAGAAATGCATTATATATATATATATATATATATATATATATATAGTATCTTACTGTTGATTCCCGGGTGACAGTGTAACTGAACATTGTTATTGTTTATCATTATTCATGAAAGTTATAAAGAGGTAGCCTTCCAAATGTCATTTTCTAAACTAATAACAGATACGAGAATCACTGAAAACATCAACCTGAGTCATGTCGCACGTCTGGTGTTGGAAAAACATTCTCATATGTTCCTGTGTCCAAATTTGTATCCGTATCTGGGGAATGTAAATGAAGCATTTCATTAAAACAACTGCTTCAAGCATTTAGTTCATTTGTGAATCACACATCCGTGAACACTTTTTCAGTTTTGTGATTAGTGCTCTCTTTTTTATCATCTACAGTTTTCTGACATGTTTACAGGTTTCTTGGTGCTCAGTTTAAAATGTGTCACTTGACCTCATTTTTCTGAAGAGCCTGAACTGTGTGAAACGGTTGCATTAGACAACAACAATTACCAGCACACATTTACCTGTGTCGTCCTCGTTTGCATAAAGCGAATCTGGAATTGGGTCCCTATAAACAAAACATGTATGCGTATCAAATACAGAATGTAAAAATAATTTTGAGCAAGCTTAGCTTTTGTAAAATCTTAGACTTTACAGAAAGACTTTACAAAAAAGTCTTTGATTAGTATCTTGTAGACTTGTCTCTGAAAACCATATGAAAATCAACACTCACACATATGTTGGTTCCAAGATGCCATTTTCTACGTCAGAAACAAAAACATGCATTACTGTAGGTTATAAGTTTGTATTTAAAAATGGCTTTCATCAAAAGTAACGTCTTACGGTCGCAATAGCGATGGATCTTACCATCTGTAAAGTTTTGATAACGTTGGGTGTCACCTGTTTGGAAACAGTCAAAATTACAAGAATAAATGAATAAACAAATAAATCACTCAAAATTTTGGATACATTTTAGAAAAATAAATCCTAAATTGGTACCACAGAGATAACCGTTTAAACATCCCAAATTTAAAAAGACAAATTCTTACTATTCTCAGGCCTGTTCGGCAGTGATCGCCTGTGAAAATAAAATTGATCACGCCTGTAACATTTTCTTCATTTTGATCTTTCTATTATGACTATTCAGCAAAGATGGCAGTTAATATTGTTCAGTTAATCATTACAAACTCTGAATGCTTTCAGTTATGTACAGAAACATTTCCCACCACCCAAAATATTAGATAAAGTATAAAGTGGACATGAATATAACAGTAAATAAACAACAAGTAGCTGCACTGACTGCTAAAAAGATCTCACCTTGAGGCTGAAGGCATCTCTCTTTGGTTTGGTCTTAGCACTAAAAAAATAGACATGATATGAATAAAATCTCATTCTTGGCTAATGAAAAGCGCATCTTGAATCTCAGCTTTCCTCTAAAAGAAATGTGTGTAAAAGTAAGTGCTTTGTATTAATATTCTAAAGATAAAACACTGACACTAAATATAAGTCTATAATGAGGTGTTTTCCTCTTCAGAACGTGTTAAAAGTGGACATCGTTTACCTGATGTATGTTTTCTGCTTTCAGCATACTCGCTGTTCTCATTTCTGAAAACAAAAAATAACAAAATTATATAATATATATATATATATATACTGTATATAAGTAATTATTAATTAACATTTATAAATATATAGAATTTTTTTCTTACATATCATCTTGTTCATACAGGTCATTGTCCTCTTGTTGCATAATTCGAAATAAAACACAGCAACATTAGATGACAAAGACAGATATAGTATAGTGCACAATTAAGAGCTGATAAAACAAACTGCATTTTGTTTTTAGCTGAAAGTATTGTGATGTCCGACTACTTACTAGATTTCTTTCCGTAGCACAGACAGAGAGCATAAATACAACCAAGACAGGCCAGAGAAATAATGGCAAGGAGAACTCCTTGCTGGCTCTGGACTTCAATCATGCCTTGAATAAAAAGATCCAAAAAGATTTCCTTAGAAGATATAATTCTCTTAAATCTAATTTGACACTTTCAGTGGTTTACAGTTTTATTTATATAGGCTATATAAAACAAATCAGCATATGAGAACAAATGTCTTTGTTATCTATTCACAACCGCAAATACAGCTCTCACCATTCTGAAACAATGGCACAAAGAATTAGTGCACAAGATAAGAGAATTTTTAGTTTGTAAGATGATTCAACGTGATAGTGTTCGGTGAAGCTCTATGTCACCTCTCAGTGTTTGAACAGCCTTTCTATTTCATCAGCAACTAACTGAACCACAGAATGCATGTTATGTAACCATCGAAAGTTTCTTTCTTTAAGTTTTATATTTCTTTTTTTATTTATAACAGGCCATTTAATGTGAAGAAATGCAAGTATCTGATAGCATCAAAACCAGTATTACATATTGAAAAGCTGTTTTCTTCTCCTAAGCAATTCAAACACGTCACAGTTTTCTATCAATCATATAGTGTTGAATTATGAAGAGTATTAGTAAGTAATCCGTACCTTTAGAGAGGCCTTTCACTCCATCTCCGGTCTGATGGATATCGCTTGAAGTCAGATGAAGGACTAATGAGAGCAGTATGAACCTGTGTGTTTCCTGTTTCAAACTGAATCTAACCACATCCGTGCAGCACCATGCCGGACACCAAGAAGAGACCCCCACAAACCCACAGCAACACACAAGACACAGAGGTGAAAACTGCTTCAAAGTCTGCTTGCTACATGTGTGTCACTGTCATACAAAATGTCAAACCTTTGAAATGCAGCCCTTTCTTTAGCATTTGGTGACAAACTGTTGCAATCAGTATCATGTAGAACCTGGTTGCTGTTTTCTTCAAATGGAGCAGAATGTGATTTCAAGCAGAAAATCAAAGGCAGAGTCTTTCAGACATGAACTCTTAGAGACTGAGTTTATAATGAGCTAACATACGTTGGAGGCTCTGTCGAAGCTGATGAAGACTAGTTAATGGTTGCAAGACGTAGTTTTTTAAATGAAAGGATGATGTTTTATTATTTAGGGTTTATGACATTTGGCATCTGGAGTCTGTAGGTGGTGTGTGGGTATGTTTTTCCGCTTTTTAAGCATCAAGATTGTTTTCTTACCACAACAATGGTGTAACAGTTGACAAAGACCTTCATTTTGAGATATACTTAAAAAAAATTATGGTAAGAGGGTTAAACATTGTTATGATGTAATTCAATTATTAATTAAAAGTCCATGTAATGTGTTATACAGTATAAGTATAACTTCTTCAAACTAAATTAAGATAGTTTTAAGGCACAGCTTGCATGTGTGTGACGTGTTCAAGAGGTGATCGAGTTAGCCGTACTTAAACTTTGCAACAGATCGTTATCTTTTCTCTTTAGCCTACAACTTGTGATGCTTTTATGCCCTGTTTTACATCCTTTATGTCTTATTTTGGGTTTTATTGTTTATATAATTTTTTCTAGTACATTGTACAGCACATTGGTCAACTGTTGCTGTTTTTATAAATAAAATTGAGATTGAGATATGTTTGGATAGAGTATATTTATTTAACAATAATGTTTTATATTTATAAATATAAATATTTATTTATATTTATAAATATTTTAATAACATTTCACAATAAATTTCCATTTAGTAACATTATTTAACTACATTAGTTAACAGAACTGACAATAAAAAAAGTTTTCTAAAGCATTTATTAATCTTAGGTAATGTTAAATTCAAAATGTACTAATCTATTATTAAAATTAAAAGTTGTATCTGCTTTTATTATTTGATGGACCTGAGCTAACCTGAACTAACAATTGAACAGTCAAAGTTTTTATTAACTAATATTAATGTTAACTAAAATTAATAAATACTGTAACAAATGTATTGCTCATGGTTACTTAATGTTAGGCGATGCATTAATTAACATTAACTAATGGAACTTTATTGTAAAATGTTACCGACTTTTTAAAAATAATATGTAAATTTTATAGTTTGCATATGTGACCCTGGACCACAAAACCAGGTCATAAATCGGACGGGTATATTTGTAGCAATAGCCAACAATACATTGTATGGGTCAAAATTATCAATTTTTCTTTTATGACAAAAATCATTAGGATATTAAGTAAAGATCATGTTCCATGAAGATATTTAGTAAATTTCCCACCGTAAATATATCAAAACTTAATTTTTGAGTAGTAATATGCATTGCTAAGAACATAATTTGGACAACTTTAAAGGCAATTTTCTCAATATTTTGATTTTTTTTTTCTTTTTGCACCCCAGATTTTGTATCTTGGCCAAATATTGTCCCATCCTAATAAAGCATACATCAATGGAAAGCTTATTTATTCAGCTTCCAGATTATGTATACATCTCAATTACAAAAAATTGACCCTTATGACTGGTTTTGTGGTGCCTGGTCACATATTAATTTTTTTATGGACAGACTTTATTATTATTATTAAATTATGTGAATTTAATTTATCATTAGAACTGACATGTTATTGATATTATTATTACATGGAAAGATTGAAGACCATTGTGTTTTTCCTCAGTAATAACCAGAATGGAATTTTTATTATTATTATTGTAGCAGGAAGTGATGCATGGAAATACAGACATTTTGATCTGGTGTTAAATTAGTACAGAATTTGGAGACTCGTCGAATATCACCCCACAGATGGAGAAATGATCTTTCATCATTTTATTTTAAATGTATGTGGTGGTGCGGTCATAATGTCAAAACGTATAGGAGGTGTTCTTCATGAAGCTTCCTCACTGCCCCATATGTGGAAGCTCAGCATTCTGTTGTGGCTTGAAGAGTGGAATCTTCAGTAAACACTGGATGACACTGAGTGAAAACAATGGAAAGTGTGACTACAAGCCAACGTGACATTTCACTGCAAAATATTCCTTCGTGAACGTCATTTTTCCATTTGAGTTGTGATTCAGTGATGAACAGCATGTTAGTGGGGCTTTTAAAGTCTGAAAGCACTAGTAAAATTGCTTTTATATTTTCATTGACATGTATACTGTATTATCAGCAGAAAAAATTGAGGAAAAATATAAACTGAAAATTTTATATATTCCAAGTGTCTTAGTTTGACATGTTTGGTTCAAACCTGATACCCAGCATGATGTTAGAAAGATCCAAAGAGTGTATTGTTTTATTTATCAATGTCACAGATTTATTTATTTATAATATAATATAATATACTATAATATATGTATTAACCATACATATTATTTTTATTTTTATTTTATTATTATAATTTTTATTATTATTTGATTAGTGACTGACACTAAAACAGAATCATAAATATTTCTTACTCAATCTTCATGAACTTTCATTTCATTTACAGCTTTAAATTAGATTTTAGATCCCAGTTTTTGGCCTCGGATTGGAGCGAACAGTCTATGAAAACATTTGTGAATACTTACAGGCACTGCTGCTCAGGCTGGAGGACATGTAACTGCTCCCTGCACCGAAGGAGCTTCCTGCACCTCCTCCAAAGCCCAGTCCTCCACCGAGTCCCAGTCCTAGACCCCCAAGACCACCTCCTAGGCCTCCGCCCAGCCCAAATCCACCTCCAAGACCTAGACCGGCACCTCCTCCCAGACCTGAGGCACCTCCACCAAAGCCTGCACCTCCTGCACCCAGGCCTAGACCTCCTCCTCCTCCTCCTCCGACCACAGTTTTAGACATGTGCACGGTAACACCACCTCCAGATTTCAACCTGGTCCACCAGACAGATACAGTGTGATTGTTGAGTGAACAAAATCTCATCCACTCATGTTAAAAACCTCACCTGTTCTCTTCACTGTCCAGGAGTTTCTTATAGGCTGTGATTTCAACTTCAAGTGACATCTTGCTAGCGAGAAGCTCCTGATACTCTTGACCATAATGAGTAATTTGCTGAAGAAAAAAACCCATGTAGATTCTAAATCTGAGTGATAACCTAGGTTATTTAATTGTTTTATTTAGTAAAAATAACTTAGTGTTTGTTAGTGTTTATCATTTAGTCTTAATTGATTTATGTATTTACCTTTCTGAGATCATCAAGCTGGGACTTAAGAGTAAGAACCTGATCCTGGTATGTTTCCGTGTGGGAGCTGGAGTGAACTTCTGCCTCCTCCACCTGAGAATCCAACTGCAAGTTCTGTCAATGGAAAGGACATTGGTTATTCACTAGAACTTTAATCTAATGGGTTTTAACCCTTTGTGACAGCATAGTAAGTGTTTACCAGAGATTTGAGCCTCTCAATCTCTCTCTGCACAGAGTCAATCTGTAGTTTGTAAACTCTGAGCTCTTCTTTGGCTGAGGTGAGTGTTTGAGACGTGGGCTGAGAGGATACAGACATCATGGAGAGCTATATAGCCAAAAGAGAGAAAAGAGGTTGTGGGGTGACCTTAGCTTTGCACAAAGCATGCTACTAGACCTGCAATACAAGGACTCGCCACTTGGGGGAGGCAGTTTGTAAAAGATGAACTGAGTTTTACTGTGAAGTGGTACAAGGAGACATTAGACTTATGTTATTCGTTAGGATAGGAAAGTTTTATATAACGTACATATTAGTATTTGGCATCACATTACAACTAGGTTCTATATGTTAAAACTGCACTAGATAAATGAAGATCGAGTACATTTTCTCTGAATTAATCCTATTTTTTTATCTGTTATATTATATTTGCATTTTATAAAACACAATCTAAATATATATGATAATAAATACAATTAAATTAGAATAATTAAATAAAATTATATTATATAAAATTATTATATACAATTATTTTAATTCATTACCATCTCAGTTAATAAATTTGAACCATAATACAAATATATTTAAATATTATATATATTTTTAAGTTTTTTTATGTGAATGATTTATTTAGAACCACATTATAAAGACATTTATATACTACATACACAATTTACATGTGATATATGATATAATTTAAATACTATATATACTGTATATATATATATATATATATAAATAAATATAATTAAAAATAAATATAATTATAATACATGAAATAAATACATAATTAAAATAAAATGTTTTTATTATTAACTAATGTTATGTGATTTTTTTTTTTACATTTATATGTGTGTGTGTGTGTGTGTACATAAAAAATAAATAGAAATAAAAATGAATTAACTAATATTATAGGCAACCTTATTTCAAAATGTTACAGTACCTAATATTCTAAATGGGAATTAGTACAGTTTCTTACACTGTCCTGCACTGAGAGGAGGGTATCCTGCTTGCTGCGTTGAGCCAGGATCTCATAGTGAGCTTTGACTTCAGTCAGCGCTGAGGTCAGATCCTGTGCCTGGGCTGCGTTGTTCACTGAGATAGACACCGCTGACTTTACACCACCAGTCACAATGTTCCTCACCTCTTTCACTTTCTAACACACATGCAGACAGACAAACACAAGCTTAGGCCATTGGGAAATTAATGATCCATTTTAACACTGCTGAAATAAACGAAGGCATGTTGAAATAAATGTAGGCACAGAGGTATCCTGCAGACTCACAGCGTCATACACCTGTTTGGACAGAGCAATCTGATCCTCCAATCCACCGATGCTGGTTTGCAACTCAAAGACGGAAAGGTAGAGATTATCCACTTCCTAATGGAGGAGAATTTGTGAGAGTCATTCATTTGTAAGCCTTAGAGTACCATCCTGATGATGTATGTTTCGTACCTCTTTCAGCGCAGTCCAATCAAGCTCCAGAGTTTTGGTTTGAGCAGTTTCCTCGTCATACCTGAGACAATAAAGAAGGAGAGAATGTGCAAGAACATCAGTAATTGTCCTCTTGTCTGGTCCCTTCTTACCCAAAGGGCATATTTTACCTGTGACAATCACCTAAGCAGGTGGTCAGAGATATAATGACTAATTTGAGAAAGTTGAAATGCCTTTACATACTCATTTGCACAATTACTTTGGCAATACAGATGAGCACTATTAACGTAGAGTATTAAAATCAAACCACGAAGTGACAATAAGAAGGCAGAACTAATATCGTTGAGCAGCAGTTGAGTGGAATATAATTACAAATGTGTTCTCAAATGTAATGAAATTTTTTATTGAAAGATAAAGGTGCTTCTAAAATGAGCTTTAATGTCAGGTAATCAATGAAGTTTCTTTGATGCAATATTTTAAACTTGCTTTCAAAAGTTTGGGGTCGGTATTATTTTTTAATGGTTTTGAAAGAAGTCTCCTACAAATATACAGTAAGAACAGTAATATTGTGAAAGATTATTAAATATTAAAGATTATCTCAGCAGTCATTTCTTCAGTCTTTAGTGTCACATGATCCTTCAAAAATCATTCTAATATGCTGATGAGCTTAAAATATTATGTGTTGAAAACAGTTGTGCTGCTTAATATTTTTGAGGAAACTATGATATATTTTTTTTCAGGAATCTTTCCTTTGCAACATTATAAATGTCTTCTTTGGTCAACATGATGCATGCTCTCTGAATAAAGTCCTAATTACTTTAAAAAAAATCTTACTGACCCCTAATTTTTGAATGGTAGAGTATTATTTTTATTAATATACATTTTTTAATTCTTGAAAGTATGTTTCTTCAGATTCAGTGGACTCACCTGGCCTGAACATCCTCAATAATGCCTTTATAGTGCTCAATCTCAGCAATGATGGCCTCTTTAGTAGCAGTGAGGCTGTCGATTTGGTATTTATACGTCCCGATGGCAGAGGTCAGAAGGATGGAAGTGCTAGCAGGTCCACCTTGCTCTGGGTTAGTAAACATGGAAATTTTGGCTTTTAGTACTGCGTTGTGCTGCTCCAGAGACCTGGCCTGTGAAACGACAAAGTTATAGTCATTAGAACCTATTTGTGTTTTCTAATTTCTAATCTGACCATAAATTAATCTGGCATAGTTTGATATTTGTAAAAATGCTTGTAAATAAACCCAAATTTTACCCACCTTATCAATGAAAGAAGCAAATTTATCATTGAGGGCCTGCAGATCCTCCTTCTCTTTCAAGCGTATGACCTGCACCGTGTTCAATGATGGGAGTGTTGGGTCGATGCTTGGCATTAGACCGGCACCTGCATCCACCGTAGTGGTAGAGCTGATGAAGGATGGGTTGAAACCATAGCCTCCAATTTTAAAGACTCTGCCCCCTAGACGGGCTCTCAGTGGAGCCAAACCAGCCCTGATCCCCGCTGCTCTGGCTCCGCCGGCACCCAAACCGAAGCCTCCACCGAGAGCGAGAGCACCTCCACCGAGACCCAGTCCAGCTCCCGCACCAGCTCCAAAACCTCCACCCAAACCTCCTCCCAGGCCGAGACCGGCTCCTGCTCCAAACCCTCTCGCCAAGCCAAATGAACGGGACAGAGCCGAGCTAACGCCTCCACCGCCCCTGGCTCCAGAGAACAGACGGTTGCCTCCATAGGTGGCTCCAAATCTGACGGCTCCCCCACTGATACGCAAGTTTGACTCTGTCATATCTGCACTCAGAGCTGGGGTCCAGGTCTTTGCCGAGGGGTCCTGGTGCTCAGTCAGGATGCCTCGATCACACTTTGTTCTTTAAATACCCAGCTTCTTGAAGGGCCGCCCAGAAAGGTTTGCTGTTGTCAGTGAAAGTCATATCTCCCGGCGGACACAGGCAAGCGTCCCCCCTGAAGGCACTGATTTCTCTCCAACATGTCTGAGGTCATTTATCAGCCTTGGTATGTGGGATTGAGAGAAATACAAACCCTGCAGCAACTCTGTGCACATTTAAAGAGACTATAATATGATTGAAACTCATTTTATATTTATGTATAGTCTTATTATTATTATTGTCAGTGTTCAAAACAGTTTTGCTGCTTAATATTTTTAAGCTGGAAACTGATACATTTTTTCAGGATTCTTTAAACATTCTTCAATTAACATTAATAGACTGTTCATTCAAGAACATTTTTATAACATTATAATTGTAATTTGATGATTTTAATGTATCCGTGTTTGTGTGTTTAAATGGAGTATCATATGATTGACATTTTGAAAGTAATTTTATATTATTGTATAGTCTCATTATTATTATTATCATCAGTGTTGAAAACAGTTGTGCTGCTTAATATTTTTATGGAATCTGATAAAAAAAAAATTCAGGATTCTTTAAAAGAAACTTGAAAAGAACAGGATTTCCTGTGCAACATTACAAACATCTTTACTGTCACTTTTGATCAATTTAATGCATCCTTTAATGCAAGAGTGCATGACATTTTGAAAGTCATTTCATATTCGTGTTTAGTCTTATTCAAGCGCGCATGGGAGATAAACCGTGAATTTCATGTTACTGAGCTGACAAGCCTGTAAGAGGAACCTGTCATAAATCAAGATGGCTGTGACAGTGAGAGGCAGGTGAAATGTATTTTTTTTAACCCAAAGGATAAATTGGAGTTGCTGCAAAATTGCTGACAGGTATGCAGCGTGCTGTAACAGATTCCAGAGTGTAATGCTGGGTCAGGCTATATTTTAACTGTTACTTAATAAGTTTAGCTGTATCTTAGTTACAGGAATCAACTTTTTTTCCCTTTAAAATAAACAGTTACAATAGTTGGCAGTTAAAGTAGAGTCAGCTGCATCCAGATCAAAAAGATATGAACAGTTATTGTCCTGACCCTGATGCACCATCCAGGAGATTCCATGATTTTATATCTTTGGAGATATAGTTCACTGAGATGGAAAATCAGCCTCTTTTTAATCATTGTTTCACCAGTATTATAAGACGTATATTACAGAAAACTGTAATTCTGAGATTACTGATGAAAGTTGTACAGATTCATACATTTATAAACACATAACCAGAGATGCAGTGTGATCTCATTTAAAGATAACACCCAGGCTAATAAGAAAAGAACAGATTTCTGTCTTGAAATGGTCTTCAACTGTGCTTTCTCATGCTTTCTAATAACAAGATGCAAATGATTATAAAATGATTTGCAGGTTGGCATGGATTACGCTGAAACTTTGCCAGAGGAAAAACAAAGGCTTTCATGAGTGTCCAAGCATGTGCTCACTGATACAGAAGACTCCAGAAATACAGAAAATAGCCTTGCACAAATAAAATCCCATAAGAAATGTGGCAAAATACAACAATGTTCAATTCATCTGCTGGATGTGTAGTCAAATAAGCTTTATTATTTACATGAAAGTCATCACAACCATTAGAGTACGTGTTTTAATAACATAAAAGAGTCAGAGGTATAAATCTGAAAGAAACATCTTACCAATGATCTTTTATATCAATGTGCTTTAATATTGGTATGATTAGTACATGGTTCTGCTAAATGCTTTGTTATGGATATGGCAAAATCAAGGGCATAGTACAAACAGAAAGTTGACTGAGCTCATGTCTAAGCTAGGGAAAGCAAGAGCTGATAAAATGTAAAACTGTAACTTGAATGCAATGTAAGTCGCTTTGGATAAAAGCGTCTGCTAAATGCATAAATGTAAATGTAAATGTAAGCTCTGTAATATTGTTTCATCTTCAATTACAAACAAATATATAGTCTAATACTAATAGTAACTATTCTAACAGTAGAATAATAAAGCTCTAGTTTTATATCATTCCCCTCCTGATTAGACAAAGTTAACCCATTTAATCCCAAATATTTTATTACACTCCTTGAATATGATAACGAAATGAATGGCATGCAAAAACAAAACAAAAACATATTTACATTTTAATTTTAACATGAACAAGTAAATGTATTTTTATCAGGTAGTTTTGGAAAAGGAAAGGTAAGAATGAATGAATTAATATTAATTTGTGTTTCATTAATGTAACAATACCTTGATTGGATTCTAATCAGTTATTATTCTGTATAATTAATTAAATAATTAATTGATTAATTAATAATATTATTATTCTATAAGGGGCTCTTGGTTTCCCACCGGGCACATATGTGACCATTGACATGTTTGCATGTATGAAAAGAGCAATTTAAATTCTACATTAATAACATGCTTTTTAATACTATAATTACCAAACATGGAATTAAACCAGAGGTCATGTGACAGTTTACACCAGCCATGTAAAAATGTCTGCAGATTAATTTACTGTGTGTACAACGCCTCAACTACTCGTTCGAAACCATTCCAACTCAAAAGTGCATGTAATTTGAGGGATTAAATGGGTTAAAGGAGAACAGAATAACATTCAGCACCTTGGACAGCATCTAGAGAGAATCCCAAATCATGATTCATTTCAAGCACTGGCCCACTGGTGTGTTTCACCATCCATTGATTTCCAATTATAACGCATTCAACTCAGCTGTTCTTAAATTAAAGCACAGTCATTATTCAGATACTTTGTAAAGTCCACCATACGATGATTTTAGGAAAGGCCAGTCACATCTCCCAATGTGAACAAAGAGATTATAGATGCCTGCTCATAATACACATTTACAAAAGCCAGTTTTCATTTGTCCCGTTATGAGGAGCCAGCAACTCCGTCCAAAACGACTCCCTCGCGGTGTTTAGCGTCAGTGTTTGTCGGTGGATGCTGCGGTGGAGCGGGGCGAGCGATCACTCTGACCGGGATAGAGGAGCCACATTTATCCCGCTCATATTCCTCCTGTGCCCTCAGCATCTTCCTCTTCTTTATCTTGCTTTTGTGAAAGTGGTAGGTGGTCAGTGACAGTAATATAATCCCTATAATGACCATTCCCAGCACCAGAAGCGCGACAGTGGATGAGAACGGCTGGAGCACGTGCTGAACTTTCTCCGCGCGCGTCCCGTTAGTCTCGGTCGCTCCGTTAAAAGCGCCCCACGTAATCTCAGACGTCTTCATTATTCACAATTCCAAGAGAACTGATTAGAAATATCCGGTAGTCGTTGGATTTATTTCAGCCAGTTAGCCATCTCTTGTGACAGCTCTGAAAATAATTCAAAAAGGAGAAGAATGAGGAGGAAGGATGTTTCGAAACTTGAAAGATTTCATTTTATTGACTTCACAGACAACAAAATTGCTTTTGGAAAATAAGGTATGCTAATTTAAACGTTTTATCCTATCCGTACCTGATATAACAGCCCGGTCCCGTTCACTGAATTGGTGTGGAAAAAAGGTGTTGGTTTGGAAAGAAGACTTCCCACAGATCTCTGACGTAGCCTGTATTCATTACGTATTCTGCGAGCCTTCGCCACAACTACGTTGTAAAAACCTTAGGAAGGGTGTTAACGTGTTATCGTAGGTGCGTAATACGACAGATGTCGTTTTTTGACGTAATAAATATTTTCACGTTTTAAAATGCAATGTTGTAAGAACGTCCCCTTGCGACGTTTTAAGAATATCCTTACCATATAGGCTTAAAACTAGTAGCCTACAACATATGTCGTTGTTACTTTACTGTTATTGATATTTGTCATGAGGTAAAAGTGCCTTACATCAGAAAGCCGTTCTGTCAGACTCCCTGTGCGCGCCCGATTGAAAGTCTCTTTCATTCACGTTTAAGAATAACCACAGTTTACTTAAGTGAAATCTCTGGCAGTCGTGGTAAAATGACTTAAATTTGCCTTTTAAGTGTGTATAAGAGTTGTTTAATTCAGACTTCAGTAAACAGTAGCCCGAGAGAGCGTTCTCATTAATCTCGCGATCCAGAGCGTGCTCCCCTATCATTTTTCGCCATTTATTTTTAATGACGCATGAGCTTCGGACTGCTCACTCGGCCAAATAAACCCCGTGAGAAGGAACATTTGGAGCACCAAAGGCTAGTGAATCAATGAAGTGCTCTAGTAAACACTTCACAGAGAGGGATCGCGTGGACATGCATGCAAATGAGACAACAGCCAACAATAACAAATCCCCAGAAAGATAGGCTAGAGGGAAAGTGCTGTCCAGTGCTGAAAATACCATGTAGCTGTAAATTACATGCATAGGCCTACATCAGGATGCATTTTCCTTTTGAATAGGTAATCTTAATGTCAATTTCTTTAGGGTTTTAAACATTGTATCAGAATGTCCAAGAAATGTAATTGTGCTATACCTTTAAAAAAAAGTAACAGGGCTGACAGTTTTACGTTTCATTGCTAGCAACCACAGTCTTGACTCTACAGCTATTTACTAGAAAAAAAGATTGTACAACGATCCAGTTTAAAAACAAATGCTGAAACTGTACTCATCCTTAGGCCAAGACACAGATGTGTCTGTTTTTTCATCAGAACAGATTTAGGGAAATTTAGCATTACATCACTTGCTCACCAGTGGATCCTCTGCAGTGAATGGGTGCCGTCAGATTGAAAGTTCAAACAGCTGATAAAAACATCCAAATAATCCAAATCAACACAACTCCAGTTCATCAATTAACATTAAAAGACATTTAAACCTGCATATGTAAGGAACAAATCCATCACTAAGTCACAGTCAATTTAACTTTAACTTGACCATTGCTCCTGGCCAAAATACAATTCCATAATCTTTAATGAAACTTCGTAAAATTAAAAAGTACATTCCATGTTGTTATCTCACATCAAAACCCACCAATATATTAGTTTAGAACTGCTTTTACTTGTAAACGGTGATAGATCTGTGCATATTTCTCTCCTGATTCAGACAAGACTGTCTTTTCACTGCAGAAAGCAATGTTATAAATACAGATATGCCGATGTCCCTTTAATGGAATCTAATCGGTACCTCAGGCTCTTTACTGTCTGCACTGGGTTTCTTCTTTGACACAGGAAGAAACTTTTAAAAGATGTTCTTATAATCTGTAACCTCAAGCAGGGTAAAGACTCAAAATGAGTTAAACTCAAAACGGTCCAGTGATTGTCAGACATTTTGTCTCTAGTGGTCCTGCCTACCTTATCTGAAGTCAAGTAACAGCTGTCCCCATCTCTTCACAGGTCAGACAGCTCTGGACACATCTTGAAACTAGAGATACATTGCCTTACAATCTTCACCTGGACCAAGAGCCAATAAGCAATTCAGCCACTTGGCTGACCTCCCAATACTCTATAATTAGATGCGAACCCATTCACCCCAGCCACAATATATATTCTAAGTAAAAAAAAAAACAGGCAATTTAATTCACACAATCCTTATAATTTACAACAATACTGTCACCATGAAGAAATAGAAAGCTACGATCCAGGGAGTAGGAGAGATAAACAGCACCTTGGGCATCTCATTACCTCTAGGTTGTGGATCATAATTTTCAGTGTTCTACAGTGTTACAATCTACAGCATATGGAGAGCTGCTCTCATATGCATCCACCAAATCAGAGACACCAGATGTGATAAATCTAAGCTTTTCTGTCGCTAATGACAACATGGCACATCTCATCCTCTCCAAAAGGCACTGCAGTCGATACATTCTTTATGACAGAGGAGCCACGGTAACGTCAAGTTAGAGACACCAACTAGCATGGAATCAACTCAACCACATTGTAGCTTCATCTTTGAAGTGTACTGGAGATACCCATAAAATACTACCCATCAATTCTGCTTCTATTAGCCTTAAAGGAATAGTTCACCTTAGAATGAAAATATGCCGAACATTTACTCTCTCACACCATCAAAGATGTAGATGAGTTTGTTTCTTTGGAAATTATTCTGACAAGTTTAGCATTACATCACTTGCTCAACCAGTGGATTCTCTGCAGTGAATGGGTGCCATCAGATTGAAAGTCAAAACAGCTGATAAAAACATCACAATAATCCACACGACTCCATTCCATCAATTAAAAGTCTTACGAAGCATTAAAATGTTTTTAACCTCAAACAAGTCCTCTATCCATAATATTGCTTTCTCCAATGAAAAGTTTTCTTTTCTGAATTGGGAGAGAAATATGCACAGATCAAGCACCATTTACAAGCAAAAACAGTTCTAAACAAATATGTCGGAGGTTTTTGATGTTAGTGGACAACAGAGATTAGACTTTTTCACTTGAGGAGGTGTTATAATGTATCATGGACTCGTTTTTTTGGCCAGAAGTGACAGTTTAAAGTTAAAATGCATTGAAGGATTTGTTTCTTACAAACATGCAGATTTTCACTTCACAAGATGTTAATTGATGGACTGGAGTCGTGTGGATTACCTGTGGATTATTGTGATGTTTTTATCAGCTATTTGAACTCTCATTCTGATGGCACCCATTCATTGCAGAGGATTTATCGGTGAGCAAGTGATATTCCTTTTATTCTGTGGAACATACAAGAAGATATTTATAGCAGACTGTTCCAGCTTGTTTTTTCTATTCATTGAACGTGAATGGTTATCATGACTTTTCAAAGCAACATTTTCAGTGAATAAGGACTTGAATTTCTATCCATTTCTTACACAAAGCTATTGTGCATTTTCAAAAGACTTGGAATATAGGGTTCAAGATGTATGGACTACCACTATGGTAGCACATACATCTTTTAATGTACTTGTAATGGTGCTTTTTGTCTTCTTTTGGTCTTCATCCACCTTTATTGCATTAAGGAGAACTGCTAAACTTCCAAAGAAGAAAGGCACAGAAGTTTAGAATGACAATGTAAATAATGAGTATTTTCAATTTTGGGGTAAAGCAATTTCTTTAACAATCCTTCTTTGTTAAGCAAAACAATAGCTGCAATCTGAATTTGTATAATCATTGACATGTGCATGCATGTACATTAAGCTCTGGGTGCACAATGCTACAGAGAAACGACTGAAGGGCTACACACTCCTCAGTGCTGAAACAGTCATTAAAGGGGAGAAATAGCACCAAGGGAAATAGCTTTCCAGGCAGGATGAAGGAGCCTAATAAACTCATGCCTGTGATGGATGACACTGCACACACAAACCCAGAACACAAAGAGAATATATGCAACCCAGTCATATACAAACACAATACATCAAGGTGCATGCCTGTCACATCCACCACAACACTACGAGTACCGCCTGCCTGCAGTTGTTTGGTAAAGGTGATAAGTGATAAGAATCAAAGATGAATAAACAAGTCATCTCCAAACTACACAAAGTGAGTAAAAACAAGCCCACTGTGAAAAGATACATTCCCTATCATGCCTTCACTATATGTATGTCCAGTATACCAGAGAGCACAATTAAATGTGCATTAAAGTTTCCATGTTAGCCTACTGAATTTGAAAGACGTCTCATCAAGGCTGCATTTATTTGATCGAAAATACAGTAAAACAGTAATGTGTGAAATATTATTCCAATTTAAAATAAGCTGAATTTTCAGCACCCACAGTTACAGTCTTCAGTGTCACATGACACTTTGGAGATATAGTTCACTGAGATGGAAAATCAGCCTCTTTTTAATCATTGTTTCACCAGTATTATAAGACGTATATCTTCACAGTGATATCACAGTGCCTTAATAAATAATTCTAATATCCTGAGTTGGCACTAGGGCTGGGCGATATATCTCATGCGATATGCATGCGCATCTCGTCAGCAAAGCCGGTTCCTTGATTAGCGCTAAATCTCCATCTCCTGTTTTCAAATGGAGCGCATTTAATACACAGAGCCATAGATCACTGACAAGCGACGCAATATCACGTTCATATCGAAGGCGATATATCAGTCGATATATGTGTAGCTTGTCTGTTTTTAGACAATATAGCCAACATGAAGTACATTTTTAAAAGCCGTTTTAATGCTATTCCTTGATAAACTTTCCTATTGTTTTAAACTTTTGTTTTAATATGTGTTTTAATATGTTGGCTAACGTTATATGAAAATGAAGAATTCTGTCAGTCTATTGATTGATTTTCAATTTCTGCATTGCTCCAGCTGATCTGAATAAATAAGCTATGCACTGGTTTATGAAGAGTGTATGCTCTTCCCTTTTTTCTGTTTAAGGACCGCCTAAAATTAATTGATGATAATGCGAGGCAAGCATACGGCATAATCGTGACCTATTTTTTTTCAGAATTCATTGAGGGATTTGACAGTGTGATTCAAAGATTAAGTATTTCAACTGTATGCTGTTATATAGACACACGCACAGTTTTTTTTAATTTTTTTGCCATTTTTGGGGGGTTTCTAGCTTTTAGACTAGTCGACTAGTCGGATACAAAACTTCCGTTTAAACGACAGTCAAATTAGTCGTAGCGCACATCCCTAGCACACACCCGTCTATATAATAAGGTCTAAAGTTGAAAACGCATATCAGAGAATGGCTTGCAGAGCTGAGAAAACAGGATTGTGTTGAGATCTGGTGAAGACTACAAAAAAGTTTTGCTGCACTAAAGGTTGACAAGAGCATGTGGCTTCCACAATCCTTAATGGAATAAGTCTGGAACATACAGGACTCTTCCTAGAGCTGTTCTCTTGCAAATTTGAAAAGAAAAAAAAAAGCCACACAAAGGACTCTCAGAATGTGAGAAACAAGATTCTTTGGTCTGATGAACCTCAATTCCAAGCATCATGTCTGGAAGAAACCAGGCACCACTCATCACTTGCACAACACCTTCCCAATGGTGAAGCATGCTGGTGGCAGCATCATGCTGTGGGGCTGTTTTTCAGTGGCAGGGACTATGGGACTAACTTTACTAACTTTCTGGGCCTTGAACAAGGAGTTGCATTGCTGTCTATGCAGGGTCAGAAAGCTCTCAGATCAGAATTATCTTAATTTGTGTTCTGAAGATGAACGAAGGCCTTGTGGGTTTGGCACGACATGAGGGTAATTAATGACGGACGTTTAATTTTTTGGTAAACTATCCCTTAAACAAATGAAAGAATAGTATGACAAAGATATTGCTTTCCTCAGTGGACATTCAAACTAATGTTTTATTGTGAATATGAGATTAAGCTGAAGAATGAATGCAGTATCAGATGCAGGTAATCACACTCACTCAGTCCATTTCATACATAATACAGTGAGCTTTTCATACAATAATACAATAAGCTTTCAGTGAATCAACTCAACATTCCTTCGTTACTAGTTCTAAAGTGACTTTTTCGAATTAGTAATGGAGGCTTTGGCTCAGCCGTTAAACTGTCAACGTGAGATTTGAATGCATGGCAGAAGGAAGTAGTTCTGCACAAAAGAGGGTTTTTAAAGACACTCCGCTGTTGTTTCTTATGTTGTTTCTCTCCGAATTACAGAAATGTTGGGACGTTTTTTTTTTTTTTTTACATTTGAATAAAATTGAAAACTAAAAGACTTCAAATCACATGAGCCAATATTTTATTCACAATAGAACATAAAAATGTTTAAACGGATAAATTTTACACTTTTATCCACTAAATGAGCTCATTTCAAATTTGATGCCTGCTACAGGTCTCAAAAAAGTTGGCACGGGGGCAACAAAGGGTCGAAAAATCAATACATTTTGAAAAAATTCAGCTGGGAGAACATCTAGCAACTAATTAAGTTAATTGACATCAGGTCTGTAACATGATTAGCTATAAAAGGGATGTCGTCTTAGAGAGGCAGAGTCTCTCAGAAGTAAAGGTGGGCAGAGGCTACACTGAAAAATAAAACTTGTAAGATTTACTTAATAAAATCCTCGTAACAATTTGCACTAACACATTTTAAGTAAATTTGACCGTTACTGCTCTGTACAATTGACCTGTTATTGTTGAATAAAATTACATAAAAAACAAGTGAGATTTACTTAATTTTTATTTGGCAAGTTTTTGCACACATATATTTTAAGTAAAATGTAAGTATTGAATTAAGTAAAATCTACTTAATTAACTAAGTTAGATAAAATTAGTAGAGGAAATAAGTAAATTTAACATGGCCAGTTAGAGTTTGATGAGTAATTTTTACTTAATTATTTTAATTTAGATCTACAATACTTAAGTACATTTCACTCAGTCATGGCTTCTAAAATTTACTCAATCGATGTAGCACTGGGAAACAACCATGCTATTAAAGCATGTGATTCAATGCGATTCTTACAATCATGTAAGTAAACAGCTTGTTATCCTTTTAAGATAATATGTCCACCCATTAGAATTATTAGCCAAATGAACACAGAGACCTCAATACTTGGTACACCATACACAATGACGGTGACAATCAGTGGATAGTGTTAGTGAGTATACAGTCAGGTCCATAAATATTGGGACATCGACACAATTCTAACATTTTTGGCTCTATACACCACCACAATGGATTTCAAATGAAACGAACAAGATGTGCTTTAACTGCAGACTGTCAGGTTTAATTTGAGGGTATTTACATCCAAATCAGGTGAACGGTGTAGGAATTACAACAGTTTGCATATGTGCCTCCCACTTGTTAAGGGACCAAAAGTAATGGGACAGAATAATAATCATAAATCAAACTTTCACTTTTTAATATTTGGTTGCAAATCCTTTGCAGTCAATTACAGCCTGAAGTCTGGAATGGATAGACCTCACCAGACGCTGGGTTTCATCCCTGGTGATGCTCTGCCAGGCCTCTACTGCAACCGTCTTCAGTTCCTGCTTGTTCTTGGGGCATTTTCCCTTCAGTTTTGTCTTCAGCAAGTGAAATGCATGCTCAATCGGATTCAGATCAGGTGATTGACTTGGCCATTGCATAACAGTCCACTTCTTTCCCTTCAAAAACTCTTTGGTTGCTTTTGCAGTATGCTTTGGGTCATTGTCCATCTGCACTGTGAAGCGCCGTCAAATGAGTTCTGAAGCATTTGGCTGAATATGAGCAGATAATATTGCCCGAAACACTTCAGAATTCATCCTGCTGCTTTTGTCAGTAGTCACATCATCAATAAATACAAGAGAACCAGTTCCACTGGCAGCCATACATGCCCACGCTACCACCACCATGCTTCACTGATGAGGTGGTATGCTTAGGATCATGAGCAGTTCCTTTCCTTCTCCATACTCTTCTCTTCCCATCACTCTGGTACAAGTTGATCTTGGTCTCATCTGTCCATAGGATGTTGTTCCAGAACTGTGAAGGCAAGGAACTGCTCATGATCCTAAGCATACCACCTCATCAGTGAAATCCATTGTGTGGTGCCAAAAATGTTAGAATTGTGTCGATGTCCCAATATTTATGGACCTGACTGTAAATGGGTAATTTTGAGTAGAAAATCAAGTCCAGATGTCACAAAACAGTATGTTACTAAACCTAACAACAAAAGCAACCATAAAACTGTGTAAATATAACTCAAAAACAGTGACAAATTTAACCATTTTAATTATTCATGCTCCAGTGCATGATGGGAAAAACGGGATCATAACTTTGATATTTACTTAAAGAATCCTTGTAAACATAAACAATTCCAAGTAAAATATACTTATAAGTTCAAACTTTAATTTCTACAAGCTTAAATTGAGTACTAATATAGAATTTACTTATTTTTTTTAAATTCTTGCCTGAACTAAATTATTTAATGTAGAAATTGCATTTGTTTTTATGTAGTATTTACTTCACCAAAAAAATCATTTTTATCAGTGTATTCAATCTGTGAAAGTGCGTGTAAAAAGATTGTGGAATAATTTAAAAACAATGTTCCTCAATGTCAAATTGCAAAGGCATTTGCAAATCTCATCATCTACAGTTCATAACATCATCAAAAGTTTTAGAGAAACTGGAGAAATCTCTTTGCGTAAGGGACAAGCCGAAGACCTTTGTTGGATGCCTGTGGTCTTTGGGCCCTCAGACGACACTGCATCACTCATCGGCATGATTCTGTCATTGACATTACTAAATGGGCCCAGGAATACTTCCAGAAACCACTGTCGGTAAACACAAACTGCTGTGCCATCATGCAAAAAGGAAGCCATACGTGAACATGGTCCAGAAGCGCCGTTGTGTCCTGTGGGCCAAGGGGCTCATTTAAAATGGACTGTTTCAAAGTGGAAAAGTGTTCTATGGTCAGACGAGTCCAAATTTGACATTCTTGTTGGAAATCACGGATGCCATGTCCTCCGGGCTAAAGAGGAGGGAGACCTTCCAGCGTGTTATCAGCATTCAGTTCAAAAACCAGCATCTCTGATGGTATGGGGGTGCATAAATGCATACGGTATGGGCAGCTTGCATGTTTTGGAAGGCACTATGAATGCTGAAAGGTATATAAAAGGTTTTAGAGCAACATATGCTCCCCTCCAGATGACGTCTATTTCAGGGAAGGCCTTGTGTATTTCAGCAGGACAATGCAAAACCACATACTGCAGCTATTACAACAGCGTGGCTTCGTAGTAGAAGAGTCCGGGTGCTGAATTTGCCTGCCTGCAGTCCAGATCTTTCACCTACAGAGAACATTTGGCGCATCATTAAACGAAAAATACGTCAAAGACGACCATGAACTCTTCAGCAGCTGGAGACCTATATCAGGCAAGAATGGGACCAAATTCCAACACCAAAACTCCAGAAACTCATAACCTCGATGCCCAGACGTCTTCAAACAGTTTTGAAAAGAAGAGGAGATGTTACACCATAGTAAACATGCCCCCGTCCCTACTATTTTGAGACCTGTAGCAGGCATCAAATTTGAAATTAGCTCATTTTTTTGTGCATAAAATTTTAAAATTTCTCAGTTTAAACATTTGTTATGTTATCTATGTTCTATTGTGAATAAAATATTGGCTTGTGTGATTTGAAATTCTTTTAGTTTTAATTTTATTCAAATTTAAAAAACATCCCAACATTTCCGGAATTCGGGTTGTATTTACACACACTCGCGCCATCGAACTGTTGTATAGCGCAATATCACAGGAATAGCCGTTCTACTGCTACTCATGTGACATTGCTCATATATCTCACAACTAATGTAAACTTGGCCAGCACATATTTCCTAAAGTTTGGTACACCCTTTTATAGACATGTCTTTAAACTACTATCCAAGCTTAATTCTTTTTTTAAACTCATTGTCATACTGTGTAATGACCCAGGATACCCATGTTAAACAGTGGCTGTAATAACATAATGTGCATTGAAACCCATGTCATTATGGAAAACCAGCTGACAAATGAGAGTGGGCGAATGATTAGATCTCAAGGGCACATTGAGAAGCTGTTAACGGATCTGATAAAACCAGGGTTGGATAAGGTCACCATTGCACAATGCAAAGTTATGCTGGTGCTAAACGGTGGCTATATATAAACCCAATTCAATCCCCCACCTGCCATGAGCCAGCTAAATGCAGACAACCAGACAATTCAGAAAGATGGATTTGTGTTGAATAAGGGACAATAGTCACAAAACCAAAGTTTTCTCCGAGAACCCACCATTTCTATTTCTGCCACAGAAATGAGGGAGAGTAAATCACACATTAAATGACAGTTCAATGTGACAGGAAGGCAATATTCAAACCAGAAATAATGAGAGCAGTTTAACAGTAATAGGTTATAGATGGCACCTGGGACTTCACAATGGTTCTCTATCAGGATTGACACCAGCTGTGCTGCTTTTTTGCTTCACTGCAAAACAGGAGTTTTCAGGTAATTTGAGGCTGTCTGGCAAGACGCCACCTGAGAATTAAATTCCTGTCTTGAGGAGGAGAGGATGTAAAGAAGGCAAGAGGCAGGAAAGGAAATTATAACCTGCACTCTCACACAATAAATCACAAAGATATGTGCGGCAATGAATCTTAAAGTTGCCATCACAATCAGGATACATTTTATTAGTCAAGGGGTATTTTATAAACTCGACATACAAGTACAATGAATAAGAAACTCTGGAGGGGAATGTGGGTACAGGGACCTAGCTGTGACTGCCCAATAAATGCAACACAAGCTCCTCGTCTTCGGCCAGTGAGAGGCCAGTGTCCAGAGGAGTTACTGTGGACTCTTTCCTGGGCTTCTTCTTGCCCACCTGTGTCTGCTGTACTTCATCATCATCATCCTCACTGCTGTCGCTGCTGAAACTTCTCTTCCTGCCACCGCGGTCTGATGAAGCGCTGCAAAGACAAAGAAGGGTCAATGCACAGATGTGAAGACAGAAGACAAAGGGAAGATAGGCTAGATATACAGTGAAGAGTGGGGCAAGATGTGTCAGTGGTGTCAGTCCCATTAATCTAGAAAACGGCACACATTTTTGTCATGTAATCATACATATGCTGCTGCCTGCGAGTCAGAGATGCACATGAGAAAAATAATTTTTTTTATGATAAACGGCTTTTGAATAAAAATGCAAGTTAATTTTCTACATGTCATGTAAAATTGTTTTTTTCATCTCAGGTCTTTGTTATGTACACTATTGTTCTAAAGTTTGGGGTCAGTAATATTTTTCTAAATTTAAATGTTTAAAAGTAGTCATTAATACTCACCAAGATTTATTTGATCTGGAATACAGCATAAACAGTAATACTGTGAAAATCATGCTTTCTATTTTAATATATTTTAAATTACAATTTATTCCTGTGATGGGAATGCAGAATTTATTATTTATTTAATTTTATTTTCAGCATAATTTCCCCAGATTTCAGTGTCCTATGATCCTTCAGAAATCATTGTAATATGCTGATCTGGTGCTCTTTTAAATTTTTATCATTGTTAAAAACAGTTGTACTGCTTAATATTTTTGTGGAAAATTTATAAATTTTTCAGGACTCTTTGACAAACAAAGTTGAAAAGAACAGCATTATTTGAGATAAAAATGTTTTATAATATTATAATGTTTTGAATATTACTTTTGATCAATTTAATGCATTCTTGCTGAATAAAAGTATTAATTCCTAAAAAAAATACTGACCTTAAACCTTTGAATAATATAAACAAATTAATAAAAAAGGTGAAAAATAGCCTACTTTTTTCTGTTTGTTTCTATAAATACACTACATTAAAATATTTTGAATATTAAAGCTTGCTTTAATGAATCATGGATATCTTTAGGAAAATGTAAATAATAATTTGGAATGTGATATAATACTGAAATGTTTGCTTGTTTTGTATGCTCACTTTTATTTAAAAACATCTTGCTTTAAAAAAGTTTAAATGGTTTTTAAATGGCTCTGCATTAAAGATGCTCCTTTTGAATTTCAGTTGATAGGGAGACACCTCAAAATATAATTAGGCATATTTGTTTACCTGCATCTAATTTCCTTTTGCCTAGAGGACAACTTAAGTAAAAGAGGCACAGCTTACCCCATCCCATCTCCTACTTGTAAACACAAGAGATCCGCTTAAAATGATTAAAGTTATCAACGTTACTGATATTCAAAATGGTAAGCAAGCGCTGCTTTGTTTATGTTTCGTATATTTGCGTTATTATTTGTATATCTTTGTTTGGTTTCTCCTTTTGAATGACGAATATATATACTATTGATAGCTGCTGATATAGAAAGTCAAATCCTCTCACGCATGCGCAGAACGCACGTGTTAGTTTGCCGTCGGCTGTAATCTGTGCGGTGTGTTGAGCGCAGCTTTTTAGTCCGACGCTGCTGACGCGAGGCGACAACACAATCTGCTTTCGTCGCTGCTAGTTCTTTGAAGTCGGCTTGGTGTGTCCCGGCCACCAACAACAGCTTTCCGCTGTCGATCTGAGACCACAGAGCATATATATGCGCTGAGAAAGGAAAGGACTTTCCTTGAGCTGACTGAACCGTCTTTGGAGAATGTGCATTTGCAAAACAAGGCATTGAACATTTCCCACAGGACCACTAATGCACCAAAGCGCTTGCAAAAGCAATCATCTGAAATACATCTAGGAGGAGCTGACAATTCCTATCACCAACGCGCACTGCATTTTAAAGGCATCTATGTGCTGTTGAGGTGAATGTTTTTTTTTTAATGTACCGGCCCATGCGGGTGACCTTGATAGCCAATGCCGACAATTCCTAACTTAATTAAATGAGGCTGGAATGGTGCATTCATGCACATCCAGGGCAAGTAATACTATTAAGGTCCTGTCAAGAGAATTTGAGGTGTGAAAAGCTGTCCTCTGGTCTATAACAGTCACATTCATAGCAAGAACAAAAGTTCAGCTGTTTTGCAAAGAAAAGTTATTGGACTTCCACCATTTTTGGAGTTGTGCAGAATCAACAGCACAATTATTTGGAGCTGCTTGATTATCAAAGGTGGCAAGCTTTTCGCTGCACACTGTGAGTGCTAGACTGTTTAAAGCAGGTTTTGTTGAGAACTTTCTGTGCCTTCCTGAACACTTTGCAACAGATAAGGTTTAATATGTAATGAGATATGTACTTGAAGGGAAGTATATTATATAATAATAATAATTTTATATTAATAAATATAATTAATAATTATTTATTAGGGATCTCATGCAAAGTGGTTGCTGCACAGTTCCTTTACATAATACAACCATGAAGAAACCAGGAAGGATGACAGATCAGCACAGCTGATAATTAATTTAATTAATTTAGAAGGTCTTAAATGGTCCTAACTTAAGTGAATTAATACATGAATGGTGTACTCATGTACATCCAGGACAACTAATATCATTAAAAGGTCTGTCCAGAGACCACCTGGAGGTGGGAAAAGCCATCCTCTGGTCTATAGCAGTCAGGGTTGTAGCTAGCACACATCATTAAGTTGTTAAGGGCTTCTGGTCATATAGAGTTTCAAATTACTGGCTTCAAATTAGCTGGTCCAACTAGCTCAATGACTCAGTATTAGGGATGTGCAAATCAACTAACTAAATAAAGCACTGCTGGGAAAACTCACCAAAAAATAAAATTTGGTCTTTTTTTGGTCCATACAGTGGAAGTCAATGGGCAACAAAACTGTTACCAACATTCTTCGAAATATCTTCTTTTGTGTTCCACAGAAGAAAGTAAAGTCAATAAAGAAAATAAAATAAAATACAGGTTTAGAATGATGTAAGGATGAGTAAATGACAAAATTTAAAAACTCACTTAATGAACACTGTATGTATGCAAATCTGGTCACACTTAATTTTATGGTCCAATTCTCGCTATTAACAAACCTAACTACGACTTTTGCCTCAAACTCTTAATTTGCTGCTTATTAATAGTTAGTAAGGTAGTTGTTAAGTTAAGGTATTGGGTAAGATCAGGGATGTAGATGCAGAATATGTGCTTTTTATGTACTAATAAACAGCCAATATGTTAATAATAGGCATGCTAATAAGCAACTAATTAATATTGAGAATGGGTCCCTATACTAAAGTGTTACGCAAAAAAAAAACGTTTTTTTACTGTATATATACTGTATATACTGTATGTATATATATATATATATATATATATATATATATATATATATCACACACATATAATTTTACAGTATAACTATAAAATTACAATACTCATTTGTCTTAATTTCTTTACTTTCAACATTAAACCATCAAGCTTTTATTTTTAGTGCAAGAAAGTCCAAAATGTATATCTTTTGTTGACAACAGCCGCTTTATTTTAAGCAACTTAAATTCAGATTAGATCCAGAGATGAGTTTGTAGGGAGTAGCATCTGTAAACCTGAATACAGGATTATGAGCTATTTGAGTGTAAACACAGTACTGCACTTCACTCACGCAGTGAATATTTATTTAATTAAACCACAGCTTTTACAATTTGATAATCACACTAATATACAGTATATTGCATATCGGTTTTCATTTCGATAAATCTTGCTGCCCTAGTTGTTGCATTCCCCCTATGATCCGTATGAACTGCTGTGATGGGATTGATGAGTCAGTTAGTTAAACCTGAGACAGAATCATTGAGAAGAGAGTCGTAAATGAATAATTCAGAAATGTTTTTGACCGGATCGACTGATTCACTGAACAGATTCATCATTCAAAAAACTTCTCATGAACCTCTACAAATGGACCACTCATTCATTTTACTGTAACTCAGCATTCATTGTAACAACACTCTCCCTTTAAGGAATATTTCCAAAGATTTGTACAGCATCTTGCTATTCTGGACACAAAGCGCTGGCAGGGGCAGAGGTGAGGCAGGGCCAATAAGATCCCATTAGATTTATGGGAGGGGGGTATCTGTCAAGACAGCAAAGCAGGAAGACATGTACCGCAACAGGAAAGAGTTCAGGGTTAGTGAAGCCTCTGGCTCCAGTCCCAAACACCAGCTTTCGATATGACGGAAGAGAAAATGGGCTAGCGAGCCAAAGGAAGAGGAAGAAAGAGAGATTTATCAGATTTACAGCGCCGGAGCCTCTCCTGCATTCAGTAAGTGTAGCCATGCAGTAAACACACCGCACCAAGTCATTAATCAGAGCTGCTGCTGCTGTCTATGCCGTATCACCTGCACTGCTACACCCCAAGTGTTTGTGTGTGTCGTGAGCGTTCTTAATGTGCGAACATGAGTGAATGACAGAAAAACAGAGACATAAAGGTACGGGCCGACAGATGGAAAGACCGAAGGCGAATGAGAATAGAGGATGTGATCGGGTTTTACAAGAGAGGATCGAATGAAAGACAAAAAGCGAGAGTGAGTGTGTGAAAAAAAAGAAAAAGCATTAACGTATGGTCCTGCCTCTCACTTTAAATCTGGATGCAATTATGCATTTTATAGATTATCTAAAGCCAACTAAAGGATCTGTCCTTAATGCTGCCATGGGGAAAATGAATCATCAAGAATAATTTTCCCCTGTAGAGGTTTACCTCCTCCGAGAGGCAATTCTGCAGCGGACCTCAGTACAAAAAGAACACCGGATCAGCATGCCTGAGCCTAATCGAACGCTACAAACTCAATACAAGCAGAGAGAGCTGAGAAAGCCGAGGCAGTAATTAAGTATCAGAAGGATCAATTCCTCATTTCGGAATAATTACGGCCTCGTGATGTGGTGTCGGTCTGATTGGCTTGATTTACTGGTGTAATGGTTTTCCACTAACACAAAGCCCTGCATACCTCCACAATGCCCTGATAAGGGGAAAATATGATATTTGGTTCAAGGCTCAAATATAGGCATTCAAAGCTGTGCATAATTAGAAACTTTTTCTTTTGTATTTTAGAGGATCAATATTCCTTTAGGCCACGTCCTGTGCCTTTTTAACGCTCCTAGCTTTTCATGAAAAACTCAATCGGTCTTCATTGAGATGAATCAGAGGTTTGAGGGATGAAATTGCTGCACAACCTTTGAAAGTGATGAAAGTCGTTCATGTTGTTTGCAAAAGTTTTATTCTTACCCTTCTTCCTCCTCAGAGGAGGACTCGGAGTTGCGCACTTTGTCTGGGTCAGGAAGTGTGCTGGGGTCAAATTCTTCATCGGCACCTGACAGATACGCTACCACCTCTTCCTCATCATCTTCGTCGTCATCATCACCTTTCTTCTTCTCCTGTGTGACAGAGAGAATACTTAAATTACATAATGTACTTATGTATTGTTAATACTGATTATCTGATATCTTATACGATGGCACGTTTTGCAATTATTTCAACTTCAATTCCAACTTCTTTCCCCATTAACTCTAGCCTGTTTACACCTGTGATACCATCTCAGTGGACAAACAGTGCTAAATGTTTTGTGATCCCATCTGTGGTCAGAAATTCAGGTGAACATATTGTATTTGTAGTGTAAATACTAAGCCGACCTCATGATTTACAAAAATGAAAATATTTAGAAGAAAATATATAAAAAAAAAAAAAATCAGTTTTGATTCCTAATGACTTTCATTGTAATTTTTTTGTACAATGGAAGATAATGGGAACCAAAACCGTTTGGTTACCAACATTTTTCAAGATATCTTCCTCTATGCTCCACAGAAAAAAAAGGTCATATAGATTTGGAACAACATGAAGGTGAGTAAATGATGACAGGGTTCATTTTTGAGTGGGCTATCCTATTCATTTTTGAAGATGTAGAAACTTTTAACACATTTACCCCTAAAAGCTGCATATTAGTACTTTAGAGTAGTAATATTTACCCTTATGGTACTACTATGAACATTTTAGGGGCACATAAGGTGCAAAGATGTCCTTTTGAGGTTACTTCCCCAGTGACAAGCTGTTGTATCCCTAAAGGTAAAATTTTTTGCATCTGAGGGGGTCCTGCACCAGCCGAGCAACTGCCATTGAGAAAGCTAATGGATAGATCTCTCTAGGCATTCTAAATGCACTTGTGGCCATTAGAGGTACTTCACATACTGTTCAATGGATACCATCTCCCTAAATATGTCAGGTCTTTGATCATTTACAACCACAGTGTGTCCGTTTCCTCCAGCGATAGTGGTGAAGGAATCGATTCCAGCCTTGTCTTTGTTCATTAAAAGTTTCAAAAGCCTAACAACTCAGACCTTGTGCCTGTCACAACCAGCTTTATTTTCCCCCTTGTCTGCTCCACCTCCGGACTGACTTGCTGTGCCCTCAGGCAAGCTTCTTAATCCTGGTAAGGTCTATGGTGTGCAGCCTGGCCCCGTGTTCTGACCTTTTCTTCTTTGGTTTAAGACAAAGAAAAACAAATATTTGTGGCCGCCAAACAGTTTTTCTACCTTGTTTCATACACTCCATAAATCTACATCCACACTGTGTAAATTCACAGATCTACAGTTCTATGCACATCCAAACAGACTGCCCATATTGGTAGAGGCTGAATTGTCTGTGTCAGGGTAATATTGTGGTATAATCTATTACAGATAAAGTAACAAAATGAAAATCATATAAAATGAACTGTGCTTGGTCACTTTACAGGTTGATGTCTTCATATCTAAGTGGGTGGTACTTCGTCTGAATAATCTACAGTGTAGAACAGCCTTTTGCCATCAAAGATTTGGTTAGGGGGACCGTGTATATCTGTGCTTGGACCTGATATGGGGTTTATTCAGGTACAGGATACTCTGTATTCAGCTGTGTTTCTGCCTGTGCTGTAATCTAATCATGCTTTGTAAGACCCATTTGAATTCTGCTGACAGACCTGCGCTTTGAACAGATGCGTCTATGTGCACTGAATAACGCCAGAGAACGAGAACCGCCATAAACGGGGGTCAGTATAAAAGACTCTGGAATAAAGCAAGAACTTAAAACAAAACTAGTAAAAATGAAATACACTAAAATTACAATAAATAGTACTCTACCATTTAATTGTTTCTGGTCAGTATTTTCTTTAAAAATAAATTAATACTTTTATTCTGCCACGATACATTAAAATGATCAAAAATTGTGGACTTTTTAAAGGTGACATCAGATGCTCATTTTCCACAAGTTGGTATGATTCTTTATGTCTTCATGAAAGGTCTATAACATACTTTGGTTAAAATTTCTCAATGGTAGTGTAAAACAACACCCTTTATTACCCTTTCAAAAATAGCTCTGTTCACGTCGACCTGTTTCGGTGCATGTCCCTTTAAATGCTAATGGCATACTAAATTGCTGCTGTTCCCATTTGCCCCTCTCTTTTGAAAGGTGACCTCTGAGCGAATCACCTTACTGATATTGAGTAATAGAACTTTGAACACACTGCCGTCTACATTCAAAAGCCTGCAGATGACTATAGCAGCAGCTTGCTAAGCCTTACCAAGCACATTATTAGGAAAGTGTGATCTAACTTTAAGGATTCATTCCTTATGGAACTTGTACTCATCTCTCACTTATTATGGAATAATTGGGTGCATAACACATACATGAGTACCCATCTTAAGGGAGGCATTGTGTTATATGTGGGAAAAATTAAACATACTTGCGGAAAAAATCTGGGGTGGGAGGAAAACATTTTTCATTGGCGGAGAGAGCGTTCCCTCTAAAACTTTTGCGTTCCGCAGAAACTGCGTTCTCTCAAAAACTTTTGCATTCTCTCGCAAAGATATGCGACGTCAAAACTTGGCGGCCGGAGAGTCACGCAAAAAGCTAGGGAACGCCTTTTGCGGAGAACGCAAAAGTTTTGCGAGGGAACGCAAAGTTTCATAGGGAAATTATTAAAAAATTTGAAAAAATCCTGGGTGGACTGCTCATTATACACAGGGTCCTTTAGCTCTCGTACGAATGTTCATCACGTGAACAAAAGCATTCATCATGATCTGTTGTAAATCACGTCATCAATAATAGTAAATGCGTCTTATCCTACAGAAAGGGAGTAGCAACTGCTATTCAAACACATGTTAATCCAAGAAACTCTTGAGTCGCTTGGGAGACATTCTTGTCTACCCCTGCTCTGACGTCGAAACAACGGCGGCCGGATGACAGCTCACTCAGGACGGGTCTATGCTAGTCGTGGGAGGGGCCTTGGCCTGTGTGATGTCACTCTGCCAAGAATCTGTGAATGGCTTGACCTGAGACAGTGCTTATGATTTGAGGTGATTAAAAAAAAAAAAAAAAAGCACTGGGTGGACTTTTATCATTATAGGGTGGTTATGTACACACACTGCCAGCATACATTTATGTTCAAACACCATGTAAAAGTGATTTTTTTTCATCTGATGTCCCCTTTAAATCATAATATAATACTATAGAAAAATGTATCACTATTTCCACAAAAAGTTTAGGCAGCAAAACTGCTTTCAACACTGTTAATAATAAGAAATATTTCTTGAGTGGCAAATCATCGTATTAGAATGATTTCTGAAGGATCATGTGACACTGAAGACTGGAGTAATGGCGCTGAAAATTCAGATTTGCCATCACAGGAATAAATTACACTTTCTAATATATTAAAAAAGAAAGCAGATATTTTAAATTGTAATAATATTTCCAGTGGGGAACCGTGAGGGCCTAAACTATTGAAAAAACAATATTTATAATTTTTAAATAAATTCTTTAAAATGATAAACTTTTAAATATTATTTTAATAAAAAGTCATAATTTATCATTGTATTTAATCAATTCATAATTTGACAATCATCATCTAAATAAAATAAACGATTTCTGTGGAAATAAACTCTTCAAATCTGCCTATTCAGTTAATGGGCTAATGAACACTGCCCATTTTCTCCATATTTGAATGTGTCCGCCTAGCGTTTGCGGCTCTGTGATTGGTGGTCCCGCTATGAAATTACAGAGGGCCAAGCAATAGTAAATCAATGGGAGCGTAATTTCAAGTGACAGAAAAACTGACCAATCATATCTTCGCTCTTAATGGGCGGGCCTTGTTATCACTAACTTTATGACAAGTTCCACCCGCTGTGGGATCTCTATCGGAAAAAAGTAAATACGCTGATAAACTAACTAACGTTAGCTATTATTCACGTCACGATGGAAGCCGCAAATTACGTAAGTGAGGATATTTACTGGGCCGCTGTGCCAATAATTTTAATTACAAACCATGCTTGTTTGTCATGAAGTGTTACTTGTTTTGCTGTGAGTGCTCATGTGTTGGCTTACATTAAACATTACATTTGTTGGTTTTGTGCACAGACCGATTGTGTGATGATGCATTTGTAATTTTCATTTGACTTAAATTTAGATATATTTTATTATGGTGATATCAGTCGTTCTTCGTGACGAGGAGCGCCGCCCCGTGCCCGTTCAGGTCAAGATGGCAGTCAAAAACCTTTAATCTATCCTCCAAACGGTTTAAAGTTTGCTTAAAGACCGAGCAAATGGTGTCAAACAGTTTGAAATTCGGTGACTGAAATAACAGCGCAAACGGAATGAGAAAGTGCGAAGCACGGGCATTATTAGTGCCACAGAAAGACAAACGTTTCGCTGAAAAATGCACAATACACAATCTCCCAGCCAAGGAAGAAGTCATTATATACATTAAAAATAATTTGGGACAAATATAATGTAATTTAATGGAAAACTATCTGAGTGGCGCGGCTGGATTGTGAACAGCGGCCAGAGTCGCAGCTGGGATCCGCGGACAGTTTCCAGTGGCGCCGCCGGTGTCCGGACGTGGTGCAACGCATCACTGCGCTTCTCGTCTTGTGTGTGACTGCCTTAAGACTAGATTAGGAATTATCAAAGATGACTTTTAGAAGATAACACCGTATGACCGTAAACTAGGCTGGTAGCTTGTTTTTTTCCCCCGACGATGGGAGAGGGAGAGGGCCTAGGTTCAAAAGTCACGGTTCGCTACTGAATATTTCACTGTTTCTACTGCATTTTTGATCAAATAAATGCAGCCTTGGTAAGTAGGGCTGTGCGATATATCTCATGTGATATGCATGCGCATCTCGTCAGTAAAGCCGGCTCCTTGATTAGCAGTTAATCACCATCACCTGTTTTCAAATGGACGGCATTTAATACACAGAGCCGTAGATCACTGACAAGCGATGCAATATCGCTTTCATATCGAAGACGATTCATCTGCCATAATGAAAGCGATATTGTGTCGCTTGTCAGCATATCGCATGCGATATATCGCCCAGCCCTATTGGTAAGCATAAGAGACTTCTTCCAAAAATATTTAAAAAATCTTAGTGACCCAAAACATTTGAACAGTAGTGTATATATGCTGTAAATAGTGAATTTAGGCATATTTTCCATGACTGTGGCAACCTTCTACAAATGAAATTAAGGAAAGGTAACAGAGCATTTTGAAGTTTTTTGTAAACAAATGGTGTTACATTAACGAATTTCTCTGTAATGACTGTCACCGATTGAGCAACAAGACTCTGTAGAGTCCATCTATTTTCTCAAACGTCTCGAGAGGAGCCCCAAAAGAAGCAAAACTGACAGGAAATGAAGCGGCACTGCTATCTGTTACAGCATATGCTGTCAAAAGGGCAATTCAATAGCTCTCTAAATTAATCTGGACCACGTGTAATGACGGACAGATCGACCACCAGTCGGGCTGTTAAGTCGAAGGAATGAGTGAATGCTAAAAGAGTGCTGAGATTCATTGTTAGGGTGGTGATGAATAGTCACACGTTCTTGGACAGACCGCTGCATTGATCAGATGACAAACGAGAGGAGAGCAGCAGCTGCATTTCCATATGGATGCGCAGAGCTCAATCCCCCAGCGAAGACAGGCAGAGTGAGACGGGACACATGACAGCTGCCATCCTGTGAATTATGCGTTGTCAGTGGGAGGGAAAGGCCAGAAACTGAGAGGCATCTTTCCCCTCTGACTTCCTGTGACAGGAATTCCTCATTTCAAATCATAAACCATTTTATGGACCTTTCAGGTCCTCACATTTGCTTTAAATGTGCTGTTGCTTTAATTCACATACAATACTGGCTATCATTATTAAAGTGCCCCTATTATGGGTTATGAAAGGTTCATATTTTGGTTTTGGGAGTCCCCAACAACAGGTTGGCATGCATGCAAGCTCAAAAAACACTTTAGTTTTCTTATAATATGCATTTATTTTTTACCTTATTTGCTCAACGATTCATTTTTACAAACCCCTCCTTTGCGTGACGCTAATCTGCGGTGATTGGTCCGATTGGTCGATTTCATTTAAAGCTGCTTTGTGTAAAGCCGTTACCAGGGAAACAGCTATTTTTAAAGCTCCAAAAGCAGCCCTAGTGGCAACAAGTGGGCGGGCAATATGCTAATATTTCATTTTGACATCAACATGAAACGGCTTAAGATTCGTTTTAAAAACAACTCGTTTCAATGATTCAGAGTCGACTCTTTCTTTTGAGAGACAATAACTTTATACACGGTGCACTTTCAGATTTAAAACGTTGCAGGATGTTTTCATTCACTTAGAGCTGTGTTACATACTGCATGAAAGGTAATTTTCAAAAATCCATAATAGGGGCACTTTAACATTCAGCTTTCAAGATGACTTTGAGCTATGGTTGACATACCTCTTTATGCTGTTTGCTCGCCTCCCTCCGAGCTGCTTTCTCCTTCAGTCTTTTTTCCTGTTGAAAACGAGAGAGAGAAAAAAAGAAACAACTTAATAAATAGGTGCTCAGGTACTTATACTTGTTCACGCCACAATCTCATAAACATGTCAAACAGCAAGGGGTCGAAATGATTACACAGACTCGGGGAAAAGAAAGCACAATTTAACTTCAGTGCTCTGCATTTCTTTCGAAGAGAGAATTAATAGGACTTGATGTTTGTCTTGTGTCACTTTCCAATATGAAGGGGCGACTGGACTACCAGACACAACTATACACGTTACTAGTGACTCACAGATGTCTGGGAGACGGAAAATATTAAGAGGTTGAGGGTTGAATGGAAATCAGAGCGCTGAGAGTGTAATAAACCCAATGTCAATTGCATTTCATTGGCTTTTCATTACTTTCGAAATGTCAAATGATGCTAAATGTGGAAACATATCCATCAGTTCACTTGGATACGTCATTGCACAAATATCAGTGCCACAAAGTCAGTGACAGTGGTGGGTTTCCATTAAATATGTCATAATATAATGCATAAACATTTGGTAACACTTTAGAATACAGAACAAATATTCACTATTAACTAAGAGTTTTCTCTGAACAAACTCCTAATTTGATGTTTATTAATAGTAAGATAGTTGTTAATGTTAGGTAGGATTAAGGGATCTAAAATATGGTCATGCAGAATAAGGCATCAATATGTTCTTTATAAGTACTAATAAACATCCAATATGCTAGTATTATGCATGCTAGTAATAATAAAGTGTAACAAAACATTTAAAACTAACAATTTTTAAAGATAGAGATCATTGGATATCTCTTTTATAGAAATACTTAATTTCAAATACCTTCACTATTTCTTCTGGTGTTATTTTAGTTTCATGTGACTTTTTTGCTATTAGTTTCAGTTAACTATAACAGTTTCTTAATTTCTTTAATAAATAAAAAAAGTTATAATGAAAGTTTAAGTGTGAATTTGATCTGAGCATATTTGAGAAAGCCAGGAACATTCTTCTATCTAAAAACTCTATAAATAGGTTATTATCCTCCCACAGATCCGCAAGAACACTGTGGTACTGTATAAAACTATATTCTCATAAAAAAAATGCAGAAGTTTGATATTAATAGCTTAGGAGGTCTAAGGACTCAGCCTACCCTTAAAGTTAAACTTTACTGACACATCTTGAGTTGCTGACTTGGCACACGTCATATATGCAGCAAAACCCATCAGCGGTTTTAAAGGAACATGCATGATGTTAGTCTCAGGGTTCAGCTACTAATGTTGTTCTGCAGGAGTAATAAAGACTCCATGAAAGAATATGAAACACAAAGGCACCAGCGAGCCTAGCGTGTCTGATTAATGAGCATGTGCACGTATCTGATGGATTACTGGGTAGCTGCCTCTCAAAGTCTCTGACAGCACAAAATACTAAATCAAAATGGATTAGGATGGTTAGGCTTTTCACAGAAATGTTCACAGACACAAGACAATGTCTTCTGCCTAGTGACTTTCCGAGAAAAAAAGAAAAAAAAAATAGTTTTTACTGTATGCCAGTCTGCATGACAGTACTTGACAGAACTGGCAGGAGAAATTGGCAGGAGAGACTGGCACCAGCATGTTTTATTTTAGTTTTTGCTTGGCTGAGATGTGAAAGATGTAAAATGTACTATGCTGGGTTAACAGACACAACCTCTCCGTTTACAAAAAATAGGGCCAAATATTCAGTTTCAGCTCATTAAAATCAAAGAGAATTTAGTTTAACACAACTTAATTCCACAATTTGATGTATTTCTGAGCAAAATAGGTTTTTTTTATAAGATTAAAAATGGTGATTGTATTGATTGGAAAAAAAGTGGCCATTACATACTAAAATAGAGCCTGACCAGAATGAGAGTTTGCCAAAACATGGGCTAAATAGCTGTGTGGCTATTGGGGAACATTACATATAACATGTAAAGTCTAAGTGATTTCAGAATAAATCGTTGTTTCAGAGATTACGTAAAACAATGTTTTTATTTAATGAAATACCATGCGACAACAAAACTAATATTGACTTGACTTGACTTTAATATTTGTTTTTCAATGGATGACTCATCTGGTTAAATGCTTGGTAAAAACCAAGCCAAGTCAAAGCTTTATGACAAAATATTTGCTTGAAGTAAACCTGAGAATTGAATTTATAATTTGGACAATTTAACAACAAATTTGCATGTTCATGATTCACTGATGTAGGTTAATAGTCACATGACATGCAGGTAAACAAATAAAATATTTATTATTTTTAGTAAGTGTTTTTGAGTTTTAAATTTTTTATAAAAAAGATTACTTTCATTTATTTTTATTATTAATTATTTGTCTGTAAAACATTTAATCTTTTGAGCAAGTATTTTATTTTGACAGTTTTTAATTCTAAAAACGATTTCTTTAAAATTTACATTTATATGATTTAATTAATTATTCATTTTTATTCACTCACTACTATTTTTATTGAATTACAGTTTGAAAAAACCTGGTCTACTGGTTAGCAGACATATTAAGCCATAATGTTCATGTGATTGCCACAAGTTCAGATCTTTTCCAATCAATTCCTACCTTCTGTACTCTATCGTTATAAAAAAAGTGGAAAACAGCAAAAAATCTACTAAAAACTAGGTTTAGGTTTAACTGGAATGAAGAAGGGCCACCAAAACAGGACATAAAGAACATGGTGCTCATCTGCTCCATGTCCCATTATAGAAATAGATCCCATTACTTCTGTGCTTTCTCACTGAGCAACACTCTCCCAGCGATCGATTTCAAAAAAACAAATAAACTGAAAACTACATCAGCCATAAACTAGGGATGCACTTCACCATACTTGCCTCAACGAGAAAACACTCTTTGCTGGAACGATGCAAATGGTGTGATTTTGCCGGAGAGCAATCCTTTAAAAGCTTGTCCAATACTCAGAACTACAGTAATAAGTCAGAGGCCCAATCTCAGCACTGATGCCTGGAGCTTCAAGCCACGCTGCCTGCACAGGCATCTCAGTTATTTCGATTTGCCTGAACCTGCGAGTGCACCAGCCACAGGGCCAGAGTGTCTTTTCGATTGCCCATTGCCCTCAGCTCCTTCAATATTACTTTAATCTGAACACCTGGAGCTGAACACAATAAATAAAGTGATTCAAAGAAGCCTTTTGATTCAAGGAGGAGCTATATAAACTTGGCATGAACCAGGAGGATGGAAAATATGATGGTACGGTTGATCTCACCCTATGTTTCTCCTTGATTTTACGACGGTACTCTATCTTGTCGAACTCCTGGTCTTCCTTGCGAAGCCGCTCTTTGGCTGCTTCCACGTTAATGCCAGACGTCTCCTCCTCCTCTTCATCTGGTACCACGGCCCTTTGCAATGGAGGCCACTGCTGCACCACCTGCACACATACATCACAGTTAATTTACACTGCTTTTTATGACTCTCAGTAATGTGTTTCTGAAAATACAAACCTCTCCCTCCTCTGTGAAGATCTTCTTAGTGTTGATCTTGAAGTTCTTTTTCTGTATTTTCTTTGCATCTTTAAATTTGGATTCCTTTTGTTTCTTATTCTCGGCCTTAGCATCTGTGCCCTAAAGAAAGAGAAAACGCATTTTACATAACCAGATGTAATTATAAAAGCTGTCATTTTTACCTCCCTGTGGCCAAGATTAAAAAAAAAAAACTCATAAATGAGCTCCGAAAGCAGTTCATTCGATCCCATCATTCAACCAGGACATTGAGACACCAAACACCACTCCACAATATTACTTTCTCCTCTGTAGGCATTAAAGTCGATTGCTGATGAGATGTGAAAAGGTTCAGGTCTTGAGGAAAACCACTTTCCACTTAAACACTCTGCAAACTCGAAAAAAGATACTTACTCATCTGCACTTTAACAGTCGTGTGTCAAGTAACACCGTAACAGCCTTTAGCCCTTGTGCATCAAATTTGAACAAAAACTGTTGACTTAATTGACAATAAAAATCAAAATCAAATCATTTACAAGGTGTTGACTAATCAATATATCCACATTTGCAAAGAAAAGCCAGCAAAAGATGATAACTCAAAGACATTTATTATTGTAATATGTAATAATTAAATTGATGTAAAATGTCTTTAGAACCCTATATTGTGTTTTATTTCCATAGTTTATTTAATTATAAATTATTATGCAATGGAGTTGTTGCTTTTTCATCGTTTAATTCTTTATATGTACATGTATCAAAAATACAGTGAAAGCAGTTATATTGTAAAATATTACAATTTAAAATAATTGTTGTTTTCTATATTTTACAATTAATTTATTCCTGTGAATTTTTAGCAGCCATTACTCCAGTGTTCAGTGGCACATCATCCTTTAGAATTCATTTCAATATGCTGATTTGGTGTTTAAGAAACATTTCTTACTGCTGAAAACAGTTGCTGTGTCATAGTTTTGTGAAAACAGTGACTGACAAATGTAAAGTTCAAAAGAACAGTATTTTATTTTATTTTTTTAAATGTCTTTACTGTCATGTTCGGGCAATTTAAGTAATCATTATCCTTTAAAATACTAATAACAATACCAAATAATTAATAATTTTCAATAATAACAATAAAATAAAGGACTAAATTAACATAACTGACAGCCTATGTTCTGTATGGAAGTAGCTGTATGGAAAGTTTTACAATTATTTTTATATTATTTAAAATATATATCTGACTGTACTGCAGTATTTGATTGTGGAGCCTCAAGACATATCAGGCAATTCTGACATGACTCACAGGTCTGCGTCTCTCATAAACCTGCCAGGTCTGCACAGGAGTCATGTTAATTGTGTCTCAAAAGCATATTCAGAGGAGAGTTACATAATTGAGCATGTCTTCATATCTGGAGGCCTATTAAAACAACGCGCACTGAACGCAAAGTGCACAGAACTCGAATAGAAGCTCTTCTGAATCACAGTGCAATGGGTCACAACAGCCGAGACGTTAGGAGGAAGATGACTGAAAAAATGTACATTTCTCAAGCACCACAAACACAATCTACCCACAGTTACAAAGATAAGCTGCATTAATTATTTTCCATGTTTCAAGCTGAGGATTAAGCTGAAGCGTTTCATTTGTATTTATACCTTTTTATAGATCATTTGTGATTCTGTATTCTCAATTGAAGTCCTGCGTTATGTTAAAATAGATGCAAATGATGCATTCAGGAACATCCTGTTTCCACATGGCAAAATGTGACTATTACTCAGTTATAAAGCCAAAAGTATGTGGACAGTTTCCTCTAATTAATAGTTTGAACTATTATTTCAGTCACACTTATTACAAGCAGGTGCATAAAATCAAACATACAGCCATGAAATTGCCTTAGGCAACCATTTATATTGAAATGGGACCCCTTAACTGCTAATAATTCCTGTGTTCACAAAGCACAGCCCATCAGAAATGTGCAATAACTGTAATTACACCAGATGTGTGTTGTTTATTTACCTCATCGTCCTGGCTCTCTTCATTGATATTGAACACATCTTTACGCTTGACAGTCAGTAGGTCCTGATCATTCTGGTCATCCTCATCCTCTTCATTAAAGCCACATAGCAGAGCTGCAGGCTTTAACGTCTCCTCCTCCTCCTCATCCTCATCATCATCTTCTTCTTCCTCAGACTGAGAGGAATGAGACTTAGACTGCTCTCCTTTGAGTTGGGCTTTGAAACTCTTCAGCTCATCTTCAGACTCATGTCCTGCAGCGCCGCTGTTGTCCTGCGTCACTCCACTCTTCTGCTGCTGGGCCTTATTGAGGAAACGGACCCGCGGAGCCACCGCCAAACCCAGTGACCTGACAGCGACAAGACCATACAAACTTGTCAGCTTGACATCAAATCAAATGCATTTTTTGCCACTTTTTATAAAGTTTAAAAAAAGTAATAATGTAATAAAACCAAAAATAAAATGGTTTGTAAAAATAAAGCATTTATAATAGAATATATATTCTATAATATATAAAATGTGCATTAAAAAATTCTAAATGTTTAAAAAAAATTAAAACAGTTATATGCTGTTTTAAAAGAAAGGAACTGCTCAAATATGATTATAAACGATTACTGAATTTAGTGACAGATACTTTTTTTTACTATTTCAGTTCTTTTTGCCACTTTTTATTAATAGAGACATTTGCAGATGGGAAAAAAAAAAAAAAAAAAAAAAAAAAAAAAAAAAATATATATATATATATATACTTTTAGAACAAAACATTTATATAATATTTATATTAATAAAGTGAATTTTTAAATAAATTAAAAGGTACATGCTGCTTTAAAATTAACTGTTCAAGTATGATCAGAAATATGATTGCTGAATATACAGAGATAGGTAACACTTATGGACAGGATATGGGGAAATAGAGACAAGATTATGGACACTAACCACCAGACTATAATGAATTCTGAACAAAATAATTGTATTAAACAGTCTCTGTTTTCAAAACAGATGGTGATGGTTTCTTTTTGGAAGATTTAATTGCATAACAATGACACATCATTTGAAGTCCTCATGAGTGTGTTCAAAGTGGACACACATGGCACACACACAAACACATTTACACAGAGAACTGCTGGGCATTATTTCACAGCATCCACTCACATGGCATATTCTGGGAGTCTGAGCTGGAAAACATCAAAGACGTCTTTGTTCTTCATCAGATAGATGGAGCGGAGGTAGGACACAAAACACTGCCGTTGAGAGGAGGGGAAAAAGAGAAGAGGCATTACGGAGGATAAAATCTGAAAACTTATCCCTGATAAACACATTAGTGAGAGTGCACAAGCAGGCGTTTCATGGCAGCAATTTGCCCGATTACATTTCATGCTGTTCTTCTCTCTATAATGAGCCTCACAAAGCTCAGCCCTGAGCGTGAGGCAGACAATCAGATTATCCTAAAAGCATGGCTCTGCTCTACAGTATAACATCAACCTTTAGTGTTTGACGAAGTGTGACAGACTGCACAGGAAGACAGGTCTCCTTGGGCCTTACCCTCTGTGCTCGTTCCTTCTGCTCCTTCTCCTGTGCCAGGAAGGCGTCCAACTTCTGCTGGACGCACACCAACTTCTCTGGGTTCACCCTGTAAATGAATTAAAACAAATGATTAAGTCAAAGACATTGTTTAAACCTGGTATTAACATCTGTCAAGCGGTCAGTGCAGGTGTAAACAGGGTCCAACGTATTTATGATTGGATGTAAATAACACGTTATTTTAAGGTGTCCTTTTTACACATATTACGTGAACTTACTATTATAATTAATTATGCATAATTACATGCAAGTAACCCTAAGCCAAACCCTAATCCTATCCCTAACCATATAGTAAGCACATGTAGTTAATAAATACTTACTTAAATGTATAATTAGACTAACAAGGACACCTTGAAATAAAGTGTAGCCAAAGTAAAAAATAGAGTTGATTAAAATTTAAAGTTTATTAACAACTATCAAAAAGTTTATTAAAGCTGCAGTCCGTAACTTTTTTTGGTTAAAAATGATCCAAAATCAATATTTGAGCAAGTACATAACCAGCCAGTGTTCAAAACTACCGCCTTACTTTAGCCCGATTCACAACGGTTAGCTTATAATAATGTTTTCTAATTTGAGTGGTACGGGTGGGTTTTTGCGGGAAATTCGAGCATGGCACTGCGTCATTACGTCTCGTCTGTCAACATAAAGATTGAGTCCCGGCTACAAGGCTATCCCATGTGAGGATCCTGCAGGTGGCGGATCGTTTATCGCCTTTTCTCACAGCAGCTAGAATAATTTAATGTATCATTTTGATGGTGGATTGTAATCCAGAAAGGATTGTGTGTTTATGAAACACATGTGAAAGAACTTGTTCTTAATTAACTTGCCTGGTTAAATAAAGGTTAAATGAAAATTAAATTAAATTATATTCCAGTTTTAAATATGCTTCTGATTACAGATAGCCTGGGATTACACAAGATTTGTATTTTAAAGAAAACCAGTTTGAAGGGAGCTTAGTTTGCTTTTTGGGTTAAAATAATTTCTTAATATGAAATTCGAATGGTATGACAATTAGAGATTAGACTGTACAGAAATTGAAATCTACACATTAATACACACTATACTCATAGTCATGCAATGCTGATGTTGTTAACATTAATCATTTGAGAATAAAGTATAACAATAATAACTTGCACGGTTTCATGTGATATGAGCTAACCAATCTTTAGATTTAATCACCATTGGTAGCGCGATTTATGGTAATGCTTTTTTCCTTAGTTGGTCAGAACAAATGTGGCAGACTTGTTACTTACTTGTTCAGATGACAATATACGGTGAAAATTCTTATTTGGGTCATATATTCCAAGACGTAGGCTAGAATCTGTGACTGCGAAGTACAGTAAATATCCACACCGGTGCAGTGACTGACTGACACACATACTCCTCAAAACATTAAGATTCAACCGCGCCGGAGCACAACCCACACAAGGAAGATAATTCCGCACACAGCTGCAATTGCAGGTTTTCAAACAGAGATGGCGACAAAGAGGCAAAACTTACGGACTGCAGCTTTAACAATGAACTGGTTTATCATTCAACACATACATAAATTAACAAATACTTAAAAAGTTATAAAACAAATAAACTGTCCAAATATGATAAAAATGGCTGCTGAATATATAGTGACATAACTTGCTTTAAATAAAAGTGTCTAATTATGGAATATACACTAAATAAACAAAAGTATTGGGACACCTGACCATTACACATTAAATAAACATTGCATCTTAAACACAAACTGTGGGAATTTTTGACCATTTCAGTCAGGCACTGATTTGTGTAAATGCAGTTGCAAATGCAACTAAATTAACTGAGCATTCTGGTTAAATTGGGACATTTCTGTGAATACAGTAACACTGACTAACAGCAAACATAAAATCAGGCCTGTGGAGACTGTGACTGCAGCTGCATTCTCACAGCAGATATCACTGATCATAATGATCTCACATGATCACATGCATTAAGCTGCCATCTTTCATTCTCAGCATGCATGTGGCTTCACAAAGCCCATGCATACAGTCTCTGCTAAACACTGATGAACATGTCACACACTAAAACACTGACAAAACTACACTTTATTTCCTAGCTCATCTTATTTTCCCTGCACATCTGACTGCATGCAGTCACACAGGAAAGGAGAGACGCACTCACTCGATTTTGTTAATGGGAACTTTCTTCTCTTGAAGCTGTGCAATCATGCCCTTCTCCTCTGAGGGCAATAGGACAAGAAGAGCTTCGCCTCCCTCCTTATACCTGCAGAGAAAGAGAATGTGTGTGTTAAAGGAATATTTCACTCAAAATGTCCTCTTTTCTGTGCCATCAGGTTTGGAATGACATGATGGTGAGTACATGAAGTCATTTTTAGGTGAACTATCCCTTTAAGGTCACACTAGGTGGTATGCTGCAATACAGGCCTCTCACACAACCATTTCTCTTTTTTTAAATGCTCAGCTCTGTGAGTGTTCGTGTTAAAGCTCATGAGTTTTCTGCAGAGGGTGGTGATCTATGAAGGGGAGTTACTGAGAATATCGATTCCACACTGAAAAGACAAGTGTAGCACAAAGAAGCGAAGCTGGCAGCTGGGTGGATGGCAGGTGTGTGCTGTCTTGCTCCAAGCGCTGAGAAATTTGACATGTTTCTGTAGCTATCCAGTGCCTAATAGTTGCCCTCAAGGTGAAACTGTAACAAGTCAAGCCAGAGTCCAAAAATGGAAAAACTCAATAGCTGAGTTGCTGTAAATCCATCACGTGTCCAGTGTAAATAGACAAATCTGTACAGTGGTTAAATATGATTTTATATAAGAGCTTAATTCCAATGTCAACATTGTTTCCATATGTATTAGAAACATGGAAGTGATGAGGAACAGTTCAAATCTGCCATCTAGTGTTACAGATAAAACACTCTTATGCAAATGTTAAATTCCTGTTAAGAATCTTACAATGCTTTTTGAAAAATTAACAGATTAAAACCATTTATCAGTGGTACCTGGCTGTTCTGCCAACTCTGTGGATGTATGTGTTTGCATCTTCAGGACAGTCAAACTGCAGCACCCAGTTCACTGCAGGGAAGTCTAGGACCACAAACAAAAACACATTAAATGTGTTTCAGTTACAGCTGTCAATCAAACTGAATTATTTACAGGACATGCTGCTTCATTAATAAAATATTCACAAACATATGCTGAGATTTGTACTCAAATAAAGTATTAAATTGACAGCACTTGCTTTTAAGTTGTTCAAAGCTAATATGTGCATTTTTCCACAGAATAAATTTCCATTACCAAGTCCTCTGGCAGCGATGTCTGTGGCAAAGAGGACGGCTGAGGTCTTGCGGACAAAGTCATTATAAACCTCCACCCTTTTCATCTGCTGCTGTTTGCCATGCAAAGCAAGTATGGAGATACCCGGACGCAACCGGCAGAAGACCCGGAACAGATACTGAACCTGCACATACAGAACAACACCAATGTATTTCATCATTATTACACTACTAATAAAATATACATATACACACTACCATTCAAAACTTTTTTTGATCAATACTTTTGTTCAGCAAGCATGCTTTTAATTGATTAAACAGTGAAAATATTTATGTTACAAAAAATTCTGTTATTCTTAACTTTCTATTCATGAAAAAAATTGAGCAACAGTAAAATGTTTCTTAAGCAGCATATCAGCATATTAGAACGATTTCTAAACAATCATGTGACACTGAAGACTGGAGTAATGCTACGAATTCAGCTTTGCAATCATATATATTACATTTTAACATATATTCAAATTTTAAAAAGATGTTATAGTAAATTAAAATAATATTTCAAAATGTTACTGTTTTCAAGTGTATTTTTGATCTAAATGCAAAATGAATTTCTGAACTAAATGCAACCTTGGTGAGCAAAAGAGACTCAAGAAAGTTTTACATTTTCTTTTGAACAGTACTGCAAGATATTTTTAAATGAAAGTCTAAACAATAAACAATAATACTCATACAGTGCAGTGTCATTGTTTTCACGTTTTGTTTTGTTGCTGCCTTATGTTAAACTGCTTTAAATTACTTTTTTTCCACATCAATCTACACTCCATACACCATAATGGTAAAGCAAAAAACAGGTTTTTAACATCTTTACAAATTTATTTAAAATAAAAAACTTCAATGATTCCATTGCATAAGTGTTCATACCCTTTTGTGAGACAATTGAATTTTAACTCAGGAGCATTCATATTGCTTGTAGATGTTACTACACTTCGAGTGAAGTTAACCTGTGGCAAATTCAATTGACTGGGTATGATTTGGAAACGCACACACATCTTAATAAAAGGTCTAACAGCTGATAATGCATATCAGAGCAAAAACCAAGCCCTGGGATCAAAAGAACAGTCTGTAGTGCTCAGAAACAGTCAAGCCACACATCTGGGGAAGAGTTCAGAAAAAAAATCTGCTTCATTGAAGGGTCACAGAATCATGTAGCCTCTGTTACCCTTAATGGAAGAAGTTTAAAAACAACCAGGATTCTTCCTAGAGCTGGCCTCTTGGCCAAACTGACCAATTGATGGAGAAGGGCTTTGGTTAGAGTGGTGACCAACAACCTGATGGTCACTCTACTTGAGATGAGCTCCATGATCATATGTGGAGATAGGAGAAATCTACAGAAGGACAAACATCACTGCAACACTCCATCGATCTGGGCTTTATGGCAGTGTGGCCAAACTCAATCCTCTCCTCAGCGAAGACACATGAAAACACACTTGGAATTTGCAAAAAAGCACCTAAAGGACCCTCAGACTGTGAGAAAATAGATTCTCTGGTCTGATGAACCTCAATTCTAAGCATCATGTTTGAAGGAAGCCAGCTCTGCTCATCACCTGCAGAGTACCAACCCAAAAGTAAAGTGTGCTGGTAGCAGCCTCGTGCTGTGGGGTTGTTTTTCAGCGGCAGGGACTGAGGGACTCATCAGAGTAGAATAAAAGCTCAATGCACCAAATTATAGAGATAGCCTTAGTCCAGAGCATTCAGAACCTCAGACTGGGCAGAAGGTTCACCTTACAACAGGACAATGACCCTAAGCACACAGCTTCTAAGCCACACAGACCATTTGGCTTTCCTTCTAAGCCTCTACCATTTGGCTTTCCTGTAGCTCAAATGGTAGAGCATGGCGCTAGCAACGCCAAGATCATGGGTTCGATTCCCAGGGAAAGCAAGAGCTGATAAAATGTAAAACTGTAACTTGAATGCAATGTAAGTCGCTTTGGATAAAAGCGTCTGCTAAATGCATAAACTAAACTAAACTAAACACAGAGTGGCTTATAGACAACTCTGTGAATGTTCTTGAGTGGCCCAGCCACAGCCTGGGATTGAACCCAATCAAATATTTCTGGAGAAGCCTGAAAATGTGCATCTGCCCCCATCTAACCTGACAGAGCTTGAGAGGTGAAGAGGTGAGAAGAAGATTGGCAGATAATTGCCAAATGCTGTTGTGCAAAACTTGTTGCATCAAAGAAAAAAGACTTGAGACTGTAAAGGTGCTTCAGCTAAATATTTAGTTAAGGGCATGAATACTTATGCAATGTACTTATTTCAGTTTTTTAATTTTTAATTAAAGTTGTGACAATTCTGTTTTTGCTTTGTCAATATGGGGTATGGAGTGTAGTTTGATTTGGAAAAAAAGTAATTTAAAGCAGTCTAAAATAAGGCAGAAACATAAAACGTGAAAGAAATTAAGGGGTATAAATACTTTTGCAAGGCACTGTATAATGTGAAAAATTGTAATCCTATTTTTTTAATTAACACACACACACAAAAGTAATATTATATCATTTTTACTAGTGATTTCAGGCTTTTTAAACCCACTCCATTCTATGAAAACAGACACTGAGATGTACTACAGAAATTGTTACCTCTTTGCAGCAGGCAAAAAAGACTATGACCTTCTTCTTAAGGTGACTTCTCAAAAATGAGAAGAGCATGTTGACTTTCTGGTGCAGCTCACACACCACATAGTTCTGTTCCAGAGTGGCTGGTGTACTGCAGAGAAGATCAGTGTTTAGAGCTCCATGTCCATCCATGATGTTAAAAAGACATTAAAGGTATTGCCCCCCCCCCCCATCATCATTGCCATTGACTTCCACAGAATTTTTTTCAATACTAGGGAAGTCAGTAGGTACTGACAACTGTTTGATTACCAACATTCTTCAAAAAAAAAATGTTGTGTGTTCTAAAGAGTAAAGTAATTCATACAGGTTTGGAACAACATGAGGTTCAGTAAATTATGACAATTTTCATTTCTGGGCGAACTATCTCTTTAAGAGCAGGCTGACTAACACAGATGCCCAACATAAATCACTATAAAACCATGATCTTACCTGAACTTGGCCTGCTCATGGACCCACACATACTCTGGGTTCTTGAGGCTCAGTCTGGCCAGATCTTTGACGGACTTGGTTTGAGTGGCAGAGAAGAGAAGGGTCTGCCGTGTTTTCGGAAGGTTTTCAATAATGGCATTGAGTGTGTCGGCGAAACCCATGTCCAGAATTCTGTCGGCTTCATCAAGTACTACCATGGAAGAGAAAGTATGTCATGTTATTTAAAGTAAGGGGCTGAAAATAAGAACTGCACACAAACACCACTGTTTGGTGTATAAAGTTTGGGGTCAACGAGATTCTATAAATTGATGAATTATGACATAAATTTACCACAATTTCCACAAAAATAATAAGCAGCACAACGGTTTTCAACACTGATAATAAGAAATGTATCTTGAGCACCAAATCAGCCAATTAAAATGACTTCTGAAGGATCATGTGACACTGAAGATGGGTGTAATGATCAAATAAATTTTGATCAAAGTGTATTTAAAACTCTTTCTAAGCATCACCTTACCTAGCATGTGCAGATCTGAAGCATGAAAGGTGGCTGTCTCGTCCATGTGCTGCAGCAGACGTCCTGGAGTGCAGATAATGATATTGGTCCGATGGATTTTTTCTGATTCATCTTTCAGATCCTGCAGTCATTAAAAAAGAATAACCAATTATTACACCATAAAAGCCTTGACAAAAATATGCAAGAACCATACTAATCACTTAAGACAAGAGAGACACACCTTTCCACCAATTACAAGACCAGCAGAAAATTCATGGTTCTTGCCGATCTTCCTCAACACCTCAAAGGTCTGATAGGCCAGCTCTCGGGTGGGAGAGATGATGAGAGCGCCGAGGCCATCCATCGCAGTCCACTGTTCACGGTACAAACACTCCAAAACCTGGAGACAGTCACAGTGCATTAGAGAGGCTTCAAAATTATGTTTGAATTTGGAAAAACACTGCAGATTAAATATTTAAAAGTACAAGAGTGTTATCAAATCAGTCATCATTTACTCACCCCCAAGTTGCTCTAAAAGGTTTATTACATATTTACATAAATATAATATACTCAATATCATACTATATTATATTGTAAATATTACACATTTACAAATATAAAATAGAACAAAAAAAACACAATCTTGTCTTTGCACTTTCAGTTCCATTATCCTGAATTCAATGGGGTTTCTGAATGGGTTTTTTATTCTAAATATTTTATACAATTTCACAATACTGCTGTTTTACTATATTTTTGATCAAATAAATACAGACTTCTTTCAAAAAGTTTTTTTTTTTTTCAGGCAAAAACCCATTACTGTAGGGATTTTGTTAAGAGACCCAGACCCAGAGTGATGCTAACTTCCAAGTTGGCCAACAAAAATTCATCACCACTGCTCTATTACTTACCGGGATAATGAAGGCCAAAGTCTTTCCAGAGCCAGTCTTTGCAGCACCAAGAACATCTCTCCCTTGCAAGGCAAAGCCAATCGTCTGCCTCTGAATCTCTGTGGGCTGCCTGTACTGAGCCTCATGAAGACCTGATGGCATGATCAAGAGCATCATTTGGATTAAGAAGACATATGTGAACTTATTAACATGCAAATAATCAAGTTTACTCACCTTTCAGAGTCTTTTTGGAGAGCGGAAAATCAGAGAACTTCACAGCCTCTTTGGGATTGATCTGGGAAAACAGTTACTCATGTCAAAACCTTCACAGTGGCATGTTTTAAGATGCATTAGGTGTCTAATGAAGGATATCAGGACTATCATAAATCTCAACAACAACACCACATAAATGGATGATGCAGAACACTGCAACACATCTGAATACTTAACATGCTGGATCAAATGAATCCAAAACCTTGATATGTAACGTTAAACTTTTATATCTGTTACGTGGCCTGTTCTGTCCCAGGACTAAAAAACACTAATAAAACAGTTTCATGTTTATGTGAAGACCTGTGCAGACAGACTTGCTGACCAGAAACAACCATCAGCAACACTTCAAGCATGTTGTGTCACACAACATCCAAAGGACTAGTACTTGTAAACATTGCTTTTAAATGTCAAAAGACTGATCCGTCAAGCCAGATGTCACAACAGCTGCATAACAGGTATGTAAACACGTGGCAATCCCTAGAAACAAGTACTGTACGAGAAGTCAGAAATGCTTGGTAATATCAGCCTCATGATATCTCACCTCCGAGTATTTATTAACCAGCTTCTGTATGTTTTCTCTCTCCACCTCCCAGTCGCTTTTCTTGGTGGTCTTTTCAACTTGTTTGACTCGTTTTTTTGTTTTGTTGTATTTCCTTTTCCATTTCTCAAAATTCTTCACAGGGTCATCGGTTATCTGTGTCTTCTCTTTATCCCTTTTATCCCTCATTTTCACTCATTTTCGTTGACTAGCTAGTGTGTCACAGCTTAGCAACACGTGAATGTTTACTTCGCGAGAGGTTTTGCTGGCAGTGAGCGTTTCTGAGTTAGTGACTCAGCGCCATCTAACGACCTGGAGCGGGGAGAAACATTTATTAACCCACCTGAAATAGCATAATTACCTCTAACATTTAAAGTTCTTATTTTTTTTTACATTATACACTCGAAGAGATCATGGGGTAGCAGGATTAATCAGTTTTTATTAACATTTATGAATCTATTTTATTTAAATAATGAAATGGTCTAATGTTCCATCAATTTTTGTCCTATGAATGTTGTTGCTAATCTGAATGTAAAGGGGTGATATAAAAAAGTTAAGAAAAAAAAAGTTCACTAACAAAAATTATTTCAAGTATCTTATTGAAAACATATTCAATTTTAATATTTTAATAATTGTGCTTGCCAAACACGAGTCACTTCCTTTTTTACTTTTAATGAAAAAACTGATTTCATTATAGTATTATTTGTCAACTTTGTTACAGAAAAACTAGGCAATGTGTAGAAATAACAATAAATCATAACAAGAAAAATCCCTTGCTTTAGTAGATAAACAGTCCTTGAAACCAAGATAATATTTCACCTATGCATACCTTAAAAAAAAAAAAAACTCTTCACAGAACAGTCCACTAGGAGCAAACATTTTTCATCTAAAAATGCATTAGATACAAAATAAAAAAAAAAGTTTTCTGACAGTCTTTTTGTCCCCTAAGGATCCCTGTGTAACCTTTTTAAATGACGCAAGATACTTAATTATACATTTAATAAAAACACACACATAGTGTATACTGCTTCAAACTGTTTATTTGCAAACCAAATAACATTCTTCTTAAACCAGCAATGCAACCCGCAGTAATCAGGAGTGTAAAGCAGAATTTCAGTCATAGCATACAGTCGCTTGTATTACCATCAATACGGTTCTTGTGATGATGTGCCTTTTTTGTATACAAAGGGGACATTTTCATATCTTTAAAATATTATTCAGTATTTATAGGACATCATGTATACAGTGTAAAGGCACTATGCCTCACTCTATCTCTGAAATATTAACATATTTACATAAATATAAAACAGAACAAAAATACAAAAGGCAAACCCTGGCCACCTCTCTTTCTTAGCAGATTCCAGGCACTTTCCTGTAAACTCAAATCAGTGCAGCTGAACAGCACATCTGATAGTTAACATTTGAAAGCCTGCAGTGATAATGCAATTTATCTGTACTACATATTATGTTGTGCTATGGTCAAAATCATGAGCTGTAATTTCACCACATGTATGCCATACAGTCAAATCTCCAGTGCAGACTCTTAGAAGACATGCATACAAAAAAAATCATTATCTCTTTAAATGTTAAAACTGAGGGCTCTTTAAAAAGACGTACTGAATGACATCTTATATCAACAAGCAAAACACTTTGGTCCTTGGAGAAGATTTTTAAGTTGCAGAACTTCATAAAGAATGTGTCTAACGTATGTTTTAGGGAAACTCTATCTAAGAAAAAAAAAAAATCTCACAGCAAGGCAACAGAAGACGTCAAACTCCTTTCTGCTCTATACTCGCATACTTTTACTGCTGCTTTCTTAAGATTCATAACCACATTCACACAAGTACTCTTGACAGTCAAGATTACCTACTTCTCTCTATTCACAGCAATTTTTTTCCAATTTTGGTTCATGAAAATAAACAAAAAAGTACTCTGGCAGAACCTACTTTAAAGTAGGTGAATTGAACAAAAGGCTCCTCCGTCACAGTAAAGAGTTTGTCTGCTAGTAAAGCATTTGAATGGTGTCTGTTCTATGGCAAGACCTCTAAAAGAGATCAGAAATCCTGTTCTCCCATTCTCTGTATAGTTATGTTTCAGTAATACTGGTCTGGACAGGACACAAGATGGGACATTCTCCATCTGGTGCTCCTTATGATGGTCCTCCACGTCCTTTCAGGTTCATTCTGCTGTTCAGCTCATGCAGGATAGAGTAAAGGTGGGTGGGACTTTCTTAGGGCACTAAAGCTCCATCCTCTGTACACTTAAGTTACAAATCAATGTTATTTCATTTTGGCACAGACGTCTCCATTTCCTTAGACAGCTTCTTGCTGACTTGTGTTAGGTCCTGTCGAGGAAAATAGAGAGAGTGAGCTTAAAATGGTCAAAAACCGATGTGGTACCAGCTGTACAGATGCGTGCAGTACCCTCTTTCCCCATGATCCTCTTCTACCCAGGCCACAATCTTCCCTTCCCAGCCGGGCACCACTGCGTCATCCTGGAACACCTGGGAGAAGCCATGGGTCCTTTTTATACATTATATGCAACAAATTATTTTGATAAAAAAAAGAAAAAAAGAACATTCTGTCACTCATGTCATTCCAAACCCATAAGAAACTTCGTTCATCTTCGGAACACAAATTATGATATTTTTGATGAAATCCGAGAGCTTTCTGACTCTGCATAGACAGCAACGCAACTTCCACGTTCAAGGCCCAGAAAGGTAGTTAGGACATCATTAAAATAGTCCATGTGACATCAGTGGTTTAACCTTAATTTTATATAGCTACAAGAATAATTTTTGTGCGTAAAGAAAACAAAAATAACAAATTTATTCGACAATTTCTTCTCTTCCATGGCAGTCTTCGATGCGCGTTCACAAGACTAAGGCCGCGTGTCCACCAAAGCGCCGCTCATTTTTTAAAATGCCAGGAGCGTGCCGAGCGCTGAGCGTCTTTTTCGTGCTGAGCGTTCGGGCGTTTTTCCTCGGCGCCGAGAGTTGAAGAATGTTCAAATTCGGGCAAAACGCTGCGCTCATCACTGTCACTTTCTAGTGAGCCAACCAATCACAGTGGAGGAGAGGCGGGACTAATACCGAGCAACTGTCACATCCTGCTTGTACTAAGACTAAACAACAATAGAGAAGTTAATATTGCTGGTCTCCGGGTATTTATGTCTTTACCAGATAGAATTGCCGGAGTACCATAATATTGTTATGAAAAATAATGCATGGAGAAACATTTCATTCGCGATGCGTCTGCCATTACTTCAGCGGTTATTCCGTATCATAGCAACCACAGCGTCTCAACGAAAGAAAAAAAAACACTGCGTTCTCAAGCGCTCACAGCTGAGCGTTTTCAGCAGAGTGCCTGGCGTTTTTAGCTGGCAAAAACGCTTTGGTGGACACGCGGCCTAACACAACGGACCTTGAACATGGCATTTTCTTTGCTGTCTATGCAGGGTTAGAAAGCTCTCGGATTTCATCCAAAATATCTTTATTTGTGTCCTGAAGATGAACAAAGGTCTTACGGGTTTGGAACGACATGAAGGTGAGTAATTAATGACAGAATTTTCATTTTTGGGTGAACTATCCCTTTAAAAGTCCCTACTGTTCAAAAAAATATTTAAAGACTCCCTTCATAATTGAAAGTTTGCTGCGGCCCCCTAATGGGCCCTGGCCTTCTGGTTGTGAACCACTGATTTAGATGCTTGAATGTAACGAGAAAATATCCTGTTGACTGATTATGTGGCAATACCTCTTCCTTCACAGTGCCAAACTCTGGATCCAGTGCTTTGAAATGGTACCGATAATTGCCTTCCCGATCAACAGCAGCCTTGAAGTCTCGCAGGGTGACCTCCCCAAGCCTGTTGACATAAGACAATGAAAAATCTCATAGCACGTATGTGACACTGGACCACAAAGCCAGCCATATGTAGCACGGGTATATTTGTAGCAATAGCCAACAATATGCTCTATGGGTCAAAATGATTGATTTTTCTTTTATGACAAAAATCATTAGGATATTAAGTAAAGATCCATGAAGATATTTAGTAAATTTCCTACCGTAAGTATATCAAAACTTAATTTTTGATTAGTAATACGCATTGTTAAGGACTTAATTTGGACAATTTTAAAGGTGATTTTCTCAATATTTAGATTTTTTTTGCACCCTCAGATTCCAGATTTTCAAATAGTCGTATCTCGGCCAAATATTATTCTATCCTAACAAACTGGTTTTGTGGTCCTAGGTCACATATCTAAAGTATACTACATTATATTGATTTAAAGGAAAACGCCACCGTTTTTCCATATTCCAATATGTTCTTCCCTCAACTTAGACGAGTTGATATGTACCTCTCCCGTCTCAGTCCGTGCACTTAATCCCTCTAGCGCGCGGCACCACTATGCTAGCGTTTAGCTTAGCACCATTCATTTCTTAGGATCCAAACTGGGATAAATTTAGAAGCCACCAAACACTTCCATGTTTTCCCTATTTAAAGACGTTTACATGAGTAGTTACACGAGTAAGTATGGTGACACAAAATAAAACGTGGTGATTTTCTAAGCGGATAAAAATGATAACTATAATGTGTGGCGGAAGAGCACTTCGCAGCACTTCGACCTCGGCGCAGTAATATCATCACTCCTGAAAACTTCTCCCTCTTCCGTCAATACAACCAACGTGGACTATCACTATCAGTGAGACGAGAGGGGGAGTTTTCAGGAGTGATGATATTACTGCGCCGAGGTCGAAGTGCTGCAAAGTGCATGTTTACTTCCAAAACATGGAAGTGTTTGGTGGCTTCTAAATTTATCCCAGTTTGGATCCTAAGAAATGAATGGTGCTAAGCTAAACGCTAGCATAGTGGTGCCGCGCGCTAGAGGGATTAAGTGCACGGACTGAGACGGGAGAGGTACATATCAACTCGTCTAAGTTGAGGGAAGAACATATTGGAATATGGAAAAACGGTGGCGTTTTCCTTTAAGGCTAAAGATCCACTCAAGCCACATATATGTGTAACACTGAGTCTGACTGACCTCTTGGGGATGTTGATCATGAATGGTGTGAGTGAGCGGTCAGTGAAGTACAGGACTTTGGTGCATGCTGATGAGTTTAACGCAGGGCTGCTCTGAGAATGAGCCATTTCTGTAAGAGAGCAGAGGATTTATTCACTTTAGTAGTATTTTAAATAAGCAGCAATATACCCACTGAGAAACCTGACAAGTACAAATGATATTCATATTTATTTAAATGGTTATGTCATTTCCTGTACTGAGGTGTTTTGTACAGTGGCCCAGTAGTGTACAACGAAATCTCAACAACACAACGAAATTGCCACAACACAACACATAGGACTAATTTCATTGTTGTGCTAATTTTGCTGTGTTGCGGCTTGTTTCCATTGTGTTGTGCTGATTTTGTTGTGTTGTGGCTTGTTTTCATTGTGTTGTGCTAATTTCGTTGTGTTGCGGCTTGTTTCCGTTGTGTTGTGCTAATTTTGTTGTGTTGTGGCTTGTTTTCGTTGTGTTGTACTAATTTTGTTGTGTTGGGCTTGTTTCCATTGTGTTGTGGCTTGTTTCCATTGTGTTGTGGCTTGTTTTCGTTGTGTTATGCTAATTTTGTTGTGTTTCAACTAGTTTCCGTTGTGTTGCGGCTTGTTTCCGTTGTGTTGCGCTAATTTTGTTGTGTTGTACTAATTTTGTTGTGTTGTGGCTTGTTTCCATTGTGTTGTGGCTTGTTTTCGTTGTGTTATGCTAATTTTGTTGTGTTTCAACTAGTTTCCGTTGTGTTGTGGCTTGTTTCCGTTGTGTTGCGGCTTGGTTCCGTTGTGTTGCGGCTTGGTTCCGTTGTGTTGCGGCTCGGTTCCGTTGTGTTATGCTAATTTTGTTGTGTTTCAACTAGTTTCCGTTGTGTTTCAACTAGTTTCCGTTGTGTTTCAACTAGTTTCCGTTGTGTTGCTGCTCGTTTCTCGTTTCCGTTGAGTTGTGGCTCGTTTCCGTTGTGTTGCGGCTTGTTTCCGTTGTGTTGCGCTAATTTTGTTGTTTTGCGGCAGCTCCGTTGTATTGGGGCTTGTTTTCGTTGTTGTGACTTGTTTCCATTGAGTTGTGGCTTTTTTCTGTTGTGTTGTGCTAATTTTGCTGTGTTGCGGCTTGTTTCCATTGTGTTTTGCTAATTTTGCTGTGTTGCAGTTTGTTTCCTGTGGCTCAGTGTGTTGTGTTCCTGTGGCTCAGTGGTAGAGCATTGCGTTAGCAGCGGAAAAGGTCATGGGTTCAATTCCCAGGGAACACACATACTGATAAAAAAAAAAAAAAAAATGTATAGCCTGAATGCACTGTAAGTCGCTTTGGATAAAAGCGTCTGCTAAATGCATAAATGTAAATGTTTCTGTTGTGTTGTGCTAATTTCGTTGTGTTGTGGCTTGTTCTCGTTGTGTTGTGCTAATTTCGTTGTGTTGCGGCAGCTCCATTGTATTGGGGCTTGTTTTCGTTGTTGTGACTTGTTTTCATTGAGTTGTGGCTTTTTTCTGTTGTGTTGCGGCTTGTTTCCATTGTGTTGTGCTAATTTTGCTGTGTTATGGCTTGTTTTCGTTGTGTTGTACTAATTTTGTTGTGTTGTGGCTTGTTTCCATTGTGTTGTGGCTTGTTTTCGTTGTGTAGCGGCTTGTTTTCATTGAGTTGTGCACTACTGGGCCACCGTAGTTTTGAGATTAAGATGTATGCTTACTTGAAGTAGGAGGCCAGGAGTCTCGATCTGAGTGAGATGCTTTATGTCCTGGAGATTTGCCTCGGGTCTACAAAGAAACAGACTGATTTGAGAACAGAATGTAGATCAGGTGCAAAAGCTGCTGCGTGAGAACGGAAAAACATTCATTGTACCCTCCTCTCCTGTTTGTGGCGTGTTTCCAGGTCGTAGAGGCGATCCATCAGGCTGGCCACACCTTGCTCAAGGGTGTCCAAAGTGTGATGCTGAGGGTCGTGACCTCCAAAGCTGTTCCTCAGACTATGGAGAGCATCTCTTACTAACTGCAGCTCCTCAGCCTATAAGAGACACAATAACATATCTCGATAGATATAATATAAAATAATTGAGGGAAAAAAAAAGGCTTCAGGCTTATTTACCCCATGGTGTGGTTTTGATGTTGTGACAGGTGGGTGTGAGTAGCCGTTGTTTTGCGAGCCAGGAAGCTGAAACAGACGACAAGGTGACAAGTTTTTACTTGAAATTTTAATAAATAAATGGAAGCACTAAACATAATCTGCAATGTGTGAAAACAAACAGCTGTGGGGAGAATTGTGTATTATTTATAGGCGTGTTACCTCCTCCGTCTCATGGCTCATTAACTCTTTGAGAATACTCTCCTTGTGCTCCAGCTCCCTCTGCAGGCAAGCCTGAGAAACACACAAACATTCTCATTCACACTGAACTGTTCTATAAAAGCAAGTGCTTCATTATTAGGGCTCAACATTAAGGATTCATTTTTTTCAGCTGGGGCAGTGGGGTCTGTACTTGCCCTAGTGACATTTTTACCTGCAAAAAAAGAAAACTTTCTAAAAAGGAAAAACTGCATGTTTTTAAATTAAGTTTCTCCTTTATATTTTTTATGAATTATTATATATTGTAGATATTAAAAAGTAAACATTTTTAAATACAAATTTTATGCAAAATACAAAGGACATTTACAATTGTGACCCTGGACCACAAAGCCAGTCTTAAAGGAACACTCCACTTCTTTTGAAAATAGGCTCATTTTATAACTCCCCTAGAGTTAAACAGTTGAGTTTTACCGTTTTTGAATCCATTCAGACGATCTCCGGGTCTGGCGGTAGCACTTTTAGCTTAGCATGTGGCAGAATTGACAATAAAGCAGACGTGACGTGCCGTGCCGTGCCGTGACGTGACTTGACATGGCAGCGCCATATACCTAGCTGGGACTACTTTCAGGCGCTGCGTAATATCATTGCGCCTGCTGCACCCATGGTACGGCAGCAAAGTTCCTTGATTATTACGCCGGAATGAGAGTATAGTTGGAAAATCGCAACTTTTCATTTTCCGTCGGTCTTAGTACACGATGTAACTACAGAAGAGTTAGAGAAGTGAGATGCTAATGGTCTAATCAGATTCAATGATCTATGCTAAGCTAAGCTAAAAGTGCTCCCGCCAGACCGGAGATCGGCTGAATGGATTCAAAAACGGTAAAACTCAACTTTTTAACTCTAGGGGAGTTGTAAAATGAGCCTATTTTCAAAAAAAGTGGAGTGTTCCTTTAAGTTGCACAGGTATATTTGTAGCAATAGCCAATAATACATTGTTTGGCAATACATTTTTCTTTTATGTCAAAAATCATTAGGATATTAAGTAAAGATCATGTTCCATGAAGATATTTTGTAAATTTCCTACCGTAAATATATCAAAACTAGTTGTATCTCAGCCAAATATTGTCCTATCCTAACAAACCATACATCAGCATAAAGCTTATTTATTCATTAAAAAATGGACCCTTATGACTGGTTTTGTGGTCCGGGGTAACATTTAAACTATATTTAACATTTACGAGCATATTTAAAGTTTTTAATTATATTTCTATTTTTATTCATTAAATTTTTTTATTATTATATATGTATTGCACATTGTAGATATTAATATTACTGTATTAAAGAGACAAATTAGCAAAAAGCATTTACATTTAACCTACTTTACAACAAGAAGCATACGAGAAGCCTTTTTAATTATATTTATTACATATTTTAGACATTAATATTAAATAAGACATCTACTATATATATATATATATATAAAAAAACACTTTACAATAAGGTTCATTAGTTAACATTAGTTAACAACATTAGTAAACATGAACTGAGAATGAACAATGCTTCTACAGCATTTATTAATCTTAGTTAATGTTAATTTCAGCATTTACTAATGCATTATTAAAATCACAAGTTGTGTTTGTTAACATTAGTTAATGCACTGTGAACTAACATGAATAAACAATGAACAACTGTATTTTCATTAACTAACATTAACAAAGATTAATAAATAGTGTAATAAATGCATTGTTCATTGTTTGTTCATGTTAGTTAATACATTAACTAATGTTATTAAATTACACCTTATTGTAAAGTGTTACCATATATATATTCACGAAATACTATTTTGCAATAATAGCTGTACATTATACTTGACATGCATAAATTCAGAAACAAATGAATAACCATCCTGCATTTTCATTCCCATCATGCAGTTCTCCTTCACAGCTGCTATGCTAGGTGAGTCTGCAGGGCTGTGTTTGATGTTGTACCTGCTGGCTGCTGCTGTCTGTCAGCTTGCGCAGTGTCTCATCCAGCTTCAGCTGTTGCTGCTGCAGAAGCCGGTCCTTTTGGCCCAGTTCTTTCTGTACAGCATAAAGACAGTAAGTTTAAATATACTGTATTATAGAAATAGATGTGGTATAACTACCAAAGCTTTATGATATAAATCAGCATTTGATTAGAAAAAGCATTCTTTAATGTGAGGGATACTACATTCTAGAATTGTAAGCTATAAACTACTCATAAATTAAAGCACAACTACAGTCAAGCTACCCTTTTGGGAAAAAAAGGTAGCTACACAATATGCTACTAATAATAACTAGTAACAAGACTGAAGCTTAAAAACAATATATTTCTAAATGTGTAAATATCAGATAATAGTTTATTCATTTAGTAATCAGAAAAAAATAATATAATCTTGCATATACAACAAGGATCTCAATTAAGGTTGCAACATAAACATTACCACTAAATAACAATAAAACTAGAAAACTCTATAATTTATATAAAACTACTGAAAACACTAATGAACAGTAGAATTAGAATACATGCTATATATTGTGGAAAAATGTTTGTAATAAACATTATTATACTTTGCAAAACAAGACATGCCTTATATTCACTAAAAAGCCTGTTCCGCTCCTCTAGCTTCCTCTGTAGCTCAGCCTAAGAAAAAAATATACACGCATAATAATTGACAACTGGTCTCAGATATGGTATAACTGAAACTAAATTAATATGCATAGCATAAAAACAAAAATGTCAGGTCTCAGTTGCATGCGCTCACATTTTGTCCCACCAGCTCGTCTTTGGCCATACTGTTGCGCAGGAGTTCCTGTTTGAGCTGCAGGACTGAGGACTCCTGCATAGCCATACGCTGCTGAAGAGCATCCTGAGTGATGACAAAGCACAGTCAATCAATCTCAACTCGCATATCTAACTTGTTCTGCTTTATAACAGTCTGAGACTAATTTAATTCTTAGTAATGTGAGTGTGACGGTCTTATTTTATAGGCATGTGGAGTTTGGAGGTATGCAAGACTTACTTTCACACCCTGCAGGTTGCGAGCCTCCTGTTTGAACCTCAATAGCTCCCTCTGCATTTAAATATAATATAAACAAAATAACTCTAGAGACTTTACAGCATAGATTAGTTATAAAAAAACAACAGGACTTGACAAGATCAGCACATAAATAAGTGACTACATAGTTTGTTCTGTCAGATCAAACCTAACACAGAGTTTATGTATCATCATAAAGTAGTCAAACGAACTGAAATGATACTCAAAAATACATTAATACAGTACAGGAGTCTCTTATGCTCACCAAGTATGATATATATATATATATATATATGTATATATGTATATGTATATGTAATATTTATATTACACATATTGTTGAATTTATTTATCCTGCTGCAAAAACTAAATCCTGTATAAATATCTTACCACACTCAATAATGTACAAAACCGAAACAGCCCAGAACAAAAATACCCACCTTTAGTTCTTGACTCTCCTCCATGCTTTGGTCCAGGCGACTTCGTATTACAACCTGTAGCACCACAACAGAGGGGTTTTGCTACTTCAAAACAAAACCACCATAACTACAGCACACACTACACTAAATACAGAAAGAACTAGTTTACACGACAACCTAATAGAAATGAAATGGAAGAGAGAAACAGACACTGTAGGAGAGAAGGAGAGAAATGGATACCTGCGTCTCTCCCACAAACAAAGCAAAGTTCACCGTGAGAGTAACATGATCTGCCCTGACAGAGCTTAGTGAAAGAGCAAGAGAATGAGAGAGATGGGGGAGAGGGAGGAGCATAGGAAGTCACATATTATCAAGAGGGAGGGATATGCAGGATATGGAAGAAAAGAGGCCAATTTGGGGTAAAACACAATTGGGACAGAAATAAAGATACACACCAGTTGCTGCTCCGCATGTTCAACTCCCTCGCCCAGACTGAGTGACACCTCCTGCTCATCCTCGGGTAATGAACCGTGGAGAAGGAGAGCCTATAAAACACACAAAAACATCTGTTATAAGCCACAAGCTCTCTAGAAGCAATTCAAACTAAATTAGGAGATGACATAAGGGTCACCTGTAGGCTAGACACCATTTTCCGCGCATCCTGCATCTCCCTTTCCAGCTGCTCCTGCTGCTCACACAGTTTGTCCTCCCAGGTGCAGCCACCAGCTAGACCATCATGCCCCGAGACAATGGCCTGGTCACCCAGGGCCAATTTCACTGTGTCCTCTAATGGCAAACCAAGATTGATCATGACAGTTTTATGTAGATGAGACCATCAATGTCCAACTGACTGATTGAAAGGAATCAATACCTGACTTAATTGTTTTCTCCCTGGACAAGGTGTCTAATAGTCCTGCCTTCACGTCTGATAGGCTGATGGAGTCTTTGGGAGTGTGGGTGGGGCTTGATGAACTGAGGCTATGGAAATAATACAAAAACATACAGTTAGTGATATAGGGCTTAACATTACAGTCCAAGTCAACTTTTGATTAGCACATGAATTTTTATTGTACTGTATTTTTTACATTTTATATATATATATATATATTAGATTTACTTTTTATTTTCTCATGAATTAAATTATATTATATTTATTGATGTATTAATGTAGAGCTAATAAAGTCAAATTGTGTCTAACACATATAAGATGACTTCATTTAAGATATTTTGAAGAATGTTTACACTGTTTTGTTCAACACAACAAATAAAGTGACCTCAGGCTTTAAAACACAAAAACAAAATAAATAAATAAATACAAATGAAATAAAATAAGTTAAAATAAAACAACTAACCAAACAATTGCATAAAATTGACATAAAAGTGGTCTACATGCTCCATTTCAGGTCACAGACTGAAAAATGTTATGTCTTGTGTGGGAAAAGTGCTGCGTACACACTCTTCTACGAGTCTGGAACAACATGAGGCTGATTAAATGATGAGAGAAAGTTCATTTTCATTTGAACATCCCTTTAAATTAATTCCACTTATTGCAGGATTATCATGGATGTGTTCCAAGAGTGAGTTAGAATATCAGAAAGACAGATGCTTTTGTTGTTTATGTTTATCAGGAGCTGCATCTGGTTTCTCAGAAAGGCAGAGCTAGATAAAAATAATCAGTACTGAAGCAAAGGAGGAAAGTGCCTTTTAAAACCAGTTGCCATGGAGACCCTTTGCAGATATGAACAGCCAAGTCTGTCAGGATCTGCTCGTGTTTGATCTGATGCCCTATCAATAATGCACCATTAATCCGTTTCAAAGGCACAGGATCATGAGCTAATGTCTTGCATGCATGAGAATTATAACACCTTCAGTTTGAAATATGCAATACAGCGTTTCTGTATCAGTGTCAAACATGTTCTTAAATATAGAGTATTAAAAATACATGCTCTTCAATGACTCATTTGCTTCAAAAAACTCAAATACATTGAGGGGACACGGTTGTTTTATGTGAAGAAAAGATTTAATTTAGGTGTTTTTTCACACATGAACACTGATCAACACGCATATAAAGAGCACACCAAATATGGTAAAATTAGGGTTGCAAAAAGGTGAATATTTTCCAGACATTTTGGAAAACTTTTGGAAACTTTGGAAAGATTCTGAAAATAACCCAATGTAAAATAGAAACTATACCATACTTGTGCATCAAATAAGCATATTTGAGTTTCCATTTTCCATATTTGCATTATTTACAATGACTTTATGAACTTTGTGACATGTCCAAGCTTTGGATTAATGGAGTTTCAATGGAGGGACAGAAATTTCCTTATGTTTCATTAAATATATCTTCATCTGTGTTTTGAAAATAAACTGTCTTATGGGTTTGGAATGACATGAAGCGGAGTAATTCATGACAATTTAAATTTTTTGGGTGAACTAACTCTTTAACATTACACTTAAAATTCCAGATCAGTGTATTGGCTTCTATAAACACAGCCGTAGATGGTTTGAAGAACTAGAAGATAGATAAGAGAAGTTGTTTGTAGCAGCAGATTGTAAAACGAAGCGAAAAAATTCCCCATGCAGATTTTGCTCATATTCAAATTGATCACGTGAATTTGCAGCGCTGACCACCAGAAAGCTGCTTGGTTTGAAAGTGACTTCTGTGTGAGAGGTTACAATTGAGAATGGAAAATATTTTTCCCAAACAAAATTTAGCTAATGTGCACCTTAATATGATATTTATTTGCAAGAAGGAAATTGTGAGAACTATGAATAAGAAAGTATATATCTGTCAGTTTCAGTTTTCCACATGCATTAGACTAGAGGGAGAGTGAAGGCTTGACACCACAATGTCTTTCAATCCCTGAAGCAAAGGACACAGATCTAAACTCAGCTCATGATGGGTCAATCCAAGTGCAGCCCTGGCAGACCTGTCTGTGAAGGGACAGCAAAAGCTTGAGGCTCCAACAACCTCACTCTTTCTCAGTCGGTTATCTTGATGCATGCAAATTCGAACCCTCCCACATCAATTGTCCTCCAATCCAAGTCACAAAAATAAAAGGACAGTCCTGCACCCTTCCACATAAATGACCTTCAGATTAGACAGAGTGTGACGATGCTGTCATTATCAAAACTACTGCACTTAAATTGGGGAATAAATCCCATCCACCTCATTTATTGTTCCATTCAGTTGCAGTGACATTTCCACCAACACAGAGCGAATGGATCCCGCTTGGGTGACCTTTGGAGGATTCATGTTTATTTTCAGACAGATTAAGGCCTGGGGTTCCCCATGCCAAATTTCAGTGTGGATCTGGTGCAGCACTTCAATAAAAAAAAAAAAAAATAAGGACGAGCATATCATGTCTGGACATCTCCAAACATTTATGAGCTCTGTAAATGATTTGTGTTCTATGTGTGATGGATGAAGACAAAATGCCAAGGCCGATCTGCTTTGTCGTTTTAACAAAGCAACAATGCTTCTTCTCGAAAGAAACAGAGTGCTTGTTGTTGTCTTTTCTTTTTTTGTTTAGTGTGTATGTTGTGCTGGCTCTCATTGTCCTAATCCAGGCTGCGGACCGCAGAGATCCTGAAAGAGACGGCCCGTCGCACTCCACATTACTCTCTTTGTTTTATTTTTCTCACGTTGTGGGGAGGGGGAATTGAGGGGACTGTTCTCTTTCAAAACCAAATCCAGACCCCCTCTTGTTTGTGACCCACACAGACACTAAAGACCTTCACTTGTTCAGTTCAGTTTCCACCATTTCGTTCTTCTTTCAGTGCTGCGTTTGCCAAAGAAACGCACCACGATTCATAGATGGACACCGAGTGAACTGAAACTCGTGATCTAAACTAAACTGGAAATACCCCTCACAATTTATTAAGAGTTTTGTACTGATTTTTGAACCACTGGTCTAAAAACAAGACTCTATAAACAATGTGCGTATTGATGTGAAAGCTACTCCAATATACAACATACGACTTCAAGTAGAGGGTTTATTAAAAGAGAGTACCAGTTCTAGGGTGGTTGCCAGGGTGTTGCTAAGTGTCTGTTAAGGTGCTTTTTAGTGTGTAGCTGTGTGGTTTCTAAGGTGTCTGGGTGGTTGTTTACTGGCCCATCTCCACATTTCTACAATATTCTGATCCCTAGATTTGACTTAAGTCATTCTAATGTACATTACTGTTCAAAAGTTTGGGGTCAGGAAGATTTTTTTTTTTTTAAAGAAATTAGTTATGTTATTCAGCGAGATAAATGCAGCCTTGGTGAGCATAAGAGATTTTAACATAAAAAAAATAAAACAACAATTCCCAAAATGTTTACCTTTCATTCATTCCCAACATTTACCTGTGAGCCAGGTAAAGTAAGGATACACAGATTAAAATAATTTTCATGATTGCTGCTTACCAACAAATTGCTGATATTAAAATACTCTATTTTGTATACGACCAGTGACTTTACATAAAACATTGTAACATGAACAATTTATATTAATTTGATATTTGCAAACAATTACATTTAACTGTTATTAAATCATTAGTGTTTTTAGAGATTAACTTCAAGTGGGTGTTAGATGACAGTGAAGGTAATATGTAAAATTAGCAGACATGAACATGCATAGTTAAATACAAAACAGATACATTATAAAATATGGTACCAATATATTGTGCATCCCTTAGTGTCTAGAACTGGTTACACATGGATGTTTAATAAAAGTATGATCAAGAGAAATGATGATGCTTAGCAAGCACCACTAACAAGAAGCTTAAAGGAATAGTTCACCTCAAAAAAAGAAAATTCTGTCATCATTTACTCGCCCTCATGTCGTTCCAAACCTGTATGCCTTTCTTTCTTATGTTGAACATAAAAGAAGATATTTTGAAGGATGCTGGTACAGTTGTTGGTCCCCACTGACCTCATAGTATTTCTTTCCCTACTATGGAAGTCAGTGGGGACCAACAACTGTTTGGTTCTTCAAAATATCTTCTTTTATGTTCAACATAAGAAAGAAACTTAAACAGGTTTGGAACAACATGAGGGTGATTAAATGACAGAATTTTCATTTTTGAGGTGAACTATTCCTTTAAGCCTGTTCACACCAATAATGATAACTACAAAGATAACCACTGCAAAACGATAACTATATTAACGTCCACACAAACATTTTAAATGCTCAAGCTCTTTAAAGTAGAATGGATTCTGATTGTCAGTGTTTTTAACACAAATCAGCTGGAAAAAAGAATCATTCTGAAAGTGATTCCAATGATATCGTTCCCCTGTGCTGTTATATTTGTGGTGTGGACTTCCCTATTCTCACAGAATTAGAATTGATAAAACTTTATAGTTATCATTATAGTTATTGTCCTTGGTGTGAACTGGCCTTTAGATGTCAAAACCCTCAGATTCAGTGTATGGTTTAACTAGCTGCCCAGAGGACATGAAATCTAACACATTCAGCACTGTACAGCTAAGGCATTTCAAATGGCCTTGAAGTGTACAATATCAGCAATTGCTGTTGCTGAAACATCCTTTATTCATAGCAAAGATGGATGGAAAACGACAGCTAGAGAATGACTAACTGATTCCACTGGGACAGAATCAAAGCGAATCCACAAAGCGTTCTTCTAGTTATAAATAAAGATCCGCTATGTCTGTTTTCTCTGGATGAAACACGAGCCTGCGCTGAGATCTTTCCTATGCAAAGTGTTCTCACCATTCTTTTTGAAATGCAAAACAAAAAGAAACAAGTAAAATGTGCTCCATTTTTCATAAGCTGCTGCAGCATGCGCTGGGTTTTATATAACCACTGATTGAATGCAATGGGAACATACAGAACTGTTGCTGTATGGTGAAGCCCGATCTGATGATTCAGTCTGCCTTCAGAATCCGAGCAGTAAACCCAATAATCTCTTTAACAGAGCTCGCTGAGATCCTCCCAAAACATCTTCTCCCCTGATAAATATTACTGGATCTCAAAACCGTTTCTCACATCTCCCACACACTCGCATATCAAACCGCAAAAATGACCAACAAGTGGTCCAACGCAAATAAACATGAGATCTGCTCTGAAATTCTCACACAAGATTAGTCAGTCTGAAGGGCCATTAGATGATTCTCATGAGAGCTCATCAGATGCCTATCACAAACCAGGAGTCATTTGGTGGGATGGCAGGAAGCTCATTAAAGTGTATTTACGCTCCAGCGTCAGTAATTGGGCACAGGAGCCTGTGTTATTTAAAGAAAAAGGTCAGCAGATGCAAAACGTCAACATAACGGAAATTCTCGGCTGCCAGGGTTAGAGTTCGAGAATTATTTCACATCTGGGAGGCAGTTTTGGAGAGAAAAGGCTGAGCAGACATATCCGGCATTCTTTGCACTGTTGTAAGGAAAACAAACTGCTTTACAACAAAATATTCTTCCAATATTTCTTGTCAAATCCACATGCATTCAAGGCACTTCAAAGTGTCTGTTTGAGTGAAATATTGTGCTGCATGTCTGACAGATGGCAATGACACAAAATTGGATCCTAAAGCACAGCACAGGTGGCACTGACATACAGTAGAGAACATGATTCAAAATCTTGTATGTGACATATAGTAGAAAAGTAAACTAGGTCAGATCCTCTAAAAAAAAGTCACAGCTGTCATTCACAGCCAGACAATAACAAACACAGGTGCATTCTAACTGACAACCATTAAATCGCTGGAAGTCAGCAAGTCGCTGTACTGATGGCTTTAAGTAGACGTTCCTACTGTATCGGTGAATCATGCGTTTGCTAAGAATTTGCATAAAGATGAACCCTTCACAATGTTATCACATCGTCAATGGTTTATGTAGCTCACATCACCTCAGTCTGCCAACTCTTCTTCTAATAAATTAATTCTGATAGCTCTTTTTTTTTGCTTCTAATGACTGTCATGTGAATGTGAAACTTTACTGAGAAGCCCCAAAAAGTATAGGACGGCATCAGAAAAGTGAATCAGTGACTGAAATCTATATGATTCAAACTTGACTGATTAAAATATATAGTATATATAAAAAAAAAACACAAAAACACTTGTAAACTTAAAAGTGTTAATTAAAGGGATAATTTACCCCAAAAATGACAATTTTGTCATAATTTACTCACCCTCATGTTGTTACAAACCTGTATTCTGCAGAACACGAAAGAAGAGATATATTGGTAACACATTTTAGAAAATATTTTGGAAGATAATTTGGTAACCAAACAGTTTTTTGACCATTGACTTCTATTGTATGGACAAAAACAGAGACATCTCAAAGTATCTTCATGTTCCACAGAAGAAAAAATTCAACAAGTATTTTGGAACGACATAAGGATGACAGAATTGTCATTTTTAAGTGAACTATTCCTTTAAAACATCACAAATATGCTTTGATAGAATCTTACCATTTGATTTGTTTGGCTCCCATTTTGGCACTAGAGTTTCTAGCCCTCTGCACCACATTTATTCATTCATAGACCATAAGGAAGTCTAGACATCAGCATCGTTCTTACAGACAACTTCTTTAGAGTCCTGTCTCAGCATGCAGTGTCTACAGCATTGCCACTGGTTTGCTAACTAGCTCCTCTTAATCACCATGCCTGGAACTGACAGCGGATCTTATCTGTGAGTTCAAAGCCTCTTCAGATGCAACCGATGTTGTCCATATGGAAATCCTATTTTCAATCCATCCAGGGTGACAGGAGAGAGCGGTACTGCTCTGTCACCAAGGCAGCTGCATCCTACCCCCTCCTCTCCTTCTCTCTCTGGCTGGGAGTTGGGCTAATTATTCCTCTTCTCAGTTCAACCTGTTCACAGACGACTCCTTCACTTCATAAAGCTCTCCATCGCCGAGATCTGTGTGTCCCTGTCTAGTTCTCGTGCTCCCACCCTCCCTCACTAGCTCCTCTTTTTCTGTGCGGAGATGTTAGACTCAGTCCGGCCTTCCTCTGTTTACCCTCCCCCTCCAGCCCTCCCTCTATTTCATCTTCTCTCTATGTCCTGCCTCTCTCCCCATCTGTTAGGACCAGTATTTTGACAGAGGGGGAGCTGGTACGGGACTGTCTGGCTTGTAGGTGGGCACAAATCAGCTCTGGACAGTTAGCTACAGCATAGAATGCACTTCTGATTTCTGAACATTTTTGCTATAAAATTGCTATAATTACATATGATTAGCTGACATAACATTGGCCACGTACACACTACAAGTTTCAGGAGTGACAACCGCATTTAAATGCGGGAGTGAGTCACGTAAATTATCGTTCCATGTGTGTACAGAACAGCACTCACTCCCGCATTTGTAACCATAGCAACATTCTGTCGTCTTGCGGGAGTGAGTAAAAGTTTAGCCATTTGTTATGTGCCATTTTTTGACTAAAGATTATTTTTGTCCATCGATTTTAACTAATCTACCGCTGATAGACGTGCAGCGTTGTGTTTACGCTCCTCCCGAGCTGCTTTAGGGAGCGCTGTCTTGTAGTGTTGCCATGTCCTCATATTTACAAGCGCTTTTAGCCATGTTGTTTGGTCTTATCTCATAAAGATAGGCATTTTATAAAGTTAATAAAGTGGTCTATTGTGGATATGATATATGATTTTTTTTGGTGTTATAAAACATAACATATTTGGGTGTTTTTTTTGTGCTTGTCCTTGTTTGTTGTTTTTTTTTTTCTATGAAGATCTGGCAACACTGACACTTTACCGCAGGGCTCATGAGCGCAGATAGCCACGTGCTAAGTTAAGACTTCTTTCACTGTTATTTTCTTGCATCTCACATACAGACGAAGACACAGATGCACGTTCAAATACGTCATTAACAACTAGTTGTCCAGTTCAGTTCCGTACACACTGTATTCAATTTCTGTAAATGCGGTTGTCACTACCTGTATTTTTCGGGAGTTAATGCGGTTGTCACTCCCGTATTTTAGTGAATTATGTGTGTACAGAACGCGATTAAGGAGTAAAAGGTGAACTGGCAACCGAATTTAACTGCAGTGTGTACGTGGCCATTGTGTATATGCTTAAAATATGTAAAATATATACATGTGTGTATATGTAAAAGTTTGGAGTGAATTTTTTTAAATGTTTTTGAAAAGTCTAATGCTCACCCCGCCTACATTGATTGCTTATTGTAATCTAATAATAATTTTAGTAACAAAATTATTGTGATGTATTACTGCAATTTCAAATAACTGTTTTCCTTTTTAATATATTTATTCCTGTGATGGCAAACCAGCAGCCATTTCTCCAGTCTTCAGTGTCATAAGATCTTTCAGAAATCATAAGACACTAATTTGGTGCTCAGGAAACAATTTTGATAACAGCTGCTGCTTAATATTTTTGTGAAAACCACAATGCATTTTAGGATTACTTGAATAGAAATTTCAAAAGAACAGTAATTTCTTGTCTTTACTGTCACTTTTGCTCTTTTGCACAAATTAATGCCTCTTTCCTGAATAAATGGGGCTGAATAAAAGATTTTTCTTTCACAGGGGATGGGCATTGTTTTTTGCCCATATTAGCCAATACTATTTAATTATGGCAATTTAGCTGTGCACTTAACATTTTTACACATTGTTTCACTAAAAATTCACACAGCATTTGAGAAAATCTGTGTATTGTCCATTGATTGGGCTGCTGGTAGATTTTGTAAATGATTCACAGGAAAGCAGACACAGATCAGCGTAGCTCATATTTGTCTGTCACTACTCTTTATTAAATAGTACTGTGAAAAGATAATGGAATAGTACTGTGGTAGAGTAAACGGAATATGATCGTGACATTGTGTAATCCAAAATTGAACGAGTGTCACTCACGTAAACTCATGTCAAGAAGAGCCGGCACACTACCACTGCAACAACTCTGAGAAAAAGGAACTTTAAAGTGATTTCAGCAAAAATCAATAAAAGTATGCACAATGCAAGCAAAAAGCTGTCAATTGTGGCAGAAAAATCAGTTCTGTGCAGATGGATTGCAGAGGTATCAGAAATACCAACCTTATAAGAAAATAAAGAAGCTAAGAATCACTATTTTCGTTCACTCGAACACTCATTCTCCTTAAAATCTATATATTAAATGGTCAATAACAAAGTCTGAACGATTTATTAAAGTATTTGAATTTAAGCATTACCCAAATGTAGCCTACAGGGCAGTGAGCCATCCAAATCTGTCAAGTTATCACTGGTCAAGTGCCTTTTAACAAGTCACTGACCTGACAATGTCCTAGAATGGCTTCTTACATAACACTTTTAAAGCCATTTACAAACATCTCCAAAACCATAATTAATGACTAAGTGTACAAATTATGTTCTTTTGGATAATCAGGTCCTCAATCAGCTCCTCCAGATAAAATCATAGCTGATGTCCCACATAAAAGAACAGTCACACATTTTCTGGTTTTCAGTGGCAAAGCATGATGATGCCTTAAAGAAAGCCTGTGGGCAGGAACATCTCAGGCTTTACAAAACAAGCAGTGAGAAAATCCTCGTGACAGCCTCCTCCAGCCTATCTATGTGTTCTCCTCTCATAAAAGCAGAGAGAATAAAGAAGAGGGGTTGTGATAACATGTTTGTGTATATTTTGTAACTAAGAGATGAGAATGCTGGGAAGCTGGTTGGTTCCAAGAGGTGGTTTACAAAACTGAAGCAAATTATTTACAGCTGAATGTATTCTCAACTAAAAGACGCTTACCTACAGTACATCAGCGTCTTTTTGTCTATTTATATGAATTTTCACTAATGTTTTGTTTAAATATTGACTGATTATTAGATCTTAAATATTAGTATTGAAATGATTAGAATTTACCCAGTAGATCTTGCTTCTGTCTCCTCTTCAAATGTCTCTTTCTGTCCCTCATACTGCTGAACCAATGCTCGGACACTCCGGCAGGGGTTCTCACTGTCCTCCTCGCCACTGCAGCCACGACTAAGAGCAAAAAATACTGAGATTAGAAACTGTAAAAAGCTGTTTCAAGTATGGATGATCTTTCCATTTATAACTAAACAACTCTCTCTGAATATATATTTTTAATAATTTTGCGCTGTTTCAGACTCATGCAAACCATTTTCAAAGGTCTAACAGAGCACATTAAAGATTATTGCTAGGGGTGACATCAAATCTTAAATTGTGGATGAAACATATGTTTAGATCTGTAGATCTGATTATCCATATGCTACCTCTGAACTGAGCTGCAATTCCTAATTACAGCAGCAAGAGGGCAATGATTCATCCATTTTGTTTTGTCATCGTTTTTACTGCATGTCACTTCATTTCTTCCTTGAAACACAAAAGGAGAACTACTAGCACTAATATTTCAAGTCAAACAGACTGGAATTTATGTTTTCACTGATAACATTTCACTGGTTTTGTGAACTAAACCAACTGATTCTTAAGAAAGATCAGACTTAAGAAGACGATTTGTTCATAAACTGGACATGGTTGTGGCAGTAATGGATAGAGTGTTGGACTTGTAACCCGAGGTTGCGGGTTCGAATCTCGGATCCGGCAGGAATTGTAGGTGGGAGGAGTGAACGTCCAGCGCTCTCTCCACCTTCAATACCACGACTGAGGTGAGACCCTTGAGCAAGGCACTGATCCCCCAACTGCTCCCCGGGCGCCGCAGCATTGGCTGCCCACTGCTCCGGGTGTGTGTTCACAGTGTGTGTGTGTTCAGTACTGTGTGTGTGCACTTGGCTGGGTTAAATGCAGAGCACAAATTCCGAGTATGGGTCACCATACTTGGCCACACGTCACTTCAAAATTAAATTTCTCTAAGAACTTTCATGAAAGCAAAGCACTAGTAAGAGATAGGTTGGATGTCAGAGGATTTTCACTCAATAATGACTTCAATTCCAGCCTGTTCCTTATACAAAGTTATCTAACCACATGAGGGTCAGTAAATGACAAGATTTCTTTTTTGGACGGACTATTGTTTTAGGCAAAGTTAATGGATAATTCACCCAAAATTCTAATTCTTAAAGGGATAATTCACCCAAAAATGAAAATGATTCATGATTTACTCACCCTGAAGCCATCCCAGGTGCAGAGCTGGGTAGATTACTTACAAATTGTAATCCATTACTGATTCCAAATTACATGACAAAAATTGTAGTCAGTAACGTAATCCATTACATTACACATTTTAGGTAATCTAATCAGATTACTTTTAGATTACTTTTGACCTAACTCGTTTACCACATTGATTTAAATAGGATAATCTTGTACCATAATGATGTAAAAACAGAAAGAGTGAGAAAATACATTCCTTTAATTGTAATTAACAACATGAAGTGCATTAAACATTATATTACATCAAGGTTTGTACTGGGGTTCGTAAAGGAACTGCAGGGGGTTTGTGAGTTTAATGAAAGGCAAACGTGTAATTAAAGGGGTGGTTGACTGTTTTTTTCTAGGCTTGATTGTGTGTATGGGGTGCAAATGCAATCTAACATGTGTTAATGCTTCGTTTGTTAAAAAACATTATTTTTCACATAATTTACCTTTATTTCACACCGCTATGTCCCTTCTCTGATAAACGCGCTGATCATTTCCTGCTTTTATGAACCCCCTCCCTCAGAAATACACAATGGGCTCTGATTGGTTAGCTGGCCCAGTGTATTGTGATTGGCTAAACCGCCTCTAGTGCGCGTCTAAACGTCCCGCCCCTCAGCTCAGCGGCATGTGCTCCAGTTGTATTGTAAATAATGGTGTCGTCTATATTGCTTATCACTTTGAGCCCGATTGAGAGGCAGAGGATTTTTGTTTGTTGTTGTCATCTCATACTTTTAGATACGCTGTTATTATGCTACTGCTTATGTTAGCTTTTAATATAAGTTTTATCACGATTAAAGCGCGATTATCACGGTTATCAGCGATTTATCACGATTATCAGCGCGTCCATGTTTAACGCTTGTCATAGCTATGTGAAAATAAGTGTATAAATGGAACAGTTCATTGTTGGAGCCGAGCTGATCAGAAAGAGAGAGAGAGAGATGCAGAGCAGGGCGACGCGAGGAACAGGATTGAGAACCGCTATTATAAAATAAGTGTATAAATGGAACAGTTCATTGTTGGAGCCGAGCTGATCAGAAAGAGAGAGAGAGAGAGAGATGCAGAGCAGGGCGACGCGAGGAACAGGATTGAGAACCGCTGCATCTCTCTATACACTTATTTTATAATAGCTTTAGAACATTGATTTTGTTTTGAACACTGAACTTGTGAATCCATTAGAATCGTTAGAAGACAGAATCGCGATTCATACAGTATATGAATAGATTTTTACATGCACCCCTAGTTTTCTTCCTCTTCTCTAAAGCAGTGCAGCATGGCCTCGCCCCCTTCGTTGCATGTTCCCAGGGGCGGGGTTTATCTGGGTTTATGATGTCACTAACCCGGAATTATTTTGTGGTAGTCCCTTACCAGCCGTTAGCTGTAACCAATGTCAGAGAACCGTGAACAAATGTGATAATTATTGAAATGTTTATTTTAAAATCTCAGGGGTACTTAAAGGGGTCATTGATTATGATTTCACTTTTTTAATTTTAGTTAGTGTAATGTTGCTGTTTGAGCATAAACAACATCTGCAAAGTTACGATGCTAAAAGTTCAATGCAAAGGGAGATACTGTCTTTTACAGAATTGCTGACTGACCACCCCTTTAAAGTAAATATATTAGGTGAAAGAGGTCTAGATGACAAAAAGTTTGAGAATGTCTGCAAATAAGAAATAACGAGAATTTGTGCATTTTAATGAGTTTGAAAGACAAAAGCCTTTCAATAATACATAATAATACATGGTTAAATAACCTACTGAGTGATAATTTAAGTAAAAATGAATGTGTTCATCAGTAGTTGATGCAATGTTGAAACACTTTTTAAACCTGAAATGATTTTTGCAAATCCATTGGTCAAATCCTGTGTCGCCACCTGACTAATGACTAGTCTATGTGTGAATGTCCACAAAACTGGACTTTCTGAGTGTATATAAGCGGTAGACTATTTTAGAAAGGAAAATTTAAAAGATAAAAAGAGGAATTAGAGAGAATCAATAAATTATGAATAATTTATTGCTATTGTGTGAATAATATGTAATCATGTAATCAATAAAAAAGTAACTGTAGTCTGATTACAAGTATTTTAAAATGTAACTTACTCTAATTACAAGTACTTCATTTTTGGAATCTGATTACGTAATCCAGATTACATGTAATCAATTACTACCCAGCTCTGCCTAGGTGTATATGAATTTCTTCTCTCAGACGAATACAATCGGAGTTATATAAAAAAAAAAGTCCTGGCTCTTCCAAGTTTATAATGGCAGTGAATGGGGGTCGAGATTTTGAAGCCCAAAAAAGTGCATCCATCCATCATAAAAAATGCTCTACACGGCTCTGGGGCGTTAATAAAGTCCTTCTGAAGCGAAGCAATGTGTTTGTGTAAGAAAAATATCCATATTTAAAACTTTATAAACAGTAATCTCTAGCTTCCACTAACTGTTGTACGAGAGAGAGGCGTTCCAGCAGATGACGTAAAATGTAGGTGTAGTGAGAATATGCTAGTGAGTAAATCATGGGGTAATTTTGAATTTTTTGGTGAACTATCCCTATAAAATGAGAAGGAGATTTAAGAACAGCTACTCTATGGAAGCAATTCTACCTAAATGAGTAGACATTTGCAAAATTCTTTTGAAGGAGGAGAAGGAGATGAAAGGGAAGAATGAAGCTACATGTACCTCCATTCTTGCCTTAGATGAAAAACAGAGCGGCCAGGGCGAGAGGCATCCTGCCTGGCTGCTGCCAGTGCTGCTGCTGCATTCTGGGCCATGGCCATGGTGGAATGAGGTCTGTGATTGGCCGAGGAGCCAGTGGAACTCCTGCCTACGTCAGCTCCAGCTCTGTGACTGGCTGATGCGGAGGGTTTAAAATGAGCAGCTAGAGCGAGGATGAGCCTCATGGCAGATTTGAGGTTCCCCTCCACAATGTCTTTGAGTACAGAGAGAAAGAAGAGATCTTAAATAAGCAGTTTTATCAGCTTAACCATGATTAAGAGCCTGCTTTGTAACTCACCCCTGGCAGACGTTTGTGGCATTCTGATCCGTTTGGATGACACAAACTGCAGAACCTTCTCCACATTCTGCTTCCTCTCCTGGTCGTCACGTGGCACATAATGAATGCCATCCAGCAGCTCACCAGCTTGCCAAATATATAAAACACATCTAAATACAATGGCGTATAATACAGTCATGCAATAAAAATGGAATGTGATGTACAGGCTTACCCACTATCTCAATTAGGTGTGCTAGAACCACACCATCTCTGAGATCCTGTCGTAGATCACTCACAGGTTTCAGTCCGGGCTTCTTCCTCAGCTGTGCATTAACCCAAGACACATAGGCAGCCAGTTGCTGCTAGAAAGACAAACATTTCATACAGGTAAGTGCAAACTTGGTTATAGTCTACAGCTCAAGAGAAGATTGTACTTATTTTTTCTTGCAAATATTTTACTACTATATTGTATGTTATATTTTACCATGGTTGCTTTTATTTGGTCAAAAGTATAGTAAAAAAAAAATTACATAAATAACTTTTTTCTATTTGAATATATTTTAAAATGTAATTTATTCCTGTGATGGCAAAGCTGAATTTTTAGCAGTCTTTACATGATCATGATCCTTCAAAAATCATTCTAATATGCTGATTTGGTGCTCAGGGGACATTTCTCATTATCAATGTTGAAAACAGTTGTGCTGCTAAATATTTTTCTGGAAACTGTATATTTTATTTCTGGATTCTTTGATGAGTGGAAAATTCAAAACAACAACACTGAATCAAAGTCATTATGCTTACTTTTGATGAACTGAATGCATCCTTGCTGAATAAAAGTATTTTAAAATCTTACTTTTGAACAGGAGTGTATATAAATATGCATGTATAGAAAATTTGCAACCAGTTGGGCATTGTAGCCGCAACTTCCACCTTTTGCCTGGAACTACCGATGCTTCAAAAAATTGTCATTTTTGCAATTTAAACAAAACCTCATCTATGCTACAGTATAGAGTTACTTTCCTCAGGCTCAGCCTAAGCACAAATCACAAGTCTCAATGGAGCCAATGACTCTATGTGCTGTTAAACTGCATACCTCCCCAGTTATCATTAGTGCTGACGGTCCTGGTGGAGAGGTTATGCAGGATATGCCAGTGTTGATACACACTAGGATACCCGTTGTCAAAAGAAATTTATGCCTCAGTGCTCAAGATGCACCTGCTTTGACAGAACAAGTCCCTCCTCATTCACCCCGGCCGGTCAGCATCACCCGGGTTCAACAGCGTGGATTAGTCTGACTTGCACTTTCTCTGCCATGTCACAAAAGGACAGCTTAACTCCCCACGTTTACGCTTCCTCTTCAGCAAATACATGTAGGAACACATAAAGACTGCAGTGAGGTTTGCCGCAGTTCTACCCTCTGGCAAAAATGAAGAATGTGGGATGGCTGCAGAAAAAATACAGCATGTAGAAATAGCATTTACTTATTTAGACTAAACGGGTCCAATACCTTAGAGGAAAAACAACACAAAACCATAAAAGTATAAATTTTATCCATATGACTCGTTCATTACATTTTTCTAAAGCCATACGATGGCTCTGTCAAAGATACAAACCAAAATTTACATGCTATTCACTGATAACATTCCCCACAAGTGAGCTGTTAACAAATGTGACAGGAGTCAGTGAGTTTATCTCAAGAACTGGATCAGTGTATTGTGAATTAATTATTCGTTCCAATATTGTAAACTATACTATTTGAACTGAACTGAGCTGAATCAACGAATCAGTGATGATTTAACTGAAAGCGTTTACTTGAGCGTTTACTATTGTCCTCTTGCATTATCGACACACTATTTTCCTGTTTTATACTGTAAAGCTGCTTTGACACAATCTGTATTGTAAAAAGCACTATATAAATAAAGGTGACTTGACTTGACAAAACCAGAATAACCGATTCATTAAAAAGATCCAAGAAAATACTGATCCATTCACAAGTCGGTGATTACTATTTATTTCATGACCAATAAGTATAGGACAGATGTCAAGATTATCATATTAAGTTTGGAGTTTAATGCAGTCATAAGGACCAATTTTATGATTCTGCTCCTTTTTGAAGCCTGAAGGCTGTTAGTTGAAATATAATGAAAAAGTTCAAAATGTCTCTTTTTTGGGGGGAGAAAATTTAAATTATGGAGTAAATGAAGCCAAAAAATTGAAAGTTTTGGGTGAGCTACTCTTTTAAACAATTCTCATATGACATACACTATTCAGTAAGATTTAGATTTTTGAAAAATGTATTAATTTTTTATTCAGCAAGGATGCATGAAGCTGATCAAAACTGACAATAAAAGACATTTTAATGGTATAAAAGAGAGTTCTTTTCAAATAACTGTTGTTCTTTTCAACTTCCTATTCATCAAATATATCATGCATCACAGCTTCCACAAAAATATTAAGCAGCACAAGAGTCTTCAAAATAAGCATGTTTCTTGAGCATCAAATCAGCATAAAAGTTATTTTGAAAAACATTTAAAAACCTTACCGACCCCAAACATTTGAATGAAATTGAACAGTCATTCGTGACATTAAGCGTCACACCTTGACAAAACAGTCTCCTATTAATCTGGAAGAAAAACCTTTCCTGGGCCTCAACCTCCCAACCAACGTATAGTTCACATCAAATGCCAACATGTGCACAGTCAAGTAAAACACATGCACACCAAAATAAAGAAAACAAAACGAGCTCTGCATGTTTTTCACAAGGACTTTCATGCACAGTAGTATTTATTGATTTGCCACATGGTGGGCTGACCAACACAATGCAAGCTCTGTCTGAAGCATATCTGTCTCACTTCAGTCTAACAGTGGCCCAGAGTGACAGGCTTCCCAGTGAAAACAGCAAACACTGTGAGCTTTCAGCACAGATGCACTGTAAGATGCTGACCGTGCTGTAAAACTGGAAGGTAGCAATAGTCCTGTGCAGCCAGCTGTACAAAGGAGCTGTCTGTTCCCACAGTGACCCGACAGATGGATACATCTCCATCACTGGAGCCTGCTGTTCTGCTGTATTCTCACCTTATATTCTAGGTGGACCTGAAATATCTGTAGAGACTAAGACAGCTGGGATTCATAACAAAAAATCAATGATGGTTTGAGAACAGCGCTTGATGGTTTAATGGTTACAGCCGGAGGGCAGGCAGATGTAGAAGCACTCAGTCTTAGGTAACATCAGTAGGGAATGTCTGACGATAGTGCACATGGTTACAGAAATGGCATAATATGCTTAACACCTCCTCCCACACTTATCTCCATTTCAAAGTGCATGATATAGTAATTTCCACAGGTTAAAAGGACTTTAACACTTATTTAGAGGTAGTTCCTGCATATAAATTATACATAAGTTAAAAGACTATCATGTTATTCTAGTGAAAATATAAAGTAATCCAGCACTACACTGATATTTGTAAAATATATCAAAGTAAGCACAGTAGAGAGTTGACTACATGTACAGCACAATAGCCGACTGGGTCTCAAAGCCTAGCATGCAGCCCAAAAATGCTGTCAAGGTCGGCAGCTCACTAAAAAATATAATTTTTGCATTAGTAGGACTGTGTATCCCATAGTTTAACAACTGTCAAGTCTATCCTTTTCTCTGTTTGGACTGTTACTGACATTTATTGCTAACAAACAACTGAAATTATCACTATTATTGATTAAACTGTGGTATCTAGGGCATAATTTATAGTATACTGGTCTTAATTCATAATGTCATCAACCAGTTTCAATCAACTGCATGTAAAACATTATTTTCAAAAGCATTACCTCTGTAATTGTAATTTCCATGTAAATTCATTCACACACCACATACATAATATAAACCAATTTATGTATGTGTGGCATTAAACAGTCTCTGTAAATTCAGGATTAATAGGATTGTGTCTCCCATTGTTTATCAGCTGCCAGGACAATCCTCCTCTCTGATTAGAAGTCTTAAGCACTGTTACTGACATTTTACAGCTGAAATGATCGTTTCTGTTGTGCAAACTATTGTATGCATGCTGTAATTTGATAATTTACTATATTTATTAATAATTTTCAGTCATCATCTTAAGTTTACATTATTTTCAAAGCATTTCTACCACTATAATTCTTATGAAAACGCATTTATACAATATGATTATATAATAAAAATATATACACTTTACAGTGTATTTAGTATTTTGATTTAAAGCAAATGCATGGTATATATGCAGCTTCTGCGCATATGGCACAAGGATTTTAGTCCGCATGTGCTCTATGAAATTTCAGCTGTTAAACAAAAACAATGACTGTAAACAAACTTGGCTCTAGTGCATGAAATACAACATTCAAAAGAACCTGGTGTCTGTTGTTCTACAGTAACTACTCACAGAAGGTGCAAACAATACAATGCCGCCGCACTCCTCGGAGTTTCTTGCGTAAAACGCTTCACAAGTTGCGACAGCTACCGCTTTTATCTTTTTAGTGAGCCTGCCCTGGACTTAACAGAACCTAAATGAGCAAATGAAATGAAGAATGCACGTGTAAACAGACATGAGGGTTTAGGAGTTCAGTACCTCATTAGGACCCTCCTGCAGCACGTCAAGCAGATTTCCTTTAGACAGGGATGCGATCATTCTTCCGACTTCTCATCAAGGTGAGAGGAGCGCGAGTGGAAAATGTTAACGTCCTTAGTCAGCGAGAGCGTTTTAACCGCATATCGGAGGAACCGAGGTAAACAAAGGAAACAACAGAAAACCCCACAACCACGGCGATGGCCATATGTGCCACCCCGTTAGCTCGCTAGACCTGAAACAGGATACGAGGTGGACGCGGATGGGGAGAGAGGTAATGCGCATGCGTCCGCAGCAGCTGCTCCACGGTCGTTATGGCGACGCTTGAGCGTATGTTGGCTGCTTTCTGTCTCTAGCTTCTGCAATGTAAAGTACATTGGTCTGGGACCGTGAAATGCACATTAGGTTATGTCATTTAAATGACTAATTTTAAGTTAAATTAAAACTTTTTGAACGCAAAGCACAGAAGAGGACTGGATATGACACCCTGCAGTCCCTCCTTGTTTAAAACCAACAGCATACCACAATGTGCAAAAATCATAATGTGAAATCTGAAATTCTGTACTCAGTTTACTCTGGCTTCATTGTGTACAGCCCCATTACCACATCCTTCCTGCCTGCCTCATGCTTCCTGCTTCTGCCTCCACACTTTTTATATACAAAACTTATAACAATTAGCTTTTTTTCTATATATATTTACACTGAGTTACAGAAACATTACTATAGAGATAAAAGGCTACCTCTACAATTAGGGCATATTTTGTCTATTATTTTATTCATTTATTTATTTTTAATTAAATGTCTGTCTCCCCCTGCTGTAAGAACTGCAACTGAGAAGGAAAAACATGGTTCTAAATAGCCAATAATAATAATAATAATAATAATAATAATCTAAACAATAAATCATTTGTAGACAGTTAAATGAGCTATACTTACTGAGTCTACTCGTGAGATTTTAATTATTGCTTTTGTTGTGCAAACTGTAATTTATACTTTACTGTGTTTTTTCTAAGACATTTAACAGTGGCTCATTTGAATAATTAGTTCCATATGCCTTTACAGTTTAAATCTTCAGAGACCTCATACAAATGCACAGTGTGGCTCATATATAGCACAAAATATTTTATTAATTCACATTTTTATCACACTTCAAGCTGAAATCCTTTAGGATTACACCTGTCTTCCACTTCTGAGGTTTTTATGTGATCATCATAATTACAGATTTCTCCACAGATGCAGCATCTTGCTGATCTACGAAGTGATAAACTTTTCAGTGTTTTGATTTATTCATTATGTTACGAACAGGTTGATGATGGAAAATCAGCTAAGCCTCTCCCAGAGATTTTCATCGTTTACACTTCAAGACTTAAGTGTTTACTTAAACTGCTGACTCTGATTGAACATAGAAATATTAAAACTTACTGCAACTTGTAAAGACAAGGCTTGTTAAACACATTCCCAGCAGCCTCTGAACGTTACAACTAGCGTTAGCATTCAAAACATGTTAACAGAAATCAGTTCTTAAAGCTTGAGCGACCTACCTTAGGTTTCTCCCGCTTTCTTGACGACATCATTAGTAAGTTTGGTAATCCACCTTCATGTAAATATAGTTATAAATTTCCTCCAGTAGAAAGTAAATCACAGCAGCAGACTTCTGTTCTGAATCTGCACCGGTCATTGTTTCTATGGTTACCAGAAACAGAAGCACGTGCGCTAAACAGCTTAAATAGTTTTTCTGATTTGACATTAAAGTGGCTGCAAAATTAATAGTGCAAGTGTTTTGAATCATCACTGTCGAGATGAAAGGCTAACTTTACCCTGTTATGTATGATTTTATTTTATTGTTTTGTTTTAGTGGCCTGTGTCTCCCCCTGCTGTAAAAGCTGCAAACTGTAATGCAGCCAGAAAACTAATTTCTATAACTGGACTATTGAATCAAAACCGAACAGTTATTAAAATAAATCCCAAGTGACACATGTTTAGCTGTTGTAGGTTTGTTTATTGATACAAAAAAATAAAACAAAACAAATATTTGCACAAGAACAACTATATGTAGTAACAAAATTAAAAAATATATAAATTTATCAATAATTAAAAACCTTATCACCTTCCAATGTAGTGTTTTACAGGAATACAGCATTTAGCACATCAGGCTCACTGCATATTAAAGACAATATTGCCAATCTGACATGCTAGTTATATGATAAATGTTTACTACATCCAGAACAGCGTTTGAGTTATCAGTTGATTTGATTATATTTCATAAAGGTTAAACGAAAGTCACAGTCTCAAAGAATCTAAAAACAAACAAAACCAAACAATTTACAAAACGATACACAAAAGTTATTACAGAATCCAATGTCTCCTCTCAACCTGGAAAAGTTTCCATTTCTAAGCACCTTTCAATAATCTTTTTCTTTGCTCATGCATGCAGAGCTCTTATTTTTTTCCCTCATATTCTTAATTTCTTTTCATAAGTCTAGATATACATCCAATGTTTTACTTTTTTTCTCTTTGCACACAATTTCTCAGTGCTGCATTCAATGAAGATATATTTGCAAAGACACTTTAGCTTCCAAATAATGCTATATTTCTTTTTTTTTCACACTTTTAAGTTTTAATTGAGCTTTAGATCATATTTATTTTCACTAAATTTCTGTAGATATTTAAATCTTCAAACCGCAACACAATTTACTGATATTTCAAGGGATATAACTCCACTTTGCACATACACACACATATTTGGGCAACTTTGCTATTACATAAATAACATAAATTACTTGGATTTTGACTTAACATGTAAATCTCACTCTGCCCATTTATTAGTTTTTTTTTAACTAGAGCTGTTAAAGCACAAAAAGAAAGCTCCAAGCACCGCAGAACTGAGCAGAAATTTACACCCATTGCTCAATTTTTTTGCTACGCGCCTGTCCATCATCAACTTTTTAATATATTGTGGGGAGGTTATGGACGGTCATGCTGGGTTTGGACTGACTAGACATTTGCAATGACCAGTGAAACAAAGAGAGTAATCGAGATCTTTTAGGTTTTATCATGTGGCTGTTTGATTGATAAATTGATGCAAATACATAAAACACAAAGCTATCAAAATATAGAATATGTACAGGTTGCATATCCTGTCAAAAGTCTCCAATAATAAGTGATAAAATTCAAAAGACTGAACTTTTTAAGCCAGATATCTTGTTTAGAAGATCATCTGTTGTGTTTTAGAGAATTGGTTTAGACGGATCTCAGTGTCATCTACATTCAGCTCAAGAAAACAAGGAATCAGAGATATGCAACGGATAAAGATTTGAAATGAAAACATTCCTATATAACCACAATTATGATACATTCGTAAACTTGCAATTTTAATCAAACTTTTTTAATAATTAAAACATCGTATCTCCATAAGTGTGAGCCTTCAAGTTTAAAAATGAGAGATTTCAATAATTTTTTGAAAAAATTTACAGTTATGATTGGATTTATCACTCCTTGAAAACTTTTTATTAGGTTAACACACTTTATCATACAACAATAAATGTAGGCAGTAATGAGCACCTTGTGACTAACACTGACTTGTTAGTAATACTAGTAATGGTGGAGAACTAGCCACCAGTGTAATAAAAGAAAGAATGCACTGAAGCAAAAGTCAAGCCAGAAAAAGTTTCTTGGCAGTTTGGAAGTACTGGTTCTGCCTAAGATATGGAGTCAAGACCAAAGCATGAGATAGTGGAATGGTTTGTGATCTCTAAGTGCACAGAGCTTGGAAAATAGCACCTACTCACTAGAAACAAGTACCAATACTGGTAGAGTGCGTAATAATTTAAAGGAATAGTTCATCCAAAAATGAAAATTTGCTGAAAATGTATTTATCCTCTGGCCATGCAAGATGTAGATGAATTTGTTTAATCAAAGAAACAGATTTGGAGAAATGTATCATTACATCACTTGTTCACCAATGGATCCTCTGCAGTGAATGGGTGCCGTCAGAATGAGAGTTCAAACAGCTGATAAAAACATAACAATATTTCAACTTCAGTCGCTCAGCTAACATCTTGTGAAGAAAAGTTGCATGTTTGTAAGAAACAAATTGATCATTAAATTGTTTTTACTGTAAACCATTGCTTCTGGTCAAAATATAAGTACATAATTCATAATAACGATTCCTCAAGTGAATTAGTCCATCCCCTGTTGTCTTCGTACATCAAACTCCACCAACATATTTGTTTAGAACTCTTTTGGACTGATTTTGCTTGTAAATGGTGCTTCATCTAAATTCTTTATACTTTTTTTTAGGGAGGAAAGCAATATGATGGATAGATGACTTGTATTATAGTGGGAAGCCATGGTTTAAGGTTAAAACAAATTAATGATAGATTTGTTACTAACAAATGTGCAGCTTTTTACAAAATGGTAATTGACGTACTGGGGTTGTGCGGATTACTTGTGGATTATTGTGATGTTTTTATCAGCTGTTTGGACTCTCATTCTGACGGCACCCATTCACTGCAGAGGATCCATTGGTGAGCAAGTGATATAATTTCTCCAAATCGGTTTTTCTGATGAAGAAACAAACCCATCTACAACTTGAATAGCCTAAGAGTCAGCAAATTTTCATTTTTGGGTGAACTATTTCTTTAACCAAGAGTGGAATGACCCCTGAAGTGGTCACTTTTTAGTGGTGATCTGCAATGGTGAACTATTGTACAGACTTAAACACAGAAACAACATTAAAATCAGTGCTCCAAATAAAAAATAATTTCAACCATTTTACACTGTTTTCACATCCCAGACATTTCAAAGTGTATTCCACCCATTTAAATGTGTTCTTTATACAGACAGACACACTTCTTAACCCCTAATAAACATTCATCATTGATGCAACCTTTTCCATTAAACCTAGTGTGCTTATTCTATACTTACTATCAGTAATGCAAATGTTGTAGGATGGATATAAAGAAAAAATCCTAATAATAAAAAAAAGTGCAAAAGTCAACAAATAAATTAAACACAACTTTGAAGCCACACCTTAACACTGTTGCGATGAAAAAACAAAGAAGTGCACATTTAATCATGTAAACTTGTAAACAAAGCAGCAAAATGGAGCATTAGCAAAAAAAATGTTGAGAAAATGTTGCTCAATGTGTGAAAAAGCAACAACCTGTAGGGGACAATCTGTCTCTTTGCACTCAAATTTCACGATCTGAAGACGTGCACGGCTCGAACCACGTACTGCCGGCAGATGGGACACTCGTTCATGCGGTTCCCACACTTGCTGCATGTGACCATGTGGCCGCACTCCAGCAGAACGCAGTCAATGGGGGAGTCCATGCAGATCTTGCACAGGTTCTCCTCCTGGCCGCTGGGCTCAGCAGGATCAGCAGGATCAGCTGGAAGAGTGGTGAGAGATTCAATTATCAGACACAAATTCAAGAATTTTCTTACTTTTTATTTTTATATAGCATTTTAGGGCTAATCGCCATGGTATTTATAAATCATACCTGCTTCTGTTTTTGTATTTGAAACTGAAAGTAAAAGAAAGTGCAAAAACGTCAATTACAGTAAAACTGAAGAACAATATTATACACTATGATGATTTAAGTTACACTACCAAATTTTAATCAAATTTAAATCTTGTAACATTATACACTACCAGTCAAAAGTTTTTGGACAGTAAGATTTTTTATGTTTTTTAAACAATTCTCCTCTGCTCACCAAGCATGCATTTAAAAAAAAAGCAGTAATATTGTGAAATATTTTTACTATTTAAAATAACTGCTTTCTATTTGAATATATTTTAAAATGTTATTTATTTCTGTGATGACAAAGCAAAATTTTCAGCATCATTACTCCAGTCTTCAGTGTCACATGATCCTTCAGAAATCATTCTAATATGCTGATTTGTAGAAAGACATTTATATTGTTACAAAATATTTATATTTCAGATAAATGCTGTTCTTCTGAACTTTCTATTCATCAAAGAAACCTTAAAAAATTCTACTCAGCTGTTTAAAACATAATAATAATAATAACAATAAATGTTTTTTGAGCAGAAAATCAATATTAGAATGATTTCTGAAGGATCATGTGACTGGAGTAATGATGCTAAAATTCAGATTTAAAATCGCAGGAATAAATTACATTTTAAAATATATTAAAATAGAAAGCAGTTATTTTAAATAGCAAAAATATTTCACAATATTACTGCTTTTGCTGTATTTTGGATCAAATAAATGCAGGCTTGGTGAGCAGAAGCGAATTCTTTAAAAAACATTAAAAATCTTGCTGTCCAAAAACTTTTTTGGTAGTGTAAATGTCTTTACTATCAATTTTGATCAAATGCTGAATAAAAGTATTAATTATTAATAAAAGTATTAAGCATCAATAAAAATAAAAAAATCTTACTGAACTTCCAAATGGTAGTGTATATAAACTAAGATTTTTTTTTTTAGTTGTACATTTATTGCAATCTGATGCTGTCATTTTTAGCTGTCCATTTAAATACTTTGCTTTGTAAGAATATTTCTACTTGTTTGAAAAACAAAAACCTCACATGCTAAATAATAACCAATAATATTTTCATAAAACAATAAAAACTGCAATTTTTACGTTACTAGTCCAAGTCTTTTACTAGTCCACTATTATGGTTTCACAGTGTTCATGCAGAAAGACGTACCAAGGCTGTGAAGGTCTTTCTGATCATTAAAGAGGTGGGTGACCTTCTCCATTAGTTCCCATTTCTCACAGCAGCCCTGGTAGTTCACAAAGTTACGTGCCAGAATCTCCTTCAGCTGCCGCACGCTGAGGCCTTCGATGTCCTCCACCCTGCTCAGGTCAGACAGAGAGGCTCTTCTGCTGTGCACCAGCGTCTCCTCACTGTCTGTGGACTAAGTGAAGCACAGATAAAAACACGATTATATCTGGACAGGAGGCTTCTACTATATACAAAAACACAGCATGTTTTATCCATACCTCTTCCTCATCATCCTCATCATCTTCTTCACCCTCTTCTCCTTCTCCATCTCTATCTCCATCTTCTTCTTCCTCCTCCTCTTCTTCACCCTCTTCATCCTCGTCATCGTCATCCTCCTCCTCCGTGAGGTCTTCAGATTCTGCGAGAGGATGGGAAGGCAGAGGAGGCGCAGAGGCGCTGCCGCTGTCCCTGGGAGTTTGTTGAGCCAGCACCAGCTCCACCAGCTCCTCCTTCTCTCGGCACATCTGCGTGGGGGTTTCGTGCAGGTGGAGATAGTCACGGAGATCCTTCACCTTCAGCCTCATCAACTCTGCCCGTTCAAAGAGGGTGCAGTGGAGCCGCTGACAGGTGTGGCACATCCGCGGCCGGAGGTCCATCTGCACCGAGCAGCGGCTGCAGAACTTGTTTTTGCAGTCCACGCAGACATGCTATGAAATGGATTGAAATCAGCAAAAACGCTCAAATCCAAATAGAAGAATTTATCTGGACTTTTTGCTTTAAAGGGTTAGTTCACCCAAAAATGAAAATTCAGTCATTAATTACTCACCCACATGTCGTTCCAAACCCGTAAGACCTTCGTTCATCTTCGGAACACAATTTAAGATATTTTTGATGAAATCTGAGAGCTTTCTGACCTGCATAGACAGCAACACAACTGCAATGTTCCCAGGCCCAGAAACGTAGCATAGACATTGGTAAAACAGTAGCTCAACTTCAAATTTGCGAAGCTACGAGAATACTTTTTGTGCGCAAAGAAAACAAAAATAACATAATTTATTCAACAATTCTTCTCCCCAGAGATACCATCTTCCTTAATCAGCATTGTTTACGTTCAGGAGAAAACGTGCGCATGCTGAACGTAAACAACGCTGATTACGTTCTGGGGAAAGCGCGCACATGCGTCGTGGTACTCTCCAAAATTGAGGAAGACGGTAACTCGGGGAGAAGAATTGCTGAATAAAACCATTATTTTTGTTTTCTTTTGTTTTCTTACTCGTAGCTTCGCAAAATTGAAGTTGAGCCATTGATGTCACATGGACTGATTTACCGATGTCTATGCTACGTTTCTGGGACGGGGAACATTTCAGTTGCATTGCTGTCTATGCAGGATCAGAGAGCTCTTAGATTTCCTCAAAAGTATCTTAATTTGTGTTCCGAAGATGAACGAAGGTCTTACGGGTTTGGAACGACATGAGGGTGAGTAACTAATGACAGAATTTTCATTTTGGGGTGACCTATCCCTTTAACAGCAGAATTGGAGTAGATGTAACCTGATTTACCGTTCTCACGGTGTCGAACTGTCCTCCGCAGGCCTTGCACAAGTGTTCGGGTGGTGCTGGGAGGGGGCTGGGGCCCGAGTTTGTGTAGGCCTGGTGCCATGAGCTGCCGTTTTCTTCCACGGTGGCGGTGATGTCCACACAGAGCAAGCTATAACATAAGGTCTGCACAACCCATCCTGCTCATACAATAAAGTATTAGTTATTCTAAGATTAGATTATTTATTCTGTGAGTCAATATATGCTTGTGTTTGCTATTAACTAATATTTCCCAAAAGGAAGCAAAACTCTATCACTCTATGATGAGGGATTTGAAGAAGTGACCCTATTAAATTAAGTTTTATATAAGAAACACTTCAATATTGATAAGCCAGCCTAACTAATAAAATAACTGCAGATCAAATCAGACAAATATAAAATACAGTCAGTGTTAAAATTTCATCTTTATATTATAGTCAATCAAAAAAAAATTCCAGAAAGTCTATAACATTTGTGACATCTTTTTTAACTAGTTTAGCATTTAAATAGGGTTATATTAATTCTGTATTATTACAGAATGTATTAATATTTAGCTTTAATTTTTTTATATATTCAGTTTCTAATTTTAATTTCAGTCTAAGTAATTTTGTTATCTTCTGTCATTTTTATTTACTTGTTATCTATCTATCTATCTATCTATCTATCTATCTATCATAAATTTATTTTAATTCTGTTTTATTTTTTATTTGAGTTTTTCATCTATTTTTCATCTAATATTTGTTACTTTATTTCAATTAACCAAAACGATTTTTTAATTGTTGAATTTTTTTAAAAATAACATTACTGTTATTAACAGTGTTGATATTTGAAAACAAAACAAGTGTTTTATATGGTACGTGGGCCTGTTAGAATAATTTACCATAATCAAGTATGATCAAAATAAAGTAAAACTGACAGTTCACTTTGGCCCTGCTCGTTTTCCAAAGAAGTAACGGTAAGGTGCAGTAGTACTGCGATTGCACTATTGAGCATTATTGTGATGCAGTAAGACATTTACATGTATGCATGAACCCAGAGAGCTGCCTACCAAGACTGCTTTGCTATGACGGGCGCTTATGATGTTCAACAATGCTGTCTAGATAGGCAGAACACTGGTTCTTGAGACACAGCCATAGACTGCCTCTTGCAGAATATAATTAAGGTAACTGAATGCATATGAGATCTTACCCAAAATATCCGTTGCAACGTCCTATTACAGCCATAAAATATGTGTTTAATCGGGAACGCATAAACGATAAAATACTAAATGAACGAAAACGCTCTGCACAGAAATAAAGGTGAATCGCTCCGCAGTTCCCTTGACTAACGCAAAGAAGTGTGACGTCAGAACGTGTAATCACGCGAGAAAACCCGCCGCCTGCCTAAACCAGGGTTTCTTCCAGTGTTGCCATGTCCGCTTAATTTGATTAATTTTCATTAAAAAACTTTGCTAAACCTCTTTTAAATAACATGAGCATAATATTTTAATTAAAATTTTAAAATGGTTATTAATGCATTGTACCTCAAGTGTCACTGGGTTATCATTGTAAACACACCACAAAAATCTAAGCAGCATACACTGGAAGAGAACATATAAATATGCACGTGTGTGTACACATGTTGTGTTTCCATGTTTTATGGGTATATTCCATAGGCGTAATGGTTTTTATATTGTACAAACTGTATGTTCTAACGCCCCACCAACCTTACACCTAAACGTACCCCTCATAGGAAACTTTCTGCATTTTTAGATTTTCAAAAACAACAAAAAAAATCTGTATGATTTATAAGCTTGTTTCCTCATGGAGACCTAAAAAATGTCCCCACAAGGTCAAAATTGACTGGTATTACTATCTTTGTGGGGACATTTGCTCCTCATAACGTGATAAATACGAGGGACACACACACACACACACACACAATACAAACAACAAATACCATATAATTTATAATAATAATTTCATATAATAATATATGAAAGCAAATTAAAACAAATTAAATTAGAGAATTAGACGGAAGGAGATTCATTAATATTTATTGCAAGTAATTTAGAGAGTTAAAGCTATTCCTTTTTTCAGATGCTTTAAGGATTGGAATAAAAGTAAAAAATATTTTGAAATGCCACAAAACAATGTTTTGTTTATTTGTTTTTCAGTTTTCTTGATTGTGGATTATTGTGGTTATTTTTCTAGTGGGATCTGGCAACCACAGTTTTTTCTTCCTCTCTTATGGTTTAGTGATCATCAGAGTTATACTGCCATCAACTGACCTTATACTACAAGGATGGACATAATATAATGTTTCTTATATATTTACTCCAGAATTCATTACATTCAGAATTGATCCTTTTATTTCTTCGTTTGTTTCTTAAATGAGGTACAGATGGCATTCAGATTTATGTTTATTTATGCCTTTATGTAATCGTGAGTAACCAGCTGCATGTGATTTATCTGTTTTATGTTCTATCTATCTATCTATCTATCTATCTATCTATCTATCTATCTATCTATCTATCTATCTATCTATCTATCTATCTATCTATCTATCTATCTATCTATCTATCTATCTATCTGTCTGTCTGTCTGTCTGTCTGTCTGTCTGTCTGTCTGTCTGTCTGTCTGTCTGTCTGTCTGTCTGTCTGTCTGTATGTCTGTCTGTCTGTCTGTCTGTCTGTCTGTCTGTCTATCTGTCTATCTATCTGTCTGTCTGTCTGTCTGTCTGTCTGTCTGTCTGTCTATCTATCTATCTATCTATCTATCTATCTGTCTGTCTGTCTGTCTGTCTATCTGTCTGTCTGTCTGTCTGTCTGTCTATCTATCTGTCTGTCTGTCTGTCTGTCTATCTGTCTGTCTGTCTGTCTGTCTGTCTGTCTGTCTGTCTGTCTGTCTGTCTATCTATCTATCTATCTGTCTATCTGTCTGTCTGTCTGTCTGTCTATCTATCTGTCTATCTATCTGTCTGTCTGTCTGTCTGTCTATCTATCTGTCTGTCTGTCTGTCTATCTATCTGTCTGTCTGTCTGTCTGTCTGTCTGTCTGTCTATCTAGACAGATAGATGTAGCCTATTAATAAATCACATGGAGAATCCTAATCTTATATATATTTGCAAATCCCATCAAGGACAATGTAATTTACTTGCATTTACACACATAGATTAAAGGATTTATGAATAATTTGAAGGAGCCATACAGCATATACTGTACACTGTCATACAGCAAAACTACTAGGAAAAATGGTTCTTCACCAGAAGAGTGTGCTGTTTACCAAACTTTGGTTAGCACTTCATTTATGTCCATTGATCCAGAGCTGTTCAGTGTCCAAACAACCACTAGATTAATCTAGAGAGAGGTCAGTGGATCAGAGGTGAAGCCCTCTGCAGTGATGACCCTTCGGCAGGCCTGCTGCTTCGGGTTAACTCGTTAATCAGGTTGCCCTGCAAATCCTGTTTGAGGCGGCTGTTGGGTGTAACACGTTTATAAGACTTCGTGGTTAAGAGGAAAGAGCGGGCATTAGCAACCATACATTTGCCTTTAGCATTAAGAACCGCTACCATAACATTAAAGCTGCATTCAGCATTTTGTTTGTTTTATAGCAGTCGACCTGGACCTATTTATAAGATAAATTTATTCACCAAGGAAAAAAGTCCAGATAATGAGAGACATATTCTGCTGGACATAGCAGCTCCCCATGAGGTGACCTCCTCCATGTAAAATAAATCTGCTTTTATTAGACTACTTATATGTCTGGAGCCTTCATCTCTTTGGAGTGTACAGGAATTTCAAAAGTCCCGATTTTTCTGTGTAAAACACTATGCAGACTATAAATGATCGGCCCAATAACTCGGTCGTTATTTATTGGCGTGAACTCCAGTATTTCTGTCTCTGTCATTCATTAACTCTTACAGTCATTTCTATTTAGACAACGAATTAATTTCAAAATTCATGAAGACAACATAATGAATTTAAGAAGTGAGTTTTATTAATCACAAACATACTGTTCAAGAATTCACACAGGATTTATACCGGTCCCAAACCAATGGGACATTACATGAATTCAGTGAATGAAATACGTTTCATTTAAAATTCCAGCTGTCTCCAAAACAACCACAAACTCCACAGAAACTAAAATGAGTGAAAAAACATCTGAACTCAGCTTCCAAAAAATCTTGCTCAAGAGTTACAAACAAAATAAAAAAAGAAAGAGAACTGTGAGCAGAATAATACTGGAATTGGAGAAAATGCTCTTTTGGCAGTCAGTATTTGGTACAGCTCTCCCTGCTTTTTTTTCTTTCAAACCACAAAATTGTTCATTTTGTTTCCCTCACAGTACTCTAGTGACATATGCAGGGATATTGGGCTGTGTGTGACCCATACCTCGCTTTCTAACTTACTATACATATCAATCATATATCTCATGTCTAGTGAAACTATGAATTTCCAATTCCATCTGCTGAATTAACACTAGTGCTCTGTCCTCCTGAAACATTATTTCATTCTACATTTAGGCACTAATACATAATAGAATATCTACGTCAATGAAAAAAAAATCCCCAAATCAATGCACAACAACAGGTCTATTTACAAAAAATATCTAATATTAGATATGTGTGACCAAAACAGTGAGCACAGAACATTATCATTCCTCTCAAACACCTGTTATTTTCTAAATATTGACCTGGTTTAAGAGAGATGAATTGGATGTGATTTAGAAAAATTGTTCTGCATATTCCAATTAACTGCTACAGCATTTAACGATTGAAAACTGCATTATTGTCACTGTCTACAGAGGAAGGCACTTAAGAGGAATGATTTATGATTCTCTTCAGAAGTTAGCTTCAGAAGTTTTCTGAGAACATGGCAGAATAAAAAATGGTTTTACTCATAAAATATAATCAATAGCATTTAGTTTCAGCGGATTGTACTGTTTAAAATCTTCAAAAGTATGTGTGAATAGTCCAAATGTATCCATAATCATTGCTATGGAAGAAAATGTAAGTTTACATGGTTCTATGTTGTTGGTTTTTTATGTATGTAATAAGGCAGATCCCCTCTCTACCATGAACAATTGATTTTTTCCATGGAAAGAGTGTCATATTTGCCTCATTTAACGTTTGTTAAACCAGAAACTTCTTATGCACCGTGTAGCTCACAGTGGATCTATATACAACCAGTACAGTTAGCCAACAAACAAACCCTGTAATGTTAACAAGTAACATGGAGAGTGTTTCTCACTCAAATAAGAAAAAGAAATGATGTAGAGCGAGAGAATGAGAAGAAGAAATAATAATAATAATAAAAAAATAAACAACCTAGACAGTATATTCACTATATACAAGATAAACAGCTAGCATAGAAGGACACTTAAAATCAAGGATACGCAGCACTGGTCTTTCAAAATATTCTCCAGCTTTTTTGCTGGTGTTTTTCTGAAGATACTCACTGTCTAAGACTATCTACAAACATGAACATGGAACGTCCTTTCACTATTAACATGAAATCCCAGCAGTATAGTAAGTACATAAGACCTTTGATTGAAGCCGGTGTCGCTGGATATACAATTGAAAGGATTTGAAATCTGAATAGAAAACAAAACATCCACACATCGAGTGGTCTGGTACAGTATTTGCTTGTTGAATGACTGAAACAGAGGAAGGGAAGTTGGTGGAAATGGTTTCTTTCACAACCAAATTTAAAGAAAAAAATTACTGGCTTCCAGGTAAGTATTTTACAAATATTTAAAAAAGTAAAACTTTTTTTTTTTCTGTAGGCATTTTAAAATATATTCCATCAAAAATAGTCTGACAAATTTACCTAGTACAAAATAAATGTTTTAAAAATGACAGAAGATTTGAGGAAAACGTTTTCTTGCTGTATATCGGGTTCTAATTTTAGTAAAAAGGGGCTGTAAAAGTTGAATTAAAGAAACAAGTAACATCTAGTGTCTTTAAACAGTGATCAGATATGATTATTTGTCACCTTTGGCAAATACAAATTGTGTTGTCGCAGACGTGCCGTAAAGCGAGGCACATGCAATGGCAGCTCCGACGTCAATGTCCTCATTTGGAGATTTGTGTCTGCGAGGTATAATAGCGCCAATAACTTTCAACGTAATTCCACATCTCCTCCATCACCCGTCTTCCTCCTCTCAGATGACAAACGAGGATTTGTGTCGGAAATCCCCCTGGAAGAGAGAAGATTGCGTAAAGGAGGTTTAACTGATTCCCTGTCTTAAACTGCTAGACTTTCCAGGAGATTTCTTAAGCTCTTGGAAGCCTTAATAAAAAATAACATCTCTTTATTTTCCCATACCTCATCCTCTGTTCTGACATAGTCCACTCCATCTCCTTTCGCTGGAGCTTTGTAACTGAGGAGAAAACATATAAACTGTCAGTTTTATATATGCAAAACATTTTAGTCACTAATATGCATTTCAAATATCTGAACAGACTACATGTGATGTTAGGACTGAGCTGGAAACATTCAGGAGCTCCTTGGGTGATGAAATGGAAAAAAGCCATACAACGGTGAGTCAAAACTGCTCTAGGACAGAGTGTGACTCAGACAGAAGTCGCTGTCAAAGTCGTGTGCTTACTTGTTTCCCGTCTGCTTCTGGCTGGTGAAGTAGCCTCGTTTATAGGCACAAAAGATGCCCACTGTTATACACAGAAGGACCGTCACCACAACCACTATGCCCAGGATGATTCCAGCAATGTTGATGTCATCTACAAAAAAAAAACCAGGCGTGAGATCATGGCTTTGCAGGGTGTCTTTATCACATGTGAAAAGGCGATCAAATTACGTACAAACTTCCATCATCTGCGGTCCACATTCGGAGATCCCAGCCTCATTCCTGGCTCTGCAGTAGTATTCTCCAGCGTCCTCCTTCCTGACCGCACTGAATTTCTGAAGATCAATAAATCACAGTGGTTTAAGTTGACAAATCATTTTGCGCAATGTTTGGGCGCAGTAAGATTTAAAAAATAATATTTTTATTTAACAAGGATGCATTAAATTGATTAAAAAATGAGCATGTTATAATAGTTTTTCAAATAATAATTGTATTTGTAATTGTAATTGAAATAATAATTACATTTCTCTTTAACTTTCTTTTCAAAAATGTGTATTTTAAAAATGGTGTGCATTTTTAAATAAATTAATTATGGCTAAAATATGACAAGAAAAAACACTGCAAGATATTAACAATGAACCAACAATGTTTCTGTGGACTAAACTTTTTTGGTAACATTTTAGTATTGGGACCAATTTTCACTATTAACTAGTTGCTTGGTAGCATACCTATTAATAATATATTGGCTGTTTATAAGTACTTATAAATATGACCATATACTACATCCCTAATACCTAAACTTAACAACTACCTTACTAACTATTAAAAATCAGCAAATTAGAAGTTTATTGAGGCAAAAGTCATAGTTAATGGTTTGTTAATAGTGAGAATTGGACCTTTAAAAAAGTGTGGCCACTTTTAAAATTAATATACTAAATGTTTAAATATTTGGTTTATTTTTGAACTCTTGCATCAACTAAAATGTTTTTAGTCACCTAAAATTAGATGCCAAAACTGATTAAAATGAATGAAATATGACGTGATAAAATATTAACTAAATTTAAAGGATCTTTTCATCAAAAAATTTTAACCTAGAAGCATCTTTGTGTATGCATATATTATAAAAGCAAGACAGAAGTGTTGAACGAGGCTCTTGCAGATCTTAAAAGACACACAGTTAACTCCTCAGAGGTTGTCTCCTCAGGGGGAAGAGGCTTTACTGCAGCGCAGGTCAGACTTTAAAAAGTGGTGTGAAGGTTGATGAGGGCACAGAGTACAAATGGCAGAGAATGGCACTCTGGAATGTGCAAATGAGGGCAGCAGATTCCCTTCATGGCTGAGCCCATCGCACATCAACTGGCTCCCCAAAAATATCCCTACGCCTACCCCATCGCCTCTTTTTCTGAACTCACCAGAGTGCCCATCTCTCCGCTCAGGGTGTAGGTGGAGTTGAAGAACTTTGGGCTGCTCTTGGGATCCTCCGGGATTTCCTCCTTGTTGCGGAACCACTGGTACTGGGACTTTGGGAAGCCCTCATCCTCCAAGCAATGCAGCTCTGCGGGTTTGCCTACCGGGACGGACTTGGGTATGGAGCATCTGGGCACGACGGGCTTGACTGCATGGCACACAAGAGATCATCTCAGAGAAAAGAAAGCATCCTCACACACATGCACCTTAGTGACACCAACTGCAAGCATCCTGGCCAACTGAACATGCTGCTCTTTCCCCTTTTAGACCCCTGATTAAACTCAGATGCTGTTTCAGAGGTTTCCTCATATAGCCCTGAACACACCCTGTAGAGTTAGCGCTGCAAGCATCCTCAAATGTGCGCCAAGGGTGGGTGCGTTGGCCTGCCGCTCTGTCTCATGTTACATCGTAGCAGTTGGGAAGTACTAACAATGCTACATCTACAACAAATTCAAAATTCCTCTCAAAGGTATGTATACTAAAGACCCATTACAGCACAAGACAGGGTGAACACTTCATGGACTGAGCAATTCACGGATGAAGAATTATTTGAGTGGAACCCTCACCTCTTACAGTGAGTGATATCAAAATCTCATCAAAGGATTTCTGGTCGTTTGGGGCAGTGACTTCACAGCGGTAATCAGCAGTGTCGGCTCTTGTTGCGTTGAGAATGACTAAGGTCGCAGGTTCTCGAATTTTCGCTCTCTTTTCCAAGTCACCTGGAGAAAATTAATACAAGTGAGAAGATTCATAGCTGGCTGAAACAGTTGGATGAAAAGCTGCTAACACTGATACAAAGCGGTGTTCGTAAAATGTGGGACTTAAATTATACTCCAAAAGTCCAAATCCTTATTAAACACTAATAGAATGTGAGAAAACACAATATGTTTCAATTTATTAACAATATGAATACTTTATAATAAGTTTCAATTTGACAACAGTAAAAGTTAAACAGTTAAAGCAATAGTTAACTTGCATTAAAAATGAATGATACAACATTTATTAAATTTAAGTTAATGTTAATTTATAATAACTAATAAATAATATTAAGAATATATAATATAATACATACTACATTATTCACTCTTCATAATTTCTGTTTTGAAAATGTATTAGTACACAAACTACACATGCAAATTAACATTTACTTAAAAATAATAAACACTGTAAAGGTATTGTTCATCATTGTTCATTCAAGTTAAATATTGCATTAACTGTTAGTATAAATGTTAACAAACTAAAATGTATTATGCTTAGTTGTACCATATTTTTAATACATTAATCTGGGTTAATGTATAAATATATTATTGTTTTTTCCTCATTCAAATTTATGTATTAGTACTTTTAATTTATATTTCACTGAAATTTTAGAAAAGGTTTGGGGTCAGTAAGATTTTTTTTTTTTTTTGGAGAGAAATTAATACTTTTATTTAGAGGTATTGAGTTGATTAAAAGTGACAGTAAAAACACTTTTAATCTTACAAAAAAATCTATTTCAAATAAATGCTCTTCCTTTCTATTCATCAAATAATTCTGGAAAAAAAAAACTCACTGTTTCCACAAAAATATTAAGCAGCACTGTTTCCAACTTTGATAATATTAAGAAATATTTCTTAAGCAACAAATCAGCATATTAAAATTAATTCTGAATGATCATGTGACACTGAAGACTGGAGCAATGATGCTAAAAATTCATCTTTTGCCATCAGAAGAATATATTAAAACAGAAAACAGTTATTTTAAATTGTAATAACATTTGACAACATTACTGTTTTTTACTGCACTTTTGATCAAATAAGTGCATCAGAGATTTTAAAAAATACATATTAAAAAATCTTGACGACCCCAAATCTTTGTATAGTGTTTTTTTTTTGTAGAAATTAACATTAACCAACATTATTAAAATGCTGTTGAAATTTACTGTTATTCCATGTTAAATATTGCATAAACTGAATGTTAGCAACTTGAACCTTATTATAAAGCATTACTCAATGTGTTGTACGACACAGTGTTCAGTAGAGTGTTGTATAGCTTACCTGCTATTTCTTTTTCAAAATATACATAACTTGGCTCTCCCTTCTTAATCTTCTTCCATTCTATTCTGGGATTAATAGTGGAGATTGACTCTATCATGCAGGACAGCTCGATCGCTGCATGGGGAGAGAAAACGAAAGAGCTCGTGAGCAGCTCCAATGGCCAGTTTATTGTTAGAACCAGCAGCTAATGACTGCTGGAGAACAAATTACTCAGCCTTACATTCAAACTCATTGACCCATGGTTTATCATTCGTCGTCTTGAGGATGACTGCCAAGGTGCTGATGTAGCCTGCAATGAGAAGACACAAACAAACATCAGTTTTATGTTGAATTGAAAACTTGACATTTTTGGGGGGGGGTGTCGTTACGGTCTAAACCACACGTGATATTGGTACCAATGTATTTCTCTAAAGATTTCTGAAACTCAATTAACAGTCGAGCCCAGCGGCCAAACCCTCTACCCTGACAGCACACATTCTTCGCATCACTGTGAGCTGTGAACGGATATGTTACCAGCCATTTTTAGTTTCACTCTCACAACAAACATCACTGATGTAAAAGCGTCCCACCACAAATAATTGTGTAGACTGACAAGCAGTCTCCGTTCTGTTATGAAAAACAGCTGACTGCTTTAAAGTGAAGGCCAGGGGGCTCGCTAAGTTCATGTAGTCGCTAATGAACATGCTAAATCAAAAAGGTCAACTTTGAAGTTCATACTAATTTTAGAAATTTGTGTCTCATCGTTTTTGTCCAACATCAAGAAAATGTTTAAAATAATTTCAATGAATCTAGTAATGAAGGTTCACAGAGGAAGAAAAACACTGTTATATTTGCATAGAACATGACCTATAAACCTTATCACTTTCTTTACCATTTTAAAAGGTTAAAGGTTAACTCCTTATGAAAAGCTGGTTGGTTAAAAGCAATTTTAGCACTACCATGGATAAGCAATTGAACGCCATTCATAATCAGCTACTGGAATAAGGTAATTTTGTGTCATAATCTTCCATATAAATATCAAAAACATTGTTTTTTATGAAAGAGCATATATTCAGGGCACTGAAATTTTAATGGCCATCTGATTGCTAGGGATAATTTTTATGAATCTTTGATGATTGTATTTTGGGCCAAGGCTCTTGAGAATTCATCCATCTAACACAGAACAAGGCTAGCAATACAACAGAAGTAGCAGCAAATCTGACTGAGAAACCACATCAGTGTGTTGTGGTCAAGAAAGTGAGAAAGACAGTATGATGAAGATCACTGTCAGAAATTCTTTTGTTCCTGAATACCATTATTAATTTACACAATATAACTGTGTTGTGAATATGCATTTTTATGTACACATTGACATAGGAACAACCAGAGAGTAAAGACTGATGTCATTCTCACAAATCAAAAGTTTACATCACAGTAACAATTCTCAGTTCATTTCAAACCAGACAGAAAAATGAAAAATGACTCAGTTGAACTTAGTAATGGCTCAGAATGATTTACTGAGTAAGTTTGAGGATGCTTCATGAGTCTTTTGACCAAATCATTAAAAGAATCAATTCATAAGAGTCATTTGATTGCGAATCAGGATATTACTACTGACATTGTGCACACACAATAGGATTCAGTGTTATTTTAGTATTATTTATTTATTATTAATGTATTGATTCATATTTTGAATTATTATATTTTCATTTTAATTTCAGTAATTTTTTATGTGCTTTTGATCTTTTTATTAGTTTATTATTATTTCTATTTAGCTCACATTTATTTTATTTCAGTTTTAGTTTGAAAAATTTCAGTACTTCAACTTCAAACTTGTTTCAGTTATTTGCCAAGGCAACATATCAACTTTTCATTTAATTTTTTATATGTTTTATGTTTTTCAGCTAATATTCATATTCTCATTTCAATTACCATAGTTTAATTGTTTTAGTTTTAGATAATAACAGCACCGGTTTACTCTGATGAAATCAGCATGTACAAACAAAGTTTTCCTGACTATATTGAATAATTGTCACATATTTTTAGCCGTATTTGTGACCATTGTAGTGACAGACTGGGGCCCTGCATAGACTGAAGAGCTAAAACAATGCTGTTTATTGTGTATAAAACAGTATGAGATGGATGTCATACTTTAAAATATTAAAAATTGTCTTCACAATTTCCTTTAGTCAGATAGATCAATTAGGCATGACTAAATATTAGTCTTTAATTCAGAACTTATAAGAAGAGATGCAGATAATTGCAATGATGTAACAGGAAAGGATGTAGGATGTGCCCAAAAAAAACAACAACAAAAAAAAAAATACATACCTCACACACAAACACATCCACAGATGCTATTGCTTAATGCTTACATCCTCTTTTACAATCACATCCAGCCATATGGAGGACACAAAGACCACTGGCCACTCTAGATGGGCAGGAAGTGGTGACGATGTCTCCCTTCTCCTTTTTCTGCCTGCCACATCCTGTCCTATCATATCATCAAATAGGAGGCTGGTGCTCAGCACTACAAAAACCATAGCTTGTGTCAGTAACGTTCGCCTCCGTACACCTCACCCGGTGATATAAGGTCTGTCCTGTCGGGTAAAGTCTCTGTGGTCTGATGCCATTTGAAGAATAATTGAGCCCTCAAACAAGACAGGTGCTCGATGACCTACATATCCTGACCTCTCTCTTCCTGTTTGGAGAGCACAGCTGGATGAGATGTGACAATCCTAGCCAAGCTTTAATCTTCCACTTCTTCCTTTAGAGGCATAACTGTTGGTTCTCTTCAGTAATCTTAGTGTAATGCCCCGGTAAAATCCTAGGCATTACTGAACTGAATAATATAATAGACAGAGAGAGCTTCCACGACTTAGCCTAATTTCCATATCTACATAATGCATCTGCATGCTTTTAAACTCAATGGATAGTGTTTGTGGCACAATGTTGATAATCACAAAATTTAATTTCCACGTATCCCTCTTTTTAATTTTTTTTAAAAAAAATGTCTATATATGAGGTATATTGGAAGTGAATTGGGCTGTAAACACTAAAATACTTACTGTTTCAATAGTATAGCCACAAGTTGTAAACAATATGCATTTTAACATGATTTGATTGTGAAAAAATGCTTACAAACATTTATGTGTGAAGTTATATCAAGTTATATTTATTAAAAACAAATAAACACAAACACACACACACGTTTTGAAATAAGTGTCTTATGCTTACCACTGCTGAATTTATGTGATCAATCAATCAATCAATAAATAAAAACAGTATTGTGAAATATTATTACAATTTAAAATAACATTTTTCTGTTTTAATATATTCTTAATATAAATTATTTCTGTGATGGCAAAGCTGAATTTTCTGCAGCCTTTACTCCAGTCTTCAGTGTCACATGATCCTTTACAAATCTTTCTAATACACTGATTTTGAAATCTTTTGTAACATTATAAATGTCTTTTATAGACACTTTTGATAAATTTAATGCATCCTTGATAAATAGAAATATGAATTTTATTTAAAAAAAATCTTACTGAACGATATCATCAAACTCCACACTTTTTATTTATTTATTTTTTTAATGAATTTTTTGAAGTATTCAATATCACGCCTGGAATACTTCTTCAAAACCGCACAAATGGACCACCTTGGAATTAAACTGCATGATGGTATAAAAAGGTCAACAAAAGGGTCGCCCTGTTCGAGGAGGCCATTTTCTAATCCTGGCATCGACATCTAACTCAGCATGATGGTCTATGGAGAAACATTACACCACAGAGAAATGAGTTATACGGCCAGAATCACGGGGCTGTTTGGACAGCCTCCACAGTGCAGCGTTTAAACCCCACCACACCCTGCATCGTGATCTGTGACCGGCGTGCAGAACCGTCGAAACACATTCTGCTCCAATGCAGCCTGTCAGAGAGCATTCAACACATGCGGTTCACTCAGCAAAGCATGAAGTGGATAATATTCCTTGTTATTTTTAAACTGCAGCATTGATTCATTTTGCTGGGGGAAGGAGGGGAAGCTGTTCACTGGCTGAGAAAGAGATGCCCACAGAGCCATTCATTACACATCCCGGGTCTACTTCACTGGGATTTGATTGGATGTTGATCGTATCCAACTGGAATAGATTCTAAAGCTGGAGGAGCGATATCACATGTAAGAGCCAAACTCGGGCTCTGCCCCCGCAGCTTTAAAATGATCTGCATGTTTGTAGCCCTGAACAATTCATGATGTGCAAGAGGTCGCAAATCCTCCTCCACTGACACATGGATAACTGTACAGCAATATTCCCAGTGTGACTTCGCTGAGGAGTGTGTTTCTAACACTACACCCTCCGAGCCTCTACGCACACTTGTGTGGATGCATGGTATAAACATGAGTGTTGGATTTCTAAACCATTGAGAAATAACAAAGGAGACAACGTGTTTTAAATTCACATTTCGTCTCATGGGCATTTTGGCATTTGTTTTATTTTTTGATGCTAACAGGAGGAATTAAGGCTCTGTTCTGAAATCTATTGGGCTACCTACCACCTACATAGGAAGCTGGCTTCTAAGGGAGCATCTTAATGGACAAAGAGCCTCACAGTGTTCGGCAGCAGCGTCTCTTTAAGTTAATTTTCTTTATGAACAGCGCCTTCGTTACCTCGTTTGTGAGAAATGTCACGTAGCTTTTAAGTTGCTAAACTATTTTACTAATAAAACTGATAGCGCTAACAACATAAGCGCGTATGTATGTGTGTGCGTCTGTGAGGGATGTAGCCTACATGTGCTTTACGTAGCCTACATAATAAAACATAATTTTTGGCCAGTGTTGTTGTGGGTTTTGGTTATTTTGCTGTTGTAAGCTGTAAAAGCCTTTGAAATAACTGAAATAATTTGGGGAACTGATATTTTCATGTAATGCGGTCAAGATGCATTTCTGTTGAGATAAGGCTCCTTGTGAAGCCAGTCACCTCAATACTTGACATGGCGGTGTTAAACCCCCTCTACAAATAATCTCCTGCGTAGGACATCCCACCTGCTCCAGGGAAAGTAGCTTAGCTGACCTCTCAGAACTCACGAAAACAACGGCATCAACAAAAGTGTAGAGGTTTAAGCTTTGAGTCAGTAATGGTGGTGTTTTTACAGCTGTGCATGGCTCTTACTCTCCTGACGCTGCCCAAACGAATTACCTCAACGGTCTACATTTTTATCTCCTTTATTTACACATTTAGGTCTGCTAGGGTTTTATTTGCATGGGTGTTACAAGTCAGAAAGGTTCAACAAAGACTCTTTTGCATAAGCACATAAGATTAAAGAGAAAATCTTCATTTGTAAAGGTCTGAAGTTGAATATTCAGTCGCTTACAGTCTAAAAAACTCCCAAGTTGCTGGAGAAATGACAGTAATGACCTCTTTCTCTGCCCTCAGACTCGTCAGTTTCATCTAATCTCAAGTGAAGACATCTAATAATGAAAGCTGAGAGGAGGGTATACCTCAGGGAGATAGACACAGTCATTACATCGGCTGTACATCTTGTTCATTTCTCTGTAACCCTCATGTTGGATCTATCTGTATTCTCTGGTTTTTATTCAATTGAGAAAAATGATTCTGTTGCGCAACATATTCCCAAAGTCCCATTACTCTAAATGTTGTGAACTGCTAGATTTCTATCATGGAAGAAATGGGTTTGTTTCTTGTTCCACCAAGACTAAAAATAGTAGCGTTCAGCAAAGATAAGGCAATCTCCACAACGAAAATACCTCTGATATTCCTTCAGCTGCTGAGCAAATGTCACTAGGCGTCACTTCAAAGTGCGAGTGTAGAACAAGCAGGCATTCCTCTGATGAAAACACAACACTGACTTGCTGTGGTCTACAGTAGGAGGAATGTTCATTGTCTTTGTGAAGATGTGCAACCTTTGTAAAACACTTTTTTTTCTTTTTATACTTATATTTCTTATAGAGCCTTTACATAAGGAGTGTTCCTGTGTTCAAAAACAAGTAGACGAAGAGCAAGGGAACGAAACAGAAAGCAGGGGAATTGAGACACCTTTTTAAAAGTTTGACTATTTTTAACTCGACACAGCGTCTTAGAAACACACCACCGGTGGTGGGACGCTCAGAAAATGGCATGCAACAGCTTAAGATGTGTGTCAACATATAGTCAAATATATAGATTATATATAAATATACTGCAATATATATAATATAAATATAATGTATATAATGTTTATTGAAGTTGTAAATAAAACAAAGATTGGAGTGTTTTTCATGAAAATACTATTTCAGTTTACTAAAAATGTCACATTGAGTGTGTTCAACGTAATTTTTTTGAAGCAATTTCTGAGTGAAAATTGTTTCTATACCATTTTTCTCAGTGTTCACACACACACACACACACATATATATATATACACATACAAACATATATGTATAAATACACCTTTTTAAAAATATAAATATAATTTCTCTCTATCTGGATAGATAGATAGATAGATAGATAGATAGATAGATAGATAGATAGATAGATAGATAGATAGACAGATAGATAGATAGATAAATAGGTAGGTAGATGGATTTCTAAAACGACACATTATTTAAATACATATACAAAAATATTAAAATTATCCAAATTAAACTATTTAAAGAACTTAAAAAAAATATTACGATTTTTTTTACAAATTAAAGATGGATGGAAGCTATCCTCAAGCAGTTTGGTAAATCTAGGTAGACTAGACTAGGTTGCACATGTGCAACAGGATTCATTTGCATTACTTCTAAATTTGGTGGTCTGTGAAAGTTCACTTTTCGCCAGAGGCTCTGCTCTTTGCATTTGTAATTTTTGCATTCACGTGTAGATGCTATAGGCACTCTTGGAGGTATTTGAGGGCTAGACTCCAGCCGAGCTCCCTTCTGATCTAGCCAGGTCAAAGACTAAGCTTGAGTTGAGCCAGTGAGAGAGGGGCAGCGGTGTCACAGAATGCCTGAGTACATGTCACTTTGCGTCAGCATTAGTTACTGCAGGAGGCCCCCTTCCCTTTTGTCCTCCAGCCGACTGGAGTTCACAGGACCGGTGTGCGTATCTCCCACTCCACATCTCTGTCCTGTATCGCTTTATGCCCCTTCTGCATGCCAACAAGCTTCAAATGAGGTGAGATTTTGACAGCCAGGTATGATTTTGGAAGATCAAAACAACTGAGTATGGCTTCAGTTGATTGCATTTGGAAATATTATATTTTGGCACCAAAAAACAGTACAGGGAAATTAATTTCACAGATAAGTCATATTAGAAATACTTTCCACCTCACATTCCAGTCACATGAAATAACTGGGCTTGATTATATCACCACTTTTTTTCCCAATAAAAATAGACCCCTTGTTTAGTGTCACACATCACATGGTTGAAGTCCACATGAACACCAATCGAAACCTTTGTTTTGTGACACAGTTTCAGGCAGTGGGAGTGAATGAATACTAAATTAATCGGGACAGGGCCTGATGGCAGAACAAAAGCATTCCTGATAGCAACAGTACAAAGGCGGATCACTTTTGAATGGCACAATTTCACTTTTTTTAATACAAATATCTGTTAAAATTGAATTTACTGTTTTATTTTTTAAAACCGTGAAAGTCAAAACATTATATAAAAATACTTACATTTATGAAACAAAACAATAAATGATGAAATAAAAAATAACATTTTAAAATAAAAAGTACTATGGACTGGCCATCTTTCCATGGTGTTTCTCTGCCTTCGGTCTGAGATGCTCCAGCATTACTTCAACCTTATATAGGAAAATAAAAAATTAAATAAAATAAATAATAAAAAATAATTAAAATAATAAAATAAAATAAAATATATATAAAAAATACAATACAATAAAATTAAATTAAATAAAAAAATAAATTAAATACAATTAAATAATAAAATAAAATAAGACAAAAAAATAAATAAAATAAAATAAATCTAAAGTGTGTACATGGCCCTGAGATCCCAAACATCAGTAATTCAATATACTTTTTAACATGTATTTTTTTTATAATGCATAGGAAAAGCCTTGATGTATCAACTTGATATTTAAGTGCTTTTCAAGCTATTAAAATGGCCCTGGGGTCTCAGAGACTCCCGCACAGAACATGATGGTTAAAATGCAGCCTCAATTAACCACCATCATTGAACGTCTCCCAACACAGGTAAGTGATTATTCAGAGGGCAGTTGTACGTAGCAAGACCATGAGTTATTTTCCACAGGGGTGAGAACAGGTTACCGTTGGAGAAGCGTTTGCTATTTATAGCAGCTGTCAACAGCAGGCAGAGACTGTGCAGCATACTAATTGGTTGCATTTGCAGGTAAGTCAGAGCTGTGCATCTCCTCCCGTCCCATTTGTGGGCAGCTGGGAGCACTGACCGTCCCCCGATAAGATCTACTGGAGGCTTATTTTTCACCCTCGTGGCTCTCAGATGCCATTTCAACAACTGCTTTCCACAGAAACTGATAATGAGAGATATGAAATGCATTTGCATACATGCACACATTATTTAGACTATGCTTATCTCCTCCGTCAGCGTTAAAAGGCCCTAATTTAGCTCACCAAATCGGCTGATCGGAGTATCCCGTATTCGCCGTGAGGCTCCAGCCGAAATCTGTAAATCGTGTCGCACTCAGCTCCAGAATTAGCCGCTCACTGCTTTCAGCACAGATGGCGTCATCCCCGCTCACTGCAAATGCCTCACATTCTAGTACAAGCACACTGACCTCTTCCTTAATCCTAATTAGGACTGCAATTTCTGCCAGAGCCTTCTTCAAGAGTGGTGGCAGTACAAGTGTGTGCTTTGAAACATAAAGAAAAACCTTGTCTTCTCGAACTTGTGACATTAAACAATATGAGATGGTGACGTGTCTGGATTTCTGATGACGTCTTTACGATGATGGATTAGAGCAATACATACAAGCGTCATTGCAGCCGGCCTGCGTGTTTCTCTAAATAATGGGCTATGACAAATACATAGGCGAATTGCACTAAATCCCTGAGCAGGCTTAATAAATCGAGAGTGAGCTGAAGTCTAAAGGACATTAACTCGTATATTCTCTCAGCTGTTAGAGTCCTAAAAGGGCCCAGTGCTGGAAACAACATCTATTGTTGAGCATGTGAATTGTGTAGCAAAACAGCTAGGTGCGGATTGGCTGACAGCTGAATAATGCCACCCCACAGTCGCTGGAGACTTGTTGATTTAGCAGGGATATGCACATAATCCTCCTCACTTCCTGTTCAAAAGAAATGCCCCAGAATGCAACGGGGTTGGTGAAAAGAGTACCCTGGGGGTGACTCTTTGTATTGTTATGTTTCACAAATGTAATAAACATTTGGTGAAAAAAAATAAAAGTTTGTGTGTACATCTTGTTAATTTTGAAAAGGTTATTTTAAGAAATTATAAAATAAAATTGATAAAATATATATAAAAAAATATTTTAACCTCAAGTTCTGTTGAGAATTTTACATTTTAAAACAACGTTGTACATGTAAATATATTAATAAAATAAATTAATTATATAAAAAAACTACAATGGACTGGCCATCTTTCCATGGTGTTTCCCTGTCTATAGTCCAAAATGCTGGGATAGGATTTTTTTTTTTTTTTTTTTGAAATATAGCATGCTAATCATGTAATTGTAACTTTTACTCACAATAATCTAACAAAAAAGTTATATAACATATTAAAACATATATACCCAAATGTGACCCTGGACCACAAAACCAGTCTTAAGTCGCTGGGGTATATTTGTAGCAATAGCCAAAAATACATTGTATGGGTCAAAATTATTGATTTTTCTTTTATGCCAAAAATCATTAGGACATTAAGTAAAGATCATGTTCCATGAAGATATTTTGTAAATTTCCTACTGTAAATATATAAAAACTAATTTTTTGATTAGTAATATACATTGCTAAGAACTTCTAAGAACTTCATTTGGACAACTTTCAAGGCGATTTTCTCAATATTTTGATTTTTTGCACCCTCAGATTCCAGATTTTCAAATAGTTGCATCTCGGCCAAATATTCTCCTATCATAACAAACCATACATAAATGGAAAGCTTATTTATTCAGCTTTCAGATGATGTATAAATCTTAATTTCGAAAAATTTACCCTTATGACTGGTTTTGTGGTCCAGGGTCACAAATAAAATAAAATAAAAACAATGGAGTAAACAAGACAATATCTCAGTCTCTATAGAATCACGCTCTCAATGAGTAGTGACTAAACCAGCAGCAGGAAGCCTATAAACTGCTTAATAGACCCGGTAGCAGCATTCACTCCTCTCTTCAAGATACAATCAGTGCTAAAACAGCAAGCCAAGCAAAAACCCCTGAACTCTCATTGTCTATTGTACAGCGCTGGCCCCCCATAGCATCTCTTGTTAATTGCCTTTTGTTTGCACTCTTGTACAAAAGCCATGTTGTGTAGTGCTACTCGCTGCTCTGAACAGTTGGAGCTGAAGTTGTTGCTGCTGTTATAAAAATCTTTACCTCTGCCACATGCATCTGTTATAAAATAGATAGCATTTAAAAATGAAATCAGTATGACTATTGGCTGAAGAACAACGTTGGTTTGTATCAGTAGTCACTAGTCTTTTTTAAAATTATTGTTCATGTCTTGCACACAATGTATTTAATTTTTAAATAATACAATTTTCTCTTTACATCAAATTCATTTTCATAACTATATTTGAATACAATTAGAAAAACAGCTTATATGCTGCTATACAAGTAGTAGAGTAAAAGGTATGTTCCTTCATGACCACTTCTCTCTTTTCATTTGTAAATGTGCAAATACAGGCCACATTCACTTCTGGCTCTATAGCAACACCATAAAATATGCCTTCTCTCTCCAGCACCTTCACTTTGCTTCAGTACCAATGATGAACTAGCACAGAGTTTAAATCAGGACCACAAACCCAATCAATCCATGAACACAGTTGTGCAAATACTGTATATAGCTGGTTATGCAAGCCTTTCATTTGGAAAACAGCCAAACACACAGACGTTGAGGTTTTCAGCAACACTAAAATGCAGCAGAAAACCTGTTTATCTGAGTAAATTAATTAACATGAACAGTACTGTGACAGTCTTCCGGGCTTTTGAATCTCCAAAGGGTCTCTAATGTAAACGAGAGAGGGTCTACTCTCAGTATGATTTATACTGTGTTTAACCGACTCGCCTGTTTGAGGAAGGCTTTTGGATCTGTTTTCTTTGATATCAGATTAATGCTCATCCTCATGCCAGATCCAGAGAGGTAATGCAGAACAGCCAGGCATGATAATGTGTGTGGGTCTGATAGGGGTGTAAGAAAATATCAATACACGTGAGTATCGCAATATTTTGTTTGGCGGTAGGGTCGCTGCGCGGCTGCAGCTTTCTTTCGTGTTGGGGGTGTTTTGTGCAGGTGGGGCGGTGCTCGCGTCGCGGTCTCTGCGATTTCACGCGGAACATCTATACAAACTGAAAAACCTGTGAAATCCAAGTTGAAAGGTTCTGAGAATGTTCAACATCTGTATTTTTTTTGTTTTTCAATTGTTTTGTTTTCTTTAGGAATCCAGCAAGCACTTTATTTTTCATTAATACTAAGCAGATGTAATTTTTTGTTCAGATCAAATGTTATGACATTGTATATTACAATTGTAAACTTAAACTGTGAACCTTTAAAGCAGGGTCTAAAAATATATATGGTCCTTTTATAAAATACATTTTATGCATACATTTAACTAAAGAATCCTGCAAGCACTTTAATTTGTCCCCCTTGACTCGTACTGCACAAAAAGTGGTTCAATAACATTGAATGTTACAGGGACTGATTATTGCAAATGCAGATCCCACTGTGTTCTGGTTAAATAATTTTTTTTTATTTATTGCTAAGGTTTGCATATGGTGGTGTGCTCTTAATGACAGCTTTCCTAAAAATATATCCTATTCCTAAAATAAGAAATATCCCAATATATCGCCTTGCTTACAGTATCACAATGTATCGCAACATATCGTATCGCAACCCCTGTATCATGATACGTATCGTATCGCCAGATTCTTGCAAATACACAGCCCTACGGTCTGAGACAACAGACAACAGGTGAGTCAGTGTTTGGACAGACACTGCAGGTGAGAGGTCAACCAGGGAAAGCTACTTTCAGGGCTGGATCGACTTTCTACAACTGTTGCAACTTTCCTTGTTTGCCGATTGTAAGGGATTGTTCAGTCCAAATTGAAAATCCTGTCATCATGTTCTGTTTTAAACCTATATGGCTATATATACCCACACAATTTTTTTTTTTCAAAGTAGTCTCTCATGCTCACCGAAGCTGCATATATTTGATTAAAATTATAGAGAAAACAGTGATATTGTGAAATATTATTACAATTTGAAATAGCTGCTTAATATGTTAATATACTTATAACTTTAATATATTTCTGTGAGGCAAAGCTGAATTTTCAGCAGCTGTTACTTCAGTCTTAAGTGTCACATGATCCTTCAGAAATCTTTATAATATGCTGATTTGAAGCTCAAGAAACATTTCTTATTATAGTCAATGTTGAAGATGGATGTGCAGGATAATATTTTTTTTTTTTTTTTTGTGGAAACATTTTATCTAGTGTTCTTGGATGAATAGAAAGTTCAAAAGAAGAGCATTTATTTGAAATCTAAATCTTTTATAACATTATAAATATTTACTGTCACTTTTTATCAATTCAATTCATCCTTGCTGAATAAAAGTATTCATTTAAAATGTTGATCCCAGACTTTTGAACAGTAGATTATAATTTAAAAATATTCATATAATATATAAACTAAATAATAAAAAGGCCAAGATGTCAAGAATATTAAGCGAATAAACTTAAATTTCAGTCAGTTTCTCAGATAAAACATTAGATTCAGAAGACAAGACTTACAGTACAGTGTACATACGTCACATGAACCAGTTTTATGGTATTTTTGTGGCCTTTTGAAGCATTAATTCTCCAGACCCCATTCACTGTAATTGCATCAAAAAGTGTTTCACATAAAAAAAATATTTGTTAACACTTTAGTAAGGGACCAATTCTCACTATTAACTAGTTTCTTGTTAGTATGCCTATTATTAACATATTGGCTTATATTAGTGCTCGGCATTTCCCATCCTAATCCTAATACCAAAACCCAACTTAACAACTATACTAATCTATTATTGGGAACAGTTTTGCAAATTGAGGGTTAGTTTTTTGATACTTAAAAGTCATACTTAACGGTTTGTTAATAGTGAGAACTGGACCTTAAATGAAGTGTGACCAAATATTCTTATGTAATCAAAATATTCATATAAATTCCATTATAAAACAGAAAGAATTTTCGAGCTTGTACTGAGAAGCTTTGTGCATAAACATCTTCAGTTTCATGTGCAAGACTGATCACTCCTCAGAGACTGATTGTCAACACTACCACAAATTAAAACAGTGAGAGTTTTGCATAAATCTGTAATATATACTCAAATTAGCTTCACAGTGAGAAAAAAAATAAATCTGTAATATATACTCGTGCTTCACCTAAAAAAAAAAAAAAGAAAAGGCTGGAATTTAAAGAGAGCGAGTTAGGCTGAAACAACAAATGTTCGCAAAGGCATGCTTCAGACTCAAATAGTTCGCATACGCCGTCTAAGTGGCCAGAGAGGGAATGCTGCAGTAAAACAGGTGGGGTGAGAGTGGGGGTTCACGGCTCGGGACGCACACCATCTGAGCACCACGCAAGCAGTGACCTCCCCAAAGGAACCACTTCATCACCTGCTCAGGAAGATCCCCTCTTGTTTGGGAAACGCTTTGCTCATGCTCACTCGGCGAAAATGTGGAGCATTCGATGCCCATCCGCTTGCCCGGACAGCTAAAACAAATGTGGACATTCCGGTGGACTGTGGGAGGATGTAAAAGACTGACATCTTGATGCAACCACAGGAAAGCACATGATATCATGTGCCTGTAGCAGCAGAGCAAGGCTGTGTGCTTCTATTCAACAGTCAGATTCTGTTGCTCTTTTCCCCATTTGCAGATATGCCAGAAGTGTTAACACTTGCAAAAACAAATGCAGCATATTTCAAATCATAAAATGTTCTTGGTTTTCCACAGAGGCGACATTAAAACTTGGACAGAGATCTCACAATCCTTCATGATTTACCAACAGTGACATTTCAACTGCTTTGGCGCTTCTTCAAGGCCCAGGAGGCCACGCTGATTAAGAATGGAGATTACAGACACATCTGATGTTAACATGACCAGCTTCAAAAGAATAAATCAGGGAAAGAATCACACTTACAAGTGGAGCTTGAGCCAGAAGTAACCAAATAAAGCGAACCAGTTTAAATGGATAGTTCACCCAAAAATGTAAAATATGTCATTAATTACTCACCCTCATGTCGATCCAAACCCCTAAGACCTTTGTTCATCTTTGGGAACACAAATTAAGATATTTTTGATGAAATCCGAGAGCTTTCTGACCCTTCATAGAAAGCAAGGGTCCTACCACGATCAAGGCACAGAAACGTAGTAGGGACGTCATTAAAATGGTCCATGTGACATCAGTGGTTCAACTGTAATTTTACGAAGCTACGAGAATACTTTTTGTGTGCTAAGAAAAGAAAAAGAACAACTTTATTCAACTATTTCTTCTCTTCCGGGACAGTCCTCCACCATTATCGACGCATGCACATGGTGCTGCTGACGTAGAACAAGCATACGCGATAATGGTGGAGGACCGTCCCTTACTACGTTTCTGTGCCTTGATCGTGGTTGGACCCTTGCTGTCTATGGTGGGTCAGAGAGCTCTTGGATTTCATCAAAAATATCTTATCCCGAAGATGAACGAAGGTTTAATTATTGACAACATTTTGTAAAGTAGGGATGGGTATTGATAGACATTTCCTCATTCATATGGGTATACTTCATTTACAATGTGCATTTAAAAGGTAAGTAATAATGATGCGAGGTAATGGTAACTGTATGTTGACACATTAACCGCTCTGTTTGAAACAGTGAATTCATCAGACTGATTCAAACTCCTGAGCTTTTAATGATTCATCAAAAGGACACAATTAGAGAGTCTTTTGTTTATGAATTGAACTACAATGGTTGTGCCGCATAGTTTTGATTCCCTAAAAAGGACCTTTTCATAACAATCATAAGTTTATATATTGGATGTTAACATGCATAGTTAAAAAAAATGAATCAGGGAAAGAACCACGCTTACAAGTGAAGCTTGAACCAGAAGAATCGGAATGTAGGGCTAGGTATCTATACACATTTCCTGATTTGATTCTGATTCATAAGGGTATGTTTCAGTTACATTGTTAATTTAAATGGTAAATGGTAATGTAATGTGAGGTAATGGTAACTGCTAGTTGTATTGAGAATTCATCAGAGTGATTCACACTCCTAAGCTCGTCAGCTTTTTTAACGACTCATCAAAAGGACCCACTCATAGGAGTCATTTGTTTTTGATTTGAATTACACTGGTTGTGCTGTATGGTTTTGATTCTCTAAAAAGAACCAGTTTATAAGATTTGTTAGTTTGTGAAACGAACTACACCGGCCACGCAGGGGTTATTAATAGCAGCCCATGTGGACAATAGTGGAGCAGGCCATTTTACCTCACACATTCAATTTGGAGGGCAAACTGAGGTAAAATATTGCTTCTTTTGCTGAAAAACTGCAGATTCAGCAAAAAAGTGGTGCAGGAAACACTGGCAAAGAGTAAAAGATTGACCATCGATAAAGTGTGCATTCAACTGTTTTTATCAAGATCTCACAATTATCATCATCAAATGTTGGTGCATTCGAGCTAATCCACAAACATAGAGCAGAGAAAACTACAGTAACAACTCCACCTTTACTGTAAGGATTTATACACATTGCATACATTTTGCATCGGTTGATCCAGATGTGCGTGCCTGCCAATTCCTAATGTCCTGACCCGTCTGCATGACGCTTATCTGTTTAAGCCTTTGCTGACCAGAGAGAATACAATGTAAACTCACTAATGAGGGTAGTTTTACGAGGGGAATAGTATTTCCTCAACTGCTGAAAATATCTCTCACTCAGTCAACTCTATTGCCGTCATTTTGGAATCTCCAAATTGGATAGCAGTAGATATAATTAACCCCACCCATGATAAGTGTAACACATGCGATGTCTACTTCTGATAGACAACTGCACTCTATTTTCCTGAAATGCGGCCAGATCAAACATCCAGCAAACTGATACAAGAATAAGTGCTTTAACCTACATTTTCTACCTCAGATTTGGAGTTTCCATTGCACTGATGTTCTCGACTTGTGCAGATATTCTCCCTCAACAATAGGATGTTGCCCATAGACATATGAGGAGTGATCTTGAGTGGTGCTGATAAGAAATAAGCTGCATGGTTGCCCACTTCTGCATGAATGACTCTGTAGCAGAGAATTTGTTTCACTGTACGTCTGTAGCAGTTTCATCCGCTCAAAAATTGAGATTCCAAGTGAAAATTCCATGAATGTGCACAGAACCATAAGATCATTGTGCAGTGGAAAAGAGGAAGAAAAAGAATCTATTCTCAACTTTGGGGAAAACTTTCACTTCTGAGGCATGCAATGGCTAAATGGGCTTGTACTTTCAAGGGACCAAGCTAAAAGGCATTATTTGTGTGTCTTCTTGGGCCTTATTTTTGCCATAAATTATTTGTTGTCTCTATTCTTTCTCTACTGTTTTATGTTTTAATATTTCAAGAAGCCACACATCAGTGTTCTCTTTGTTCTTCAGTCCACAGAACAACAAAGGAAAGCTGTAATTTAAGGTACTACACAACACGTCCTCAGACAATGTGGCTTCCTGGCTACTACTAGCTCAGTACTGTGAAATTAAACACAATAATCTAATCCACAATAAGTGCACTGCATCATGATAAAACATGGTAAAAAACTTATTTTTCTACACAAAATCAGACAAAGTGTCCCTTGAGCTTGGAGGCAAATGACTGAAACTAAACTTCACAGAAATTCAATTGAAGCATCAGCATAATTAGAAATTCTCTGTCCTCTAAAAAGACAATTTATGCAAATGCCATTGCAGTTCAATACTTTCAGAAGCCAGAAATTATCATAGGGCATTAGGAAAAATTGCTACAGCCAATCATTTCTACTATTTATGAGAACATCCCCCAGGCCATGCACACTCCCAGAGCTTTGCCAATGAAGAGGTCAAGTACAACAGATACAAGCTGTTAATGTAGTGCAATAATGCTAGCAAATACACATCAGTGTATATCTAATCCTAAATCGATACACAAACAAAATTATAATCCAGATCTTGCCTGAGCACTGCTACTCTGATATACACTTACATGAAACTATATTAAATATATTGATAATGCATAAAAATGCATATGGAAAACATCTACCTTGCAATCTGTAATCTTGATTATACTCAATTTAAATTTATATATTAAATCAGATACAAAGCTACACTTTTGCATTCCTTCTGTATTTATACTCTGTCTTGCTCTGATGTTTCGGTAAACATCAACAACAGCAACATCTTTTCCACTTCGGTTAGTTACAGTAAGATCTTTTAATTACATCCAGCATTCTGGCATTGTTTCCGTATCTCTGCACATTATTAGGACGTCTTAAATCTCAGCAAATCTTCTTAAAGGCTACTGACTGATTAGTTTCCTGCAGGAAGCGTCTCATGCACCCTATCTTAGTGACTCCTTTTAAGGTCATCTTGGTGTACGCTGATATGCAGCCGTGATGTAAACACATAGCCTGTATTGTCTGCTATAGGGCAAATCTCTGAGATAACATGTTCACCTTGGGACACCCCGAACAAACTGCTATGCATAACCGTCAGTTTTCAGAAAACCAGCAAAAAAATAGCTTTTTGCCGTGATACTTAGGCCCAATCCCATTTCTACCCCTTTTTCTACCCCAACACTTACCCCAACCCCTCCGTTTCGCGCGTTCATGTGAAGGGGTAGGGCTGTCTCGATTCTCTTTTGGTTGAAGGCGTAGGGGGAGGGGGAGGGGCCAGACAGCCCTTCAAACGAAGATTTTTCAGGACCACACTTCAAATGAAGGGGTATGAATTATCTCAGCATAAACCGGCTACAGCGGCAAATGGCTGCCCAAGCGAACAAAAAGACCCATAAATGTAAGCATTTTTGGCATTAATAAAAGATTTTAAAGAAAAGTAATTATTTGATTTATGTTACATTCAATCGTGTGTTCATATTTACAGTCATGTTATTCAAAGAAATGTTGGCAAAAATAAATGCTAATGTTAAATCATTACTGTTCGCACGATAGTGCCACAACACATTTTCATATGTGATCAGGGCGATAACCACAATAGACATTGAGGGGGACTAATCCTCACAATAATTAGAAATTGCTAAAACTTTTTCTCAAATATTGCCAATTCGAGAGAGAGAGAGATAAAAGTCTGTGCATCTCTCTTTACAATGAGTGAGTTTACTTCAAAAACAGCTATATCATCCTCTCGTTGCTAGAAAATATAATGTAGTGATTCAGTATTTAAACTATGTTATTAATAAAAGTTGCGGGGCAGCGTTGACAAGTTTCTTTGTTCCTGGGTGTGTGAGCTGCGTGTTCTGCGTGTGTGTGTCAGTAAGCAGCGCATTAATATAGAACGGTAATCAAAGGCTCTAATGCACACCAGCACACCAGTATAGGTGTGTGTATTGTAGGGGCTAATCGACGTATAATGATGTGTAACGGTATAGTAGTGGTGGGATTGGACCTTAGACTATAGAATAATAAAAGAACATGAATTGCAAAGTAGTTTTACATTAAATATCACTCAAATTTACATGTTTGATTTCATAGAACACAAGAAGTATGTGTTTTTGAAGAACGGTTTAACTGTTTTTCCCAATACAACAAAAGTCAATGGGGTCCGAAACAACAGTCCATTGACATTCAATGTAAAAACAAAAAACAGACACTTTTCAAAATACCTTCTTTTGTATTCTACAGAAGAAAGAACGCCATACAGGTTTGCAACGACATGAGGGTAAGTAAATGACAACAGAATTGTCATTTTGGGTGATCTATCCCTTTAATTTTCATTCTCATAAATTGGAAACCACTATACTCATAAAAACTAATTCGAAATTCCTGAGTTTTCCACATTGGCCAACTAATTGGTGTCATGACTGAAATGCTTTATTGTCAGTAAACAGTTGCTTAACAGCTTTATCCATAAAACCACCAGTCAAAACAAACCTATTCTGCCTATTAAATATACCATACATACATAGGCTTATATACACACTAGGGATGGGCGATACCTCTTATTTTATTTTCGATCCGATACCGATATTTTCAAGCCCAGTATCGTCGATACCGATACCGATTCCGATTCCTCTAGAGTCTAAACTAAACTGATCTTTTAAATTATTAACCTGTTAGCGTGCAGGTGTACCGTCGACGGTACACTGCCCCAGCAGGGGGTAAAGTTCGTCAGACACAAAAACAACAACAAACAAAATCTGAACATGTCATATATCTCTGGAAAGCTGAGATTCTTCTGATTCGAACGATGTAAGGCATTTTAAGATACAATCAACACAGCAGGTACAGTCAGGGTCTTTGTCAGACCACCAACAACCAAACAAACAATAACAAACATGAAATAACTCACATATGAAGCCTCCTGATCCATAAAATTCCACCAAAAACGGTGTTGTTACACTGCAAAGGGTCCAGAGATCCAATTCAGTTCAATATTTAGTCCATAACACATGTATATGTTGATAAACATCCACGGAATGTAGTAGTATCATTTCACATTAGCCGACGGAGCTATCCACTCTTCTGTGTTTTCCGTCTATTCTCATACAAACAAAAGGAATTATTTGATGTCAAAATGGCCGCTGAGATCTGACCTTTTGATTGACACCTCATTTGAACCAATAGCTGCATCTTAGAGGGGTCAGCATCCCGTGGAAACGAATGATCGTCCGGCTTGAGAAATGAGGCGGCATCTTGTTTGATGGACAGTAGATCGAACCAATTGCATTATAGTCTGCAAATGACTGTCGTTTCTGATAGCCAATGAGCTTCTAAACAGACTGATATGACGCTTTAGGGGGTCGGTCCAGGCTTTCATGCGCAAATCTTGATGCGCAGAACGATAAGCTCAGATGCGCTCTGGCGCATACGCACTGATAGCATACGGCTAACAGACAATGAGAGGCGAAAAATGACAAAAACACACTTTTTACACTAAAACGATGGTGAAAGTTGTTGAATAATGTGCTCGGCGTGACAGAGATGACCGAAGATAGCGATGTTTGAGGACATTTTTGACGAAGAGAGCCATTGAAGCGGACCCATTGTTTCAGCCATGAAGCGTGGAGCGAGCACCTCGACGCAACGCTGTCAACAAGTAAGTGTTTTATTATATAATATCATTATTTATATATATTATACATATTTATGTGTCTTATACATATTTTACAGTATATGTGTATGTGTTTTGATGCGTCCCTGGTCACTTATGTCCTGTTTGTTTGTTTGTTTGTGTGCGCTTGTTACCGGTGGGGATTTAAACCTGAATACACACAGACTCATTATAAATCACACAGAATGAAGCTTTTTGTGTGTGCGTGCATGTTGTTTTTATATACTGGTGGGGATTTAAACCTGAATACACAGACTCATGGGGACTTGTCACGGTGGGGACCTAAATTGAGGTCCCCATGGGTAAACAAGCTTATAAATCACACAGAATGAAGTTTTTTGAAAATCTAAAAATGCAAAATGTCTCCTGTGAGGGCTAAGTGTTGGTGTAGGGCGATAGAATATACGGTTTGTACAGTAGAAAAACCATTATGCCTACGGAGATTCCACACAAGGATAGTGAAACAAGTGTGTGTGTGTGTGTGTATGTATGTGTGTTTATGTATGTATATGTGTGTGTGTGTGTTGTTTCTTTTATTTGTCACATACACGACTATACAGAGATTGTATAACCAGCAGTGAAATGTGAATCAGGTCCGCTCCATGGACAGTGCAAATATTGTAGAATACAACAATAAACAATAAGATATAAAGCACAGAATATAAAATATAAAGTATAAGAGAATGTGCATGACAGTATGCTGTAGAATTAAATATTAAGATAAGCATGACTGTACGGGAGGGGGGGGGGGATGTGCAAACAGGTAGAACATGATGACATGAGCAGCAATCACAAAGAATAAATATAAAATATGATAAGATATCAAGATACAGAAAGTGTTGTGTGCAAAAGACACTGTCAAAGGTAGATGATAATGGGTGTGAGTATATTACAGATTGTGAGTGATTAGTAAGTGAGGTCATCATGATGTTAAGAGTTCAGTTCTGTGTTTTGAGGTGTTCCTGCTAACTTCTGTTTTGTGTGTTGTTTTTTTATAATCACAGACAATCATCTGACATTGAATCGAATGAAGTCTGGGAGCCAGTCAGCGAAAAGCCATATACTGAGGGACATGATGACAACATTTAAAAAAACGCTATAATCAGAATCAGAAGAGCTTTATTACAAGTATGTTTACACACACAAGAAGGAATTTGTCCTGATGACAGGAGCTTCCAGTGCAGAAGAAAGTACAGACATAGTGCAGACATGCATAGGAATAACACAGTAGGGATGGAATATAATGCCAATATAAGAAAAAAACAGAAATTAAATAATGTTCTATGTACAAAAATAGAAGTATAGGGAAAAAATGGTAATTAGATTAGAATTTAGAAATAGATGTTATTTACAAGTGTACACATTTTGGATTCATAAATGTCACTATAATGTGTTTATGCTTCAGTTACTATGTGTCAGCAATTATTGACAGTGAATCTGGATGTGGAATTGAATAGATCTAAGTGTAACCTTTCATTAGAGCCCAAAATTATGACTGTACATTAAAGCATTCAAGTATTACAGCTTTTTATGTGTCGTTGGTTACAAATGGTCATTTGGAGTCTCCGAGTGTCCTTTTTTGGGAAGCGCCTAGACATAAACTTAGATAAACATGTGTAAAACACTCATTCTCTAAGGTATTGTTATCAAATTTGAAATGTAGCTTGGTAAGGCTTCATTCTGTGATCCCATTGTGTTTTCCACTCATAGCTCCCAGCTATAGTCATCTGCAGGCTGTTTACCAAAAAAATGTAGACGGACTTTTTCAGTGTGTTCAAAGTTCTATTACTCAATATCAGTAAGACTTACAGTGATTCTGATGGTTGAAAACAAACCTCAGAGTGTCACCTTTCAAAAGAGACCAAAACCATGCAATAATCCAAATGGTTCAAGAACAGCATGCAATTTACTTTGGGTATGCCTTTTTTTAGGCGTTTTAAGCAAATTTGACAGGAACGGTAAAGGGTTAAAAGAATATAATCAGTCATTATACTCACTTTTAATATTAGATTTTAAATCCACATTTTATAGGCCTTTTTTTGTTTACACTGTGAGAAATAAAATATACTAAAATTGTATTTTAGCCATTTACTGGGGCAAATCGGTGCACCTATACCCCTAAAAGGGAGCATATTAGTACCATACAAGTATGCATGTTTTAAGGGTAGATAAGGTTTGAGGGTACCTCAAGAAAAATAAACATGGTGTTAATAAGTACTAAAATGGATTATTATTATTATTATTACATGGTAAATTTGTGGTTACTGCAGTTTTACTACAAATACTGTGGTAAACTGTGGTTACTGTAATAAAACCATGGTTCATTTTTGTAAAATGTTGCCAGGCTGTTGTAGGTGAAACTTTAGCATATATTTTTTTCTGACAGAATTAACAGCAATTGCAGAACATAACACAATCTATTTGAACTTGCAACAACCAGTTTAAATAAATTTACTTGCACAAACCAGCCTATTTAAAATAAATATTACATGTACACAAAAGTTTGGGGTTATTAAGATTTTGTAATATTTTTTAAAAAGGCAAGTCTCATGCTCACCAAGGCTACACTTATTTGAACAAAAATACAGTAAAAACAGCAACATTGTGAAATATAATTAAAAATAACTACTTTCTATTTTAATATATTTTAAAATATAGTTTAAAATGCAGCTGTGATCAAAGCTGAGTTTTCAGCATCATTACTCCAGTCTTCAGTGTCACATCCTTCAGAAATTATTCTAATATTATTTGCTGAAACATTTCTGATTATTGCTGCTTCATTTTGTGTGGAAACCGTGATGCATTTTTCAGAATTAATTTTATATATAACGATGATATGTAGTAATGTAATAATGTGGCTTTCTTAAGATCTACTTATGCTTCTGATGCTTTTGGGAAACGCACTCTATTTGAACTGTGACTGAGCCAAGCGTAAGCAGCGAACGCTGTCTGTGATTGATTGGTTCTGTCTTTCAGCATTTGCGTGTGTTCTGATGAGCAGGAGAAATAGCTCTATCCAACACAATTATTCGCTAATATAGTCTATTTTTCCACTTAAGTTTCTTGATAAATAAAATTAGTAGTTAAAAAATGCACTTTAGAATCGATATTTTTATATGAGGATCGATCCTTTCGATACAACACCAGTATCGAAAGTATCGATACTTTAGGATCGATCCGCCCATCCCTAATACACACCTCTGAGCCACCGGGTGGGAAGATCTCGACCAATGTCTGGCATAATGACAAATATCCCAGGCACTTACTTGTTCAGGACACACTCTCAAACCCACAACAGCTGTACTCAGCGCATACTATAACAAAGTTCATTTAAGTTTTGAGGCCACTGGAGGAATCAAACATCCTTTTCAAAATATAAGCAAACCATTAAGCTTGTATTTAAGAGTAACTTGCTTTTTACAGTCTGACTTTGCTGTGCATAACGTCTATGGAGGAGCTACAATGATGGTAATCTGACTCGATTAAAGACTTTTAAGTTTTATCTTAATCTTTAAATACAGACGCTCAGATTTAATAGCATTTTGTGAATCAGATGGCATCTTGAAATAGATCTAATTCGCCTGTGGTTGTCATAAAAAGTTCAAGCTCAGCTTTAAGGGTTGCCTGGTTTTATTTTCAAACTCATCCCTGTTAACTTAGCAAGTAAGTGCGAGAAGCGTTATGAGGTGGCCTTAACGCCGGACCGCCAGATGGTCTGAGCGCAATCTGTCAGTGCAATCTGACCAGTCAGCTAAACGCACACAACAAATCTGGTGCTAATGGTGGATTTTAACCCAGAGAGGAGTTACACTGCAAATAAGATTCTCATTAAGGTTGCTCTGTTTATGTTGCCTTAACTTATCAACTGCTAATCATTCTTTTATACAATGAGTGGAGGCACTATTTTAAAAGAGGTATTTTGCAGCTATTGCTCTTTAAAATATATAGGCTTAAAGGCACTACAAATGGAAATCGTTAAAAATTGATATGAAATAGGCTAGGGTAATACATTTTCTCCTTTCTGGTGAACAGCCGTGCGAACCCAATGAAAAAGTGGGCCGTCGAGCAGGTGATAAATTGTTCTTATGATTGACTGTATGCGGGTCTGACTAGAGTCATAAAAGTGACAAAGCGTAATTCGATGGAGAGATAATAAATTCAAGTGGATGAGCTGTTTGTTGATAGAGTTTCGTATCATGTATCGTAGTTTCTTGTACAGCCACACATCATCTCCCACAGTCACTAACCTCAAAAATGAGCTCCTGCTTGTGTGAACTTCTCAATATTTGGAAATGTACAAATCTGTCACGCTCATCATTTTATTCCCTCAAAACCTCTGCTGGAACAATCAAAAAATGCATTTGCGGGTCTTTTTTTAATCACCATACCGAAGTCATCTGCTCTTCATAGCAGTCGCTTTAGAACTTGATATCTGCTGTGAGGGATTCAAATCATCGTCACCAAGGTGAATCATGGGAGTTAGTCTGTTCTATCTGTCAACATTTGTACTTGTGATAGCGAACATCAAATACAAGGTGTGCAAATGGCAGATGTTTCAGCTGGGAGGAACTCAATGAAGATGCCACTCCATTTAACTGAGACAAAGGTCTTATATCTAACTGTTTTCTGTCCTTACACATCATTAGATGCATGAGACATAAGGCAGTGGAATAAAGAAAAGGTTTTTTTGATAGTTGAATTTGAAACCAGACACTGCAAAAGACATCAGACACAAGCACAACAGCATTTTTACATAGAAAAATAATTGAAAAGCAGCACAGTGGAATGCAAAAATGCATTCTGTTTGAACACCACCTTAATCTATATGTGACTGATATAAAAACAACAGAAAATATGACAGTTAGAATTTCAGTTATTATCATGTCAGTCCTATTCAAACTATTACATGCATTTGTGAGCTTATAAACAGGGCACATGGCTTGTTTCCATAGAGAGCCCAGCATTTGATTCCAGCGGCTGTCAGATGATCTGTTGCATATTTCTATTTTTAGCAATAATAATTACCTTTGTGATTACATTATAAATCAAGGTGCAATTTGAATTCGCTCCATACATGAAACAAGTCTATTTGAAAATGAAAACTGAAGGGGAGAGAGACGCTCATTATCTCAGTCTCTGAAATTGGCTAATAAGAAATTATTGCATGAAGCCGACAGTCTCCAACTGATTCACTCTGGAGCTATTCACCTTCTGGGAAAGACAAAGTTGAGAAAAGAATTGCACAGTCTTTTCCTTCGGAAGGATGTGACAAGATAGAAATCAGTGACAGGAAGTTTAACAGTCTTCAGTATTCAGAAATTATCACCCAAACTTGGAATAAATAAAGAAGAATTGTATCTGTGAAGTTGAAAATATACAAATACTAATTATGTATTATGATAATTAAATGTATTGTTTTATAAATACCAGTCATGTCTCATGAGACAGTCAAAAATCGAATATAATCAAAAAAGGAAGACAAAACTATTTAAAGGGATAATTCCAAAATGACCCGAAAAGAACAAATTGAACCCATTTTTTTTCTTCTGTGGAAAAAACATTAGAAAAATGTTTTACACTTTAATAATGTTGGCTCAACTCTCAACACTCTTTTTTAGTTATAACAACTTCTAATGAAGTTATGTTCAACCAACAACCTAAACTGAGTTAGAGGAAATCAGTCATTTGTAGCATAAACACAATTTTTTTGTAAGTTTATTACGAAAAATGTAAGTTGGTCCTGGAACCAATTATTCTTGAGTATTTCAGTTAAAATCAACAGCTACACTCTAAAAAATACTGTGTTAAATACAACCCAGCACTGAGTAAAATATGGACAAACCCAGCGATTGGGTTGTTTTCAACCAAAAGTTCGTCTATATTTTACCCAGCGCTGGGTTGTATTTAACCCAACATTTTTTAGAGTGTAATAACACATGCTAAATGTAATGTATTTAGTATGTAAATTTTATGAACAAGTATGATATTACCTGTCACTGGCATTATCACAGTCATTGCAGTGTAGCCACCAACAAGCACTACTCTACTGCACAGTGGTAACCACAATAACTTCAACATAACATGAACTCTTTTAAACGTAAAACATAACAGCATTAAACACTTACAGGTCTTTACCTTCACTAATAAAACATAAAAATAACACTATCCAGTCCTATGCAAAGCATGTTGGGAACTAGAAAGCCACACTCTAAAAAAATGCTGGGTTAAATACAACCCAGCGCTGGGTAAAATATGGACAAACCCAGTGATTGGGTTGTTCTGACCCAGTGGTTGGGTTACTGGCCAGAAGGTTGGGTTTTAACATTTAACCCAACTGTTGGTTGAAAACAACCCAATCGCTGGGTTTGTCCATATTTAACCCAGCATTTTTAGAGTGCACTGTCCAATATCCAAAGTTAACAAGACCATTTCATTAAGTTACTATAACCTATTTTTTTAAGAAAATAAACTAACACAGAAATCTGAGTTTACATTACACACAATATTATGTTGATGTAAATTTCAACATAATGTCAACTGAGCTCATCAAAATAATGTTTGCAAATTAAAAGGTTTAATTAAATCCTTAAATTTGAATTTTTAACTCACAACCACGCATTTATTTAAGGTGTGGTAACAGGGCCCCAAAATTATTTTTTAAGCAATGAAAGTGGAGTCCAGTGCTGTTTTTGGACACATTTGTCTTTCACTTTTTTCTTTCAAAATATCTACTTTTGTGCTCCAAGAAAAAAGAAAGTTAGGAATGACACGAAATAAAAATAAAAGTGGGGTCTGTCCTAATCCTGCTCCTTTGCACGGGCTCCAGTTTATCCAGCACAGCAGTCAGGAACTATTTTGATCAATGCCCAACTTACACATGGAAGTCTTATTGACATTTAGGGAATGCACATGCCTGCCATTCCTGACTCTGAATCTGTTAGTTCTAGGCTTTCCCTTCCACATCTGTCACTGCTTACCAAAAGATACAAATGAATAAAAAGCAGGATAAGCAACACCTTTCATGTTTCCATTTCCATTTCATAAAAATCTCTTTAATTTCCTTTTTACACTTTTATTTAAATGACTTAGTTTTTAATACTTAAAATGCTAAATGTTTCGTTCTCTTTACATCATCTTCACCTCTGCGTGTCTGTTATTACGCATATGACGTGAATGAATTCTCACGGCTTCTGTTTGTGGGTGAGCATTCCACATTTGTCCCTAATGCTGAGTATCTGTGGTGGGCTGAGCGGGACATATTTCAGCTCCGTGTCAGGGGGGTCCTCCATTCACTCGCACCCACAGCCGCTCAGCTGTTTCTGCGCGTTACTCCGGGTTACTCCGGCTAGCTGACCGGACATGTGCCGTTCTCCTGTTGCTCAAAGACTCAGCATGTTTCATCACGACAGCCTGACTGTCCTGGTACCCATGCGGATTACGCTGGGACCCCCTGTCTGGAATTTTTCCCATCATTATACAGTGACGATAAACTGCCTTTAGGAACACAAGATGCTGTTTACAACATACTTTTCTCATGCGGTACCTTCCAGCTAAAACAAACCTAAGCACGTGCGGAAGGGCAACGTGTCTTTGTCCGCAACAGCCCTGGGTGAAGAACACAGAGAACGGCTATCTTTTCCGTGCATATTTCTCTCTGTCGCTTACTGAACACATCAAAAATGTCAGCTTGTAACTGATGGACATGCCCAGAAGGTCCAGCATGCTTTTCACGAACCCCCCAAACAAGCCGTTTGCTGGGAAGCAGCGGGTGGAAGAGAAAGCACACTCAGCCTTCTAGGGACAAGCTATCACTTTCACTGTTTTTCACTATTTAAGCTGTATTTAATCTCATCTGAAGTACTAACCTCATGAACAGACAATTATCAGGATTTTTATAGGTGACACAATGGTGAATATGTTTTACTCTTTCACGACACCACGTTTCTCCAAAAGTCATAAGCGTTCGCTGTGGACTAAAATGGAAGTCTACCACTCGTCCAAGCATTCATCTAAAATATGGGGTGTGATCTCAACCTTTCCTGAATCTATTTTATCCTATCCAGTAAAACATATCTTGGCACCAAAAGTGCTGGCAAAAGACACCGGAGAGTTTCCACTGTACAAATACACTCCAGAGACTAGACACAGGCTTTTAAACATATAAGGTAAAACAAAGCACAGATACTCTTCTTTTGGCATAGACTTTCAGTTGTTCTGTTGATGAGGTGACTTACATTGTAAAGTACTTTTAATCCAAATTAAACTACACTGACTGAAAAATTATATGGAACTCGTAGAGTTATGCTTAAAATTGCTTAAAATTACACTCCACATTAGTTGCATTGTATTTAAATAAGTAAATACTAAAAACAAAGCATGTTTTAAAAAATGTAACATGGCCACTAATGTAAAGTGTTACATTTATAAACTAGTCAAATATTTATATTTAAATGACTACTGAATTTGCTAAATCTAATTGCAAAACAAATTTTAAACACTGTTCTCTTTCTCAAAAACATACATTAATTAAATAAATGAAGGGACAAATAGTCATGATTACAGAAATTGAGAATAAGAAAGATGGTACATTTTAGAGTATGTACACAACACAACACAGACTTGCCAGCAGTATTTAGCACTTTAGTTTATAATTAAGCCAATCAGCACACTAGAATAATCACAGGAGATGTGCAGTTTCTACAAGAGTCTATGTGACAGTCTAGAAGCCTACATCCCTACAACCACAACTAACCTTTAAAAAGGTCAGTTAAATCAAACAAAAGTAATAGAGATAAACAGAAAATAAAAAGCACATGACATGAATAACTGAAAGAGTTTATACTGGCTTCAAAATCGAATTCAACAAACTGTCAATATGAATTATTTAGGCTACAACATCGAAGCTACTGATTATTTTCAGTCCACAGAAAGAAAAGAAACCTCATCTTCTGACTGAATTTAATTAAGCTATTGGTCTAGACTGAGTCTGAAGCCTCTGATTAAATTACAACCGACTCTTCAAACGATCCAGGACAAAAATATGCCATCTTTTTAATTATTTCCCGAGCCCTAAACTTAAGACCGAAGTCTTGTGCAGACTGAAGGCACTATGCTGTTCAAAGCGCGCCGCCTGACCCCCTCTCGTGAATACTTCAGGCAGAGAACCGTTATCTCGCAATAAACATGCCCCGTGCCTGTTTCTACTCGTTAAAAACACCCAAAACTAACGAAAACGTGACCGTTTTCATAAAGCAAAATGGAAAAGATACCACCACCAAAACACTACGCAGTCTTTATTTGTTTATGTCATTTCAAAAACTTTTAAAGCGTGAACAAAGAACTGAGCCGAATGGTCCAGTGAATCAAAACAGCACGAAAACAACTTTTATGGGAGTTTTATGGGATTATAAGGCTGGGCTTTAAAAGCAAATCTAATATTCCCGTAAACAACCCATGTAACCTGTAGAATAAGGGAATTATAGAGCAGTGCGGATTTATTTATGGTTAGTTGGACAAACACGCAGAGCGGGATGAGAAACATTCCAGCGAGAGAAAACTAAAACCTCAAGCTCATGCCGCGAAACAAATGTTACTTTTATCCCACTTTGGATTCAACAGCCACATCTAACATCTCATGTAAAAGAGCTAACGGGTTAGCTCAATAGTTTAGTTGGCTTGAAGAGACGAGCACTTCTGTGAAACAGGACGTTCACTGAAACACATTTCAAGAACTTCGATAAATGATTCACCGCTATTTGGATCACTTTTGCCTCTTCTACAAAGAAAGTATAAAAGTGTGGGGATGCGTACTCACATTGCATGGAAAGGAGAAGCAGAACGCAAGCCAGTGGTGTTAACGCCATCTTGGAGTCGATGAAATGTTCAGTTTAGCTGTACATGCGCAAAGTAAAGCGCTTTAGGAGAGGATGGAGAGGGCTCGCGCTCCCCGACCGAAGTGTGTGTGTGTGTGTGTGTGTGTGTGTGAGAGAGAGAGAGAGAGAGAGAGAGAGGGGCACGTCGACCTATTGTGTTGAGTTTCCATAACTACAAACAGCATCATCGCCATGAATATTAAAGTTTTTTTAGGATATGGCCACTGAAGTTGCTCCAGTTCCTATACTGTTTTTATGCTTACAAATGAGTTATGATCATTCATTACCGCTCAGAGTTTCACATATGACAGACTATCTAAGCATGGACGGATTATGGACGTTTCTACAAACTTTTAAAACTTTATTTCACACTATTTGAAATGACTTTACATATTTCCAGTCTAATTTCTCATTGTTTTATTATATTTCACAAATGATCAAGAGGGAAACACGGGCCAAGAATTTTTTTATTCAAATATAGAGCTATCCACCCTTATGAAAAAAAGGAGTGTGCTTGAATGTGCACTTACAGTGTAGGCTACTAAAAATGTATAATGTAATATTAATGAAATAAAAGGCCATTTGAGTGTAAATAAAGAGACTGTACTTTCATGACTTTGATTCTTAATACATTTAAATTCACTTTTTAAAAAATTAACTTTGTAATACTTTCAAATTAAGTGATTTACTTTTAAAGTATAGGCCTACATTTCATTCATTATGTTTTAATAATCTTTTGTCATGCTTTAAAGCACACTAATTGAATTTGTCAACTGACATATAAAGCACATATCAAGTACTTAATTATAATTTTGACTCCAGTGTGTAAATATACTTTAATTACATCTTTATCTTTACAAATGTATAATTAAAAATATAGGTTATTTAAATAGATGGCATACACGTTTAAACAGAATTGACATTAAAGTATATTTTAGTTTACATTATACTTGTTAGTATCCAGCAGTGCACTTTAATCATATACAGTATATAAGACAGTAAGTGATTATGAAATTATGTGTTGGAAATCAAGTACAGTATTGGACTTTGAGAAGCACACAAAATATTAAAGTAAATTTCAGGATTTCAATCTGCACAAAATACCACAGCATTAGAGTTAATAACTGATGTTATCACAATCTGTTTATGTGAATCTGTCTGATGGCAAGGATAGAGTGTGTGTGTTTGTGTGGGACCATTTCAGCAAAAAATCATTCCAGCGTCTGACAAAGGGAGATAAGAGCAAATCCTGAAGGCTTAGGGCACGTTATGTTTTTTTTCCAATTCCAGACATTATCGACTACAAGGACATTCAAAGCAAGAAACTCTGGCTTTGCCAACCACTCGCAGCACTTTGACACATACTAAGAGATGTCGTTCAGTATGAAACCAATGTGCTGGGAAGTGATTATAGTGGGGCTGAAGACGAAGAGATATCAAGGCAGTGTATTTATATCTTGATGTTCTATCTTTATTATGGAGGGTATACCAGTCAAGGCCACTCACATCCAATGTCACTCTTGTTTGACAAGAAATATAAATAAATAATACAAATTAATAAATAAAAAAGACATTTACAGGACGACCACAAGCTGAAAAAGTACACAGACTAAGTATCATATGGACATATTGTATTAAATAGATTTGTTTACACACATTCGTTACTTACTACTACTCCTTGTTGCAAGCTCCGGAAACTGAATTGTTTATTACATTTTTCCTAAAAAAAAAAAAAATTATATCAGTATATATATCAGTATATCAGTGCAGCACCCGTCAGAGCTCCATTAAGTCAACATAAATGTTCAGCAAAAATAATCTGATTTAAAATGACATTATCCTACACGTTATTAGAAAATAGCCATATAAAAATAGCTTTTTAATACGTCTTACTACACTGTAAAAATAATCTGGCAGCTGTGGTTGCCAGAATAATTAGGAAAAATACAGTAAAAATGCAAACATCTTTACAAAACAACCAGTAATGTACAGTTTAATGATAACCTCCATAATAACACATGTGGTAAAAAGAAAGAATTACTAATGCTATCTCACAACCTAATTCGTACGACCTCACTTGAACAATTTTGTATGTTTTCAGTGAGGGGTATGTTTAGGGGCAGGGTTCGAGGTGGTCATTCGTGTGAATTCCTACGAATTGTCCACCTCGTAAAATACATACGAATTGCCGTGAGATCGGGTTGGAAATACGGTACAGTGTCAAATACAATGGTAAAATATATAACATTAACAAAACGCAATAAACATCATGCAATAACTTGCTGTTTTTATTTCCAAAACATATTTTTACTGTAAAATGACCTGAAATAAATGCAGGGAACTTTCTGTTAAATAATTCACAGGTTTTTACTGTAGCATTTCTAGTTTTTACAGTGCATGTTAAAACTAGTATTAGCAATAAAAGCTGACTGGGAACAGAAATATAATTTTTCTTTTTGGTTCAGTTACACCTTTCTCCCCTTTAGGCTTTTAATGCAATTTATTTTTGTACTACAAACAAAGCAAATGAGCAGTGAAAGCTGTGTGTCGAGAGAGGAGAGGCAGATGGTGCTGTGTAAGGTGGACAGTGTGGTGAGCTCAGGGGAAATGAATGAATTCCCCCTGGCTTTGCGAGGCTTGCGAGCATTCAGGCAGACATCCCGACATCTTCACACACTCACCGCAACCCCTGGCCGCTGAACACAGGAGAGCAGTTCTGTGTGTGAAGATGTACTTGATATTCTGGGAGGCAACAGAGGTTTGATCTGTCAAAAGAGTTTTGTGATTTTGCATGGAAATTTCTGAGGAACCTCATGTGAAACTACATTGGAATCTTAATTAACTAGGTATTCTTAAAGGCATTACTCATGGTTTACTGGAAAACCTCAGGCACCTGACAGACTCATTAGTAGTCATGTCTGATAAAACAGCCTGGTTAACTGTAGACCAAAGTATAAATGAAATACATCAACATACATTCCACACTAGAATAAACACAAATTAAACACGAACAAGCAAAGACTTGGCTGCTTAATCTCAGATCACACTATTTTAAAGAATTTGTATTGGGTATTGTATTGTATTGGCCTTCATTTCTGATTAAAAAAATGCTTTACTTAATAAAAACAGATATTTTGTAAATACCAAGGTATCTGCAAACATGCTTGTCTGTATTTAGCTGTGCAGTTCCTCCTTTTCCTCTTATACCAGTCATGCAGAATTCCTTTGACTTCCTGTATTAACACACTTCCCGTCATGCACTTAAGTTTAACAAATATTCCCCACTTCCTTATTAGCATCAATCACTGCTATTCCTTATCAACATATTTCCTCCAACTGCGCTCAAAAAGGATGTGCATAAACATTACAAATATTAATGCATTCTGAGTCTCTTTTACCTTCAAAGGTTACCATCTAATCGTGATGATTACGCTTATTATTATTATTACTAGTATTATTATCAGTAATAATAATTATTATTACTGTTTATTTATTTTAATTTCTTGTGACAGACATGGAACCGAAAAAGACAACCGTGTAATGATTATATATTTAAAAAAACAATACTTTTTTTCATTAAGATTTTTTATTATTATTGTTTTTTTCTTTATTATTTTCATTATTACTAGTACTAAAACAACTAATAATAATAATAATAATAATAATAATAATAAAAACTCAAAAATATGTCAGTTTAATGTTGTATGTATATATTTATTTATTTGCTTGTGTATATTTTTATTTATTTGCTAAAGGTATTGAACTGAAAAACACAATTTCATGATAATGGTATAATTTATTCTATTAACGTTCTTTGTATCATTACAAAGCAATTGTAATTTGTTACATTCAATTATAGGGAGTAAACATCTTCAGTACATTTGCTGAATGGGGAAAAACAGTTCAGTTCAGGATTTTTTGTTCTTGTTACCCTCGTTTGATGAGTCACACTGTAAGATGACACATTTAGTCAAGCTGCCAACAACGATTTCAGCCAAAAATGATGAAAACTGATCCAGGCTTCACGCAGCTTAAATGGCCCATGGTTAAAGGCTTCAGTTTTTAAAAGAACATTATAAAATCCTCTTGAAAAATGGATTTCAACTCAAGTGGGTTGGATCCTGTGACTCTCCCCCACGTCTAGCTAGGGAGGAAATTTAATCTCATAATATCAAGACACATACACTGATATTCAGTGCAAAACAGAGCCTTCCACCAATGTGGGGGGTCATTTTGTCACCTGAACCAACTTAAAATACATTTTAAACCAGGGGTTCTCAACCTTTTTGACTCCGAGGCCCAAATTTGGCCAAGACTGCATCCGATCTTAGCTAATATGTACCTATGGTACTTCTTTTGTAACGGAAATAAATAAACTAAAAAATATGACGTTAGCTGTACATCTTTATTTTTAATGTTTTATTAAGCATTTACATTTAATCATTTAGCAGATGCTTCTATCCAAATAGACACACAAATGAGGACAATAGAAGCATTTAGAATTAATCAATATTAACACTTAAATAAATTAAATAAATATTTAAAAATTTTAAGACTTATTGGGGCCCCTCTGGAAGCTTGCTGAGGCCCCCTAGTGGGCCCCTGCTTAAGAACCACTGTTGAAAATCATATTAAATATAGTTTATAACAGCAGGTCAGAGGTCAAATCAGAGAATAAATAAGGCCATATACACTATATTAATATGAAGGAATTTTCTGTATTTATTTTTTAAATATTGGTGTTCGCTCATACTTTTATTTTTGCATAGCATTGCATTATGTTTAAGGATTGAAGGAATTGTCTTTCGATGTAAAGTAAAAGGTACTGGTGATTTTCTGCCACAACATTATCCATTTTTCTAAGGATTTCGTTACATATACAGGATGAGAACACTAATGGATGTCATTTTTATAATTGTTAGCTGTCCTGTGGGTACTGCTTTAAACAGGAAGTCAGATAATTAAGTTAGCAACTCCCTGCCCTACAGATGTTTAGCTTTAAATTCTATAGGACTTAACCGTTTTCACTAATGAAGCCAGTTCAGCTATGCCCTACAACAATGTGAGGACTATCACAAGGGAAAACAAGAAGACTGATCAATGTCTCAGCTCAAAATGAACATTGATCACTTCCTACTTGTGGTGAAACTAAATAAGAGTCATTATAGTGGATGCTGCATGCTGAGAACTGAAAATGTGCAGTAACGAATCCGAGTTGAGATTTACACAGTCATTCAAATTCCAACCACTGCTGTTTCTATTATGAACCAATGACACAACGTGCGGTTGATAGGATTGTGACACTTGTTGGGTGTGGTTGTTATTCTCCTCCACATATTTTGAAAGACAGCTGCATAATAAAGCACATCGTAATTCTTCGCTCGCATAAACATTTCACGTTGCATAAGAGAGCTTCACACAGCTTCAGTGTTTACATTAAATGCTGTTGCCATATCCGTCGGTGCGTTGTCAGTGGCCGTTAACTCCCTCTCGTCGCAGAGAGATTGTCGGACGCCTTTAAAGTCTGCAACATGCAGCATCTGTGTGAGGCTGAGCGAGGCACGCCATGCAGGCAAAAACACAGGACAGCTGCATCTCAACTCCAATTAGGTAATGGGAGCTGACAGTGTCGGTGCCTACAGCCTCGGTTCAAGGGGAGAGAAAGAGAGAGGGGCTGAAGCTCTAACCCTACAACCCTCGAATCCCTTTAGGCCAGGCTGGAGACAGGACGCAGGCGGACCCCATCAGCAACAAAAATGATTGTGGGGAACCTAGCTGGATGTAACTGTAGGTGTCACGTGAAATCAAAGTGTAGGCTTAGTGAAGCCCAGCACAGGGTGAGGGAATTAATTGCTTAATTCACTTAGGTGAAGTGTAAGCACTGCCGGTTTACACACCTAAATTAAGAGGGATTAAGATTCACTGAATCCATTTGATGTAAAGCTCTCGATCGGAGTGGAGCTTCTTAGGTAGTAATATACTAGGACATTAGAGGAGCTTTTGTAGAAGGTATTAAGTCCTAAACCTCTTACACCTTTCTTTTCACACTGTAATATGAAGTTGGATTGTGCTGGTAATGTCTCTGAATGTAATAAAATGAGTGTAATCTCTATTTTTGTCTTGGAAAAGGAAGTCTTGTGGACAGTCATGTCTCTTTATGTTGATATAAGATTTACTCTCAAACAATCAAAGAAGAAAATTCTAAGAATTGATAAGTGACACATTGGATTTCATGTAAAAACTGGAAAAAAGTAGAAGAAGAAGACTGAAATATTATTTTCTTGCAAAACTTTGAAAACTTTTTATTTTTTACAGTGTACCTACATTTTTGCAAAGCTCCAAAAAATATACCTATACATACAATTCACTGCAGTGTCCAGCTGAAGTGAACACTAGTGGCAGTAAAACTTTTATTCCTTAACACATAGGGGCAGATAAATACATATGCAGAATATTATGTTAGGAGATCAAAACACTTTTAACACAGTGCATGATTTGTAAACTAATACATTTTGATGTTTGCAACACATAACCAGTTCCATATGTAAGGCTTTTCTGATGTAGTAAACTTGCTCAGTAACTCACCTGGACCCTATTCACAGACTGTGATGACACATATCTGCCGTTATTAACACTGTAAATCAATCAAATTTGTATATCTTCTTTTTTTATTATTATTTCCATTTATAACACTACACTTTGTGTTCTATTACCTTGGCATTAAATTAGTTAACGCTACTCCATGAGTAGGCCTCTAACATGCTCTATTCTTTTTCTATTCCATCATCTTTTTATTTATTATATAATAAAAAAAAACTTGCTACGTGTACTGTGTTAGGCTAACTGGCTTATCATAGCACTAGCATATCATTGCTCTTTTGTTGATTTTGATTGTTTCTATTACTGTTGGAGAAAAATAATTTTTTGAAAAAATATATTTGTTGTAGTTTCAGTACACCACTTTAGAGGCTTACTCAACTATGACAACTTCCGCTTCTGTCAACCCTGGAAATGTGAAAAGAGTCCCTTGTGATGCGGAGCACTTACAGTAGGTACGAGTCCTGTGAAAAGAACAACTCTCGATAAAAAAGCTCAAAGACTTGTAGAAGCAAGCTAAAATGGTATGTTATGTTTGCTTCAGAAAATTCATTTTTATCCCATGTTTGCTTTGGTAAGGTTTAGAGTGGGGTTTACATACAATAACCAATGTAATATATTTATGTTCATGTGTTTTGGATAAAACTGAACTCAATTTGAACCCCACTCACTGGATATTTCACTTTAAAAGTGTTGTAAAATGTACTAGAAGCAATATGTAATATCATTTTGCAGAAATATCACCATTTTCCAATGGACCTTTTTTTTTTTTTTTTATAAACCAGTCAATTTGAATGATTCAGCTATTATGATGCTAATGATATAGATTTGTGAGCTGCCAAAACGTCAGGTTTTGCTTTAAAAGAAGCAGTGATTGCCCAACATCTTTTCACAGCTCCATGTTTACTCTTTCCAGGTATTTGTCACAAATAGATTAAGTCACTTGAACACCGATGCCTCACATTCCTGGCACGTGATATAGGTGTGCCCTTGGCCAACCCCATACACAGATGGGTCTGCTAGCGCTAGTCTTATCCACCTGTTCATCCAGCCTGCCAAGACTCAGGCACTGTCACTGTCTGGCCCTCCACAGTTACAGCTGTCATGAGCTCCCAGCGTGTCAGGCGTGCATGTGGTCAGAAGAGCTAAAGAGGGCAGAGCCTGAGTCTGAGCTGGCCAAAACAGAGTCGTCGGCCACTGATGGAACGCGGTCTGGCTGTAGTCACTGCTCTAATAGGACAGAGAGGAAGATACGCAAAGGAGCAGATAAGTGAGAATGAGCAATAAAAGTAGGGAAGCAAGTCATAAAGAATTCCTCTCAATGATTCAGTTTCCTTAAAGGAATAGTTCACCCAAAATTAATGTTATCACTGAATTAACCTTTATGTTGCCTTAAACTGTATGAATGACTTTCTACTGTGGAACATGAAAAATGATATGTTGAAGAATGTTGGGGTCCAAGCAACATTCAGAGTTTCACTGTAAGGAAAAAATATAAAGATATTTCTTAAAATAATCATACACGTTTGGAATGACATAAGGGTAAGTAAATCATTTTCATTTTGTGTGAACTTAACTATTGTTAATGGTTCCATCAACAATTCTTTTAATTCTTTCTTTCATTCATTCCTTCGCAAAAAATGAATTTGAAACACTGCTTTTTAATGCAATGCAATAACTGTCCTTATATACTACAAAACAATTCCTAAAAAACAAAACAAAAAAAGTTAACATTTAACATTATATGTTTTGATTCATTAAAAAGAAACTAAAAATTTGTTCAAGAATTAGACTACATAGGTTGCGTGCATTTTTAATTCACAAGAACCATTATATTTAGATTCATTAATTTGGGAATAGTAGCCTACACCTGTGTCATTCTTTTTGGAGTCAGACAATGTCTGTTTTGCGATATAGATTGATTATCAGTGTTGCGTCACTGTTGTGAACTAGAAGCTATGGTTTTGGTATGATATTCTGTCGGCAATAGATTGCAAAAGCGGAAGCAACAAGAACAAGACATGGATCTCGGTTCCCAACCCTAAAGAATAGACAGAAAAAGAGAGCATGGAGAGAGAGATGGGGCTCTGGATGTCTGCCATCCGAGCAGATGCTACACACAGGAACACCTGGGTCTACAGCTTGTCTAACCTCCCCGTGCACAGATTAGCCAAATACTCACACTTCTGAAAACCTCATGAACCAATGATAATTATCCTGGATTGTATTTATAGCCCTCTCGTTCGTTGGCAGCTCCCAAGTTAATATCCATTGTGGGAGGAAGTTTTATACACCTGCGTTGCATGGCAACTGTGTTAAGCTAGAATGCAACTTGATGGGGAGGCGTTTCTCATAGACCTTTGATTACAGCTGGAGGGGTTGAGTTGCCACAGTGAGTTTAACCAGTTAGAAATGGATGAAATCTCTACATAAACATCCACCAGAGGTTACAGCAGATGTATTGTACATATTGTAATTACTACCACAATTTTTTGCTTAATTGCTATATTTTATTTGCTGATTTCTCACTGACATAACGCTTCACAGATGATTCAAATTCACCATTGAGTGCATGTTGATGCCCGCAGTGTGTTTGCTGTAAAAGAGCCTCCCTGTAAGGGAAGGATTTTAGTGTTTCCCAACGGTTGTTCAAATTCCAGGCTGGTTGTCCAGGTTGCCAGGCCTTTTAAGACTCTGCCAGTTCTCCTCAAACCCTGAAATGCCCTCGGTGGATTGAAATTCTCCGAGCAGAAGTAATAATACGGCATGCAGATGATGAATTTGTAACACCTGTTTCATTGGTGTCTTTCAAAACAACCCCTGCCACATTCGAGGCTTACAGGTTAACTTACTCAAGGAGTTCTTTTGAAAGAGAAACCGGTCACATCTGGAGCTGGTCAGCTTTGTAACGTCACACGCAAATGAACTCCATACGGTGTAATATGAATCCTTTGAAAAGGTACATATTTGAATGAATTACATTTAATGGCAGTTGTTGCAGTAGTGAGTCATACAGGAAGCAAACATATACATTGTACATATTATGAAACGTTATCTTTTTTAAAATGTACGTATACATATGAAGAGTTTATTTGCAAAAACAGATAACTTTGTTTTATTTTATTTTCAAAAATCATGTTTTTTATTATGTTATCATGTTTTATTGTTAGTTAGCTGTATTTTTTTGTTATTTTTTTAACCTAATCAAAATAACCCAACTGCAGTTTGATTGGAATGCACAATAAAAAACATGATTTTTGAAAATAGTTAAAAACAGAGTTATCTGCTTTTGCAAATGAACTCTTCATATATTTTTAATTGACAAATATTTTTATTTATATTCTTTTATTTTTTAATTAATACTTTTATACATCAAGGATGTACTAAATTGATCAAAAGTGGCAGTAAATGATTTCAAAAGTTCAAAAGAACAGCATTTATTTGAATTAGAAATCGTTTGTAACAATGTTAATCTCTTTACTGTCACTTTTGATTAATTTAATGCATGCTTGCTGAATAAAAGTATTTATTTCTTTTTAAAAATATGTACACATATATTTGTACATATTACAAATCCTAAAAAAAAGTATCAGAATGATTTCTGAAGGATTATGTGACAGGGAAAGTGCTGATTCAGGATTCAGCTTTGCTATCACAGAAATAAATTACATTTTAAAAATACATTAAAATAACCATTATTTTAAATGATCATTTATTTTATTATCGTTTTCACTGTATTTTTGACCAAATAAATGCAGCTTTGGTGAGCAGAAGAGATTTCTTTCAAAAAAAAGAAAGAAAGAAAGAAAGAAAATCTCACAAACCCCAAACTTTTGAATAGTGTAAAGTGTTGTTCTACCAAACATTTATAGGCCTATTGAAACATTATCACTATATTGACAGCAACTTAAACACAAGCATTTCACATGTAAACAACTTCAGAGACACACATATGTTTATGAATATTATTTGGATAATAGAATACTGAATACATTTAGGTAATTGGTTGATTTTACTGTATTTACTCGATTTAATAGAGATTAAATCCATCAAATATATTTACTGCATTCTGCTCATTCTTAGCAGATTTTTTTTTTTAAAGGTTCATTCTGCTCTGTGATTTCTGGTGCCAAGGATTCCATTTTTACTCAAGCCTAAAATATCTATATAATAGCTAAACTTAACTATACAAATAAAATTACACTATAAATATAAATATTAATTAATACTTCTAATACTTTTACATTTTAGATGCTGTCAGTACATCCTTATTGTAAGTCCCTGTATATATCCAAACATACAAAAATATACATGTAAACATTACATACAATAACTTGAATACTAATGAGATCAGAGATCAGAGATCAAAGATGAGTAGTGAACTACATACAAATATACATACGACATGGTATCACAAGATCATCAGAGAGATGCATCAAAAAGTGTCAAGAAGTGACATCAGAGGAACAGTCAATGTTTCATGAAGGAGTCTTGTGCATTATTCACCACTTTCATCTTTTATGGAAATGTGTCATCATACACTCAAAGATTTAAAAGAAGTTGTCAGCGAGGTTTGTAAGAAGCATCGGTCACACCGAGCGGCATCTTGTGACCTTCTGATAAAAGGAGCCCTTCATTGGTTTGGACTGGCCTCTAATGAGATTTTCAGAGGCTGTCACATTTGTCAGATTTAAGCGCTGATGCTTCAGCAGGGCTCATGCTAAAAGCTTTCACGCAAACAAGCTTGTGTATATATTATTGAAACACCTTTCTGTGACTTGCACGCTACTTTGTGGGTTACGTCATCTATGTGTTTGGAAAACAAGCCACATATTCCCTTTGTCTATTAACATTCTACTGTTTATTTGAAAAATAAACTTATTTTATTTTATTTTTTTGTAAAAATGTATTTAATGAAAATAGCATAGAAAGACCCCTCTGACAGATTTTACAAGGACAAGAAACATTATTTATTCAAATATATTAAAAAATCCTGGAAAATGATCAGAATGATTTCTGAAGGATCATGTGATAGTGAAACTGCTGAAAATTCTGCTTTGCTATCACAGAAATAAATTACATTTTTTAGATATATTAAAATAGAAAACCGTTATTTTAAGTTATCATTTATAAAATTATTGTTTTTACTGTATTTTGATCAAATAAATGTAGCTTTCATGAGCATGAGACTTCTTTCAAAAATAAATAAATATATAATCTCACAAACCTCAAACTTTTGAATAGTAGTATAACGTGTTGTTCTGGCAAACACTTTACTATGTTTGTATTGATACTAAAACATTACCATATCGACAGCAACTTAAAAGCACAAGCATTTTACTTCTAATCAACTTCAGAGACATACAAATGTTTATGAATCTTTTTGGTTAATAGAATACTGAATAGATTTTAATAACATTTTTGATTTTATTGCATTTACTCGATTTAACAGATATTAAATATAGTCATCAAATGTATTTACTGCATTCTGAAAGACCCCTCTGACAGATTATACAAGGGGCAAGAAAAGTTATTTATATAGCACATTTCATGCATTACAGTCATTTGAAGTGCTTAGGCATAGTTAAGGTAAAGAAAATTAAATATATAAAGAAATAAAGAAAATGTAAAACAATTAATTATGAACAAATTTATTAAAGAAAAAAGAGAAATAAAAGCATCTTTCTTATATAAAAGGAAAACCTACAAAACATAAGCTATATATTTTATATAATATAAAGTCTATTATATAACATTAAAAACAATATATTAATATGAATAATGAAAATAATATATATATTTTTTTAAACTTAAACAATAAGACATAAAGGGTATACAAATTATTTAGGTGTAATATAATATATGTATATACTTAATTTGATTTAAGAATTGCATTTTAAATTACAAATCTAAAAAAAAAACACCAAGGTATGGATTGAACTGTATTGTTGTATTGTTCGTATATATTTGACAAAAAGTATAAATAAATACAACCCGAAATGTTGAGACATTTTTTAAATTTGAATAAAATTAAAACTAAAAGACTTTCAAATCACTGAGCCAATATTTTATTCACAATAGGACATAGATAACATAACAAATGTTTAAACTGAGAAATTTTACAATTTTATGCACAAAATGAGCTCATTTCAAATTTGATGCCTGCTACACGTCTCAAAATAGTAGGGACGGGGGCATGTTTACTATGGTGTAGCATCTCCTCTTCTTTTCAAAACAGTTTGAAGACGTCTGGGCATCGAGGTTATGAGTTTCTGGAGTTTTGGTGTTGGAATTTGGTCCCATTCTTGCCTGAAATAGGTTTCCAGCTGCTGAAGAGTTCAGGGTCGTCTTTGACATATTTTTCGTTTAATGATGAGCCAAAGGTGAAAGATCTGGACTGCAGGCAGGCCAATTCAGCACCCGGACTCTTCTACTACGAAGCCATGCTGTTGTAATAGCTGCAGTATGTGGTTTTGCATTGTCCTGCTGAAATACACAAGGCCTTCCCTGAAATAGACGTCATCTGGAGGGGAGCATATGTTGCTCTAAAACCTTTATATACCTTTCAGCATTCATAGTGCCTTCCAAAACATGCAAGCTGCCCATACCGTATGCACTTATGCACCCCCATACCATCAGAGATGCTGGCTTTTGAACTGAACACTGATGACACGCTGGAAGGTCTCCCTCCTCTTTAGCCCGGAGGACACGGCGTCCTTGATTTCCAACAAGAATGTCAAATTTGGACTCGTCTGATCATAGAACACTTTTCCACTTTGAAACAGTCCATTTTAAATGAGTCTTGGCCCACAGGACACAACGCCGATCTGGACCATGTTCACATATGGCTTCCTTTTTGCATGATAGAGATTTAGTTGGCATCTGCAGATGGCACGGCGGATTGTGTTTACTGACAGTGGTTTCTGGAAGTATTCCTGGGCCCATTTAGTAATGTCAATGACAGAATCATGTCGATGAGTGATGCAGTGATGAGTGATGCAGTGTCGTCTGAGGGCCCGAAGACCACTGGCATCCAACAAAGGTCTTCGGCCTTGTCCCTTACGCACAGAGATTTCTCCAGTTTCTCTGAATCTTTTGATGATGTTATGAACTGTAGATGATGAGATTTACAAAGCCTTTGCAATTTGACATTGAGGAACGTCGTTTTTAAAGTATTCCACAATCTTTTTACGCACTCTTTCACAGATTGTAGAGCCTCTGCCCATCTTTACTTCTGAGAGACTCTGCCTCTGTAAGACATCCATTTTATAGCTAATCATGTTACAGACCTGATGTCAATTAACTTAATTAGTTGCTAGATGTTCTCCCAGCTGAATCTTTTCAAAATGTCTTGCTTTTTTCAGCAACTTTTGTGAGACCTGTAACAGACATCAAATTTAAAATGAGCTCATTTAGTTGATAAAAGTGTAAAATTTCTCAGTTTAAACATTTGTTATGTTATCTGTGTTCTATTGTAAATAAAATATTGGCTCATGTAGTTTGAAAGTCTTTTAATTTAAATTATATTCAAATTTTAAAAAAGTCCCAACATTTCCGGAATTCGGGTTGTATATATAAATAGGACAAAAAAGGAATTTGAATTGAAATAAAATAATGCAGTTAAATCAGTAAAGCACAGCTGGATTGTTTACCCCAGGAGCAAATACTGAGACCAGAGGGATTTCAGCTTTACAGCTCTATCGCACTATATGAAAACAGACATTGCACAGCTTCCACAGCAAGGACAATTGTTTAGCAGCGCGTCATAAAGGCTCCAGACTGTCAGTTGTTGTCATTTTGTGATCTGCCAAATGCTTTCTAATGTTGTAAATGAAACGCTGGAGAAGGAATGTCATCAGAATGTACAGTTGACATCAAAGTGTGTTAACATCAGCCAGAGTCTAGAGGAGCTGTGATGACAGATGAGTGGGCCACTCCGCTATGGGATGTTCCTTCTGCCAAGGCACAAAAGCCTCTTGGCACAGGCACGACTAAAGACGCCCTAAAAGATGAAGAGATAGTTCTCTCATTCACTGTCTGTTGCAAAGAAGCAAACTTTGTAAAGTAGGTTATATGGTGGCAAGTGATGAGGAATCATTTGTTATCTATCTATTAGGGGTGTAACGGCACGCGTACCGAACCGAAACGGTTCACATGGCAAATTCCAAATGGAAGTGATCATCCCTATCCCCTTGGAGTGGGAACTTTGGAGTGAACAGGGCACGTGCGTGCCATTATGTAGTCATTTGGAATGCACTTGGCAAAGGGAGAGACGTAATTTCCTCGTATCTTCAGCTGGGATTTTCCCGTGACAAGGCAGCAAGGTGTGCGTCAGCAGATTCGCTGACGGACACCGGCATAAAAAATATATACATTTTATATTTTAAAAAGTTTTATACATATTAGTTTTTATATATTATATAGCAAAAAAAAAAAAAAACTTTTACAATATAAAATGTATTTTCATTTGCAACAGTTATGCTAACAACACTAAAAAGACATTTATGCTATGCCATTAAAACAACGACATCTACTGACGCACACCGTGCTGCGTTGTCACGGGAACATCCCAGCTGAAGATGATGAGGAAATTACGTCTCTTCCTTTGCCAAGTGCATTCCAAACGACTACATAATGCCACGCACGTGCCCTGTTCACTCCAAAGTCCCCACTCCAAGGGGATAGGGATGATCACTTCCATTTGGAATTTGCCATGTGAACCGTTTCGGTTCGGTACACGTACTGTTACACCCCTACAATCTATCTATCTATGACTATGACTTATGAATTGTATGAAGTAAGTCCTTTGGAATATCAGACAGAAAGGCAAATGCTCTAGACTGCCACTCTGACATCCCGGGCCATTTCCATGCTAAAAGTTTAAGCGGCAGGTCTGCCTGAGGCAGCAGAGCACCGTGAGGAGGTTTTAAATGCCTTGTCAGATCCAAGGAAACTCATGGTGAAACTGTTAGTGGAAACACCTGCCCACAGCAAAGTCACTTCAAGTCTCTCCTCAACAAAAGGCCTGTTTCAAGACCGCCAGCAGGCGAACTGAGGAAAAACGGCTCTGACAGCACAGGAATAGAGGAAAAAGCACACTGAGATGACCTTTGACCTTTTCTCTCAGTCTTTGGAGCTCTATATGAATGCATTTTTAATTTCTTCTAGTAACTCTGTAACCTGTTTCTAGTTCTGTGAATGTGTGCTGTAAAATAATAATGATAACACAAGCAATGTTGTAAAATATTAACTGAGAATAGTTTTCTTATCCTTTATACCCTATTCTCATGATGATTTGGAAATCAGCTGCTGCAGTTTTGAAGAAGCAGTCTTTCATACTGTTTTCACCTATGTATTAATATTTTCCAATATCCACAACGCTGTAAATCATCAAATACTTCTTGGCAGAAAAAAAAACACTGCAGAGTTGTGTAAATCTACAACACTAACATTCATAAATAACTGATGAAGAATGAATTGAAAACATTACTGAATTAATGATTTCTAGATGCTAAGTTCTGGAAAGATAATATTGAATGGTAAACGCATTTTAGCAGCTTCAGCATCTAAAAAACACTGGTTGATCACTGACATCTAGCGGGAAAAATTAGACTTGCAGCTATTTTTTTCTGATTTTATGCTTTGAGCTTTTTGTCTCACTTCTAATAAAGAGAGAGAATATATTAATAACAATGAACTTAATTATTTAATAATTCAATTTATTAACTAACAGCTATTAAATGATTACTTTATTATTATTATTACTACTGGTAATGGTAGTATAAGTAGTAGTAGTACAACAGAAGTAATAAACAAAACAAGTTTAATTTTATATAATGTTGTAGTTTATCAAAGTGATTTTGATATAGTTAATTGTCTATATATTTATTGCAGAATTATGTCAGCAATTATAAAAAAAAAAACAGGACAGAAGCATATGATTCTCTTAATACAGTGGCGATATTTCACTAATATAGATATATTATGCGTACGCCATTTATATGCATATGAATGAAAACATATTATGTTAAATTATTTTTTAAAGTGCCCCTATTATGGATTTTTGAAAATGACCTTTCATGCAGTGTGTAACACAGATCTAAGTGAATGAAAACATGCTGAAAATATTTAAATCTGAAAGTGCACCGTGTATAAAGTTATTGTCTCTCAAAAGAAAGAGTCGACTCTGAATCATTGAAACGAGTCGTTTTTAAAATGAATCCCAAGCCGTTTCATGTTGATGTCAACATGAAACATTAGCATATTGCCCGCCCACTTGTTGCGCGCGCAGACCTGGGAAAACTTGATTTTCGCGTTGGTCGAATGAACATGCTTCATTCTTTGCCACTAGGTGCCGCTTTTGGAGCGTTAAAAGCTCACAAACACTGGTTTAAATGAAATCGACCAATCACCGCAGATTAGCGTCACGCACAGGAGGAGTTTGGAAAAATGAATCATTGAACGAATCGTTTGGGAGTCGTTGAGCAAATAAGGTAAAAACAAATGCATATTATAAGAATATAAAAGTGTTTTTTGAGCTTGAATGCATGTCAACCTGTTGTTGGGGACTCCCAAAACCAAAATATGAACCTTTCATTACCCATAATAGGGGCACTTTAAAGTAAACACACACACAAAAACAACTAATTCATAGCATTTATTCATATTTAACACTAAAGCCTCCTATTTCAGTTCAGGGAGACTGAAATTTCCATAGACGAAAACTAGACTCTGAGGATTGAGGGAGACATGCCCAAACTGAGATTACGTCATAGGCTTCTGTTTCTATATGAGCCATTAAAAATAGTCAGTGATAATGAAGTTAGTGTAAAATCACATTGAATTTAAATTGCCTTCTGCCTGGATATTTAACAGCAGGGTACAAATATTCTGTGACGCCAATCAGTGTATTTTCATCTGCTATTATGAGAGGTGTGATAAAATATAGCTGAGTAAGAAGATGATTAAAGCTTTCCTTTATTACAGATAAAGTTTATTCACTCTCAGATCTCAAAGATCACAATAATATTATAATTGTTTCAAATGCCAACTTCTGCACACAGGTTTTAACTGTAAGGGGGAGCTGATAGCATCAGTTTGCAATGGTCTATCAGTCACAAGAAGCAGAGGAAATCCAATATAATCCAGCATCGAATACAAATCAAGACTCCCAGCTAAACAACAATCAGGAATTACAAATCAAGCTTATAATGAATTCACCAGCCATGCACACATATAGAATCACACAGTGACATAAATGCTATCTCTTGTCAATGGTCCTCTGCTGTGGAGTGGTCTTACACCCTTCTGTCACAGCACAACCAGGTGATGCCATAACCAACAAAAGTTGCTAAGCAATCCAGTCCCCCGGGATAAGAGGCCTCTCCCCTGAGATGCCCATTTCTTACATGTAGCACTGAACCCCACGTTACTGAGAGGCTAAGAATGAAAGCTCTTGGATTGTTTTTCACATCATATGGTTCTCCTCATGGGACTCTTTCGTCAGTGTATAGCAAGGGCGTAGGTTTGCTTTCGACATTGGTGGGGACATAAAAATGCATGTGTCTGAAATGACAAAATCATATACATATATTTAATTATTTGATCAAAATATTGGCATGAATAAAGAAGCCTCTTATTGCCAAAAAGGCTTTATAGATATTTGATCAAAAATACAGTAAAAAACAGTAAAAATATTATTGCATTTTAAAATAACTGTTTTCTATTTTAATATATTTTAAAATGTAATTTATTCCTGTGATGGCACAACATCATTATTTCAGTTTTAGTATCTCATGATCCTTCAGAAATCTTCTAATATGCTGATTTGCTGCTCAAGAAGCACTCATTATTATTAATGTTAAAAATAGTTGTGCTGCTTACTATCTTTGTAGAAAAATATATATTTATATATTTTATTTATTTATTTATTTTTAGATTTTCAAAAAACTTAATTGTGTATGATTTTGAGCTGTTTTATAAGCCAAAAAGAATAATAATAATAATAATGTTCTTTGGTTCCCATAATGTAGGCAATACAAACATGCAATACCATGATACCTAAAGAACTGGACAATAGGCCAAACAAAGTATAACATTTTTACTACAAAAACCATTTTCTTTTCTAAAAGGGAATGAAAAAAATCATGGAACCCATAATGATGATTTATAATTTTTTTTCAGATTTACAGTTTTAACAAAGCCAAACTCGAAACTGGAATTCATATTCAAGAATGAATAATGAAAAAGCTGTGTTAGAGGGAGGTCCATGCATCCTATTGATGCATGGACTTACATCATTATCTGGCAAGTATTCTTGCTTTTGTAATTTATGGAACTGAGATAAACAGTATCTAAATATACTAACTGTTAGCGTGCTGAGACGTGAGTGTGATGTTGAATGTTGTTATATTTAGTGCAGTAATAGTGGGAAGCATAGTTCCTACATACTGTAGGAGGAGAGAGTTCTCAGTAACATGTTGTGATTATATATTTAGATGTCAATTAAAAAGTGAGACACCTACCTGCCATTTTTAACAGTTAGGTGAGAATTGAGATTAAATAACACATGTAAACTTAGATTAAGTACAGGTGAGCTGTGGCACTCAAGGTGTAATTTACAGCAATAAAATGGTGAAAAACATCAAGACTGTTCATACATACACCTTGAAACTGCAGAGAAATCAACTTTTTTGAGCAGTATCATTTTTAAATGTCTTTTGATAGGTGCCATGACAATAGACAATGTGATGTTTGATGATTTACAAAGGGTCACCTACCAAATTAAGTCAAAAAGTATCTTCAAAATACTAATATATTTACTTATTGTTTGTTTGTTTGTAAAGAATCTACATTACCATTCAAACAATTTTCATGTTTTTGAAATAAGCCCCGGTAACACTTTACTTAAAGCCTCTATGTAATGCATTATAAAGGTAGTCATAATGTACATTGTAATGCATTATATCTTTTCATAAGTAATTATAACCAAAGTTAAAATGCATTATAATATTTGAAGGTTTGTTTGTCATGTGTTTTAATGCATTATCTTTTCTATAGGCGTAACAATGAATAGATGGGTATTATAATGTATTATAACTGAGGTTATAATTATTCATGAGATCATACAATGCATTGTAAGGCTTATTATAAGGGATAATTAATGCATTAAAACTACTTTTATAATACATTATATATAAAGACCTTCAGTCTCTTATTCTCATTAAGAATCTGCTTGAATTTTAACAGCAAAAATCTCACATTTCTGACATTTTTCCCACACAATTCTGAGTTTCTATCTCATAATTCTGACATTTTATATATAAACTTGCAGTTCTGAGAGGAAAATTCTGAAATGTCAGATATTAATAGAAAAAAGTCAGAATTGTTAGATAAAAAGTCAATTATGCTGTGAGCCTTATTTTTTTATTCTGTGGCAAATCAATAAAAAGCGCATGCGGTTCTGAAAAAAAAAAGAAAAGTCTGCACTAGACTTTCGCAGTAGAACGTACTGCAAGTAAAGAACTACAGTATTGTGAATTGTGAGATGTAAACTAAGCATTCTGAAATTTTATAGAAAACTATGAAAGCCTGTTTCTGCCATAGAATAAAACAATAATAATAATAATAAAAAAAAGATAATTAAAACATTTTATCTCACATTTTGGACTTTTTTTCTCACCTTTAGGAAAAAATTCAGCATTGCGAGAAACAGACATAACTGTGACATAAAAAGTCGCAATACCGTTTTTTATTCTGTGAAGAAAACAGACTTCCATAAGTTTTATATCTTTACATATATTAAAAAGCAATTTATTTGTGATAGCAAGTTTGAATTTTCAGCAGCCACGACTCCAGTCTTTAGTGTCGCATGATCCTTCAGAAATCATTCTGTTATGCTTATTTGTTGATCAAAAAGCATTTCTTATTATCAAGTCAAGTCAAGTCACCTTTATTTATATAGCGCTTTTAACAATACAGATTGTGTCAAAGCACTTAACAGTATCAAGTTGGAGGATAGAGTGTCAGTAATGTATAATAATAAGATTAAACACTCAATTTTCAGTTAAGGGCATTTCATTATTGAATTCGGAGATGTCATTGTCTAGCTAAGTTTAGTTTAAATAGTATCTGTGAAATCAAATTTACGATAATCGCTAGAAATTAAGTGTCCCCAACTGAGCAAGCCAGAGGCGACAGTCTATTATCAGAGACAGTTGTTCTTCTTAGTATTTTTGTGAAAACCGTGATACCTTTCTTCAGGATTCTTTGAAAGTTTAAAAAACAGCATATACTTTTCAACATTAGTAATTTACTGTCTCTTTTACTCAATTTAATGCATCTTTGCTTAATTTCTTTACAAAAAAATCTTACTGACTGCAAACTTTTGATTGGTAGTGTAGTAGCTGATAAAAAATAATTTTATTAACTGTTAAGGGAAACAATAGCATAAAAGGCTAACAGCATGAACTAACAGCGACAAAACTCTACTTCGATGGGTGCATTTAACTTCTGAATTCGTAATGTATGGTAAATATAGTCCATCCAGTCTCATTTCTGAGGCTGAAGGTTGGGCCTACATTGCTAGTATTTAGTAAGGCCTACTCTTAGTTTGAGGGTCTGGCTCTCAACTCTTCCCTCCCTTTCACTTTAACATGCAGGGAGCCACACGCAATACACTGTGACGAATGAGCAGGAAACCATGGCAACAGCAGGGAACAAGCGGCTTGCCATTCTTCAGCTGTACGATCAGAACGACAGTCTGGCTGACCAGCAGAGAGCTAACGGTGGGCCGGCGGCTTGATTCATTGTTGTGAATCATCTCTGTAGGTCTAATGAGCGTGTTCATTTCAACACCTCCTTAGAACATGAGAGGGAGTCTGGTACAAGGAGGGGGAAGGGAGGGCTATCTGACTCACGCTGGACACGGAGGAGCCGAAAAAGGTAGCTGAAGGTTTCTCTGTCAACCCCTATCCCGTCACTATCAGACTGCTACAAGGAGATGTGCTCTGACTCATGGTGGAGTGTAAGTACTTAATGTACCAAGGACAGCACGTATCGGCGTAGGGATGCTTAAACAATGACGATACAGTGGGGTAAGTAGTATGAGGCATCGGCATCAGGTGTGGGTTGTTCGTGGGCGGCAGCTGAGAGGAACATGTCATTCAAACAGGAACGTGAGGCCTTTATATTATATTACAATTGTGCTGATGCTATGAAAGGTCATAGATGATCATCCTACACACTGCAAACTCACTCCTGACCATGAAATCACGTTTTCAACAATTTCTGTTTCATGCTATTTCATCCTATTATCCAATAAATCTTATTAAATACTATTTGACTCATTGTAAATGTTATTGTATTATTCATAAGGTGCTTTTCGATGATAGAACCTAAACTGAAAAAGCTATAATGTTAGACAGTGCTATAAATCTTAAACTGTTTAATGTAGTATAGTGAAAACTGACTTCAAAGCAGTATTTTTCAAATTGGGTTCAAGATTAAAAGGTCATGAAACCCCAGATTACTTTTTCAGAGATTTTAGCAGAGATGTTTGTGTTGCATATCATATAAAACCATGTTAAAATCCGTTCATTTGAAGCTTTTTTACGCTATTTTCATCTTCCGGGTTTAAAATCTACATCGTGCTGATGTCACAATTTGTGACGTGGTAAAGGACTTTAATACATTGATGACGTGTCGGTGTCTATTAAATTATTCATGAGACTGCGTGTTCTTATCCTATGAGAAGAAGCTTTGCTTAATTATTCACAACAGCATGTGTTGATTTGCTATGACAGCAGCTTCAGACTGAGATCGCCTACATTAACTGAGAGAAACGTTCATGGATGGAAGGAGAGTGTTTGTTTTTGCTTTGTAATAAGAGCTCGGCACAACGCGATTCATTCACTTAGTGTGTGTAACCGTTTTTACAGCTCCGTGACACAACCCATCAAAAGGCTTATATATACGCCACAGAATAAGCCTTAGAAGTTATCAGAGGTGCAACAACGCGTTCATATATATGTTTTTGAGGCAGAGTGCAAATGGCTGTGCATTTATTTGTGTTTTTAACTCTATGGGAGTGAAATGAATCTGTCTGAAACCGAAGTTGTCTGTGTGTTGTCTGTCTCTTCTTCCCCCTCCACTCCGCAGCACACCACGCCCACTTTTTTAAAACTTGTGTTGAGAACTAACCAGTGCTGAAACAGGGGGTTTCATGACCCTTTAAGAAAAAATCCTGGAATTGCAGTCAAAAATCTTACTGAAGAACTGGCAGCCAATGTGATTAAGCCCAACAACGATCACTTTTCCAACGAACCAACTTTTGGAAGTATTTTTTCTGCTTGTTAAAGGAATAGTTCACCCAAAAATTAAAATTTGCTAAAAACTGACTCACCCTCAGGCCATCCAACATGTAGATGAGTTTGTTCCTTCATAATAAATTTGGAGAAATTTTGCATTACATCACTTGCTCACCAATGAATCATCTGCAGTGAATGGGTTCCATTAGAATGAGAGTTCAAACAGCTGATAAAAACATCACAATAATCCACAAGTAATCCACATGACTCCAGTCCATCAATTAACATCTTGTGAAGTGAAAAACTGTGTTTGTAAGAAACCAATCCATCATTAAAGGGGTCATTGTGACGTCACACAGACAGGCCCCTCCCACGATTGTTTGATTGACAGTAGTTGCAGCACAGACTGGACTGGTGTCTTACCTTAGCCCCGCCCGAGTGAGCTGTCATCAGTCCGCCATTGTTTTACCACCAGAGCAGATGTAGACAAGAATGACTCCAAAGCGATTGAAGTGTTTTGTTGTTGGATGTAATAATGAACATAGCAGTCGTCATTTACTCCAGACATCTGAACCGCTGAAGACGCAGTGGATTACTTTTGTTTCTGAAGGGAATGCGCCCACGATCTACCTAAATGCGTCTATCTTCGCACGAATCATTCGTGATCCAGCTTCACCTCCAGAAGAAGTGAGTGTAAGGTTTTTTTAATGAATCTTTGCAAATCGCCTTTCTTGATAATGTCCTAATTAGCAAGTTTCACAATGAATGCAGCTAAAGTTTACCGTCTCTCAGAGAGCGGCTCGGAAGAGAGGGGCAGGGTCAGCAGAGCTCATTTGCATTTAAAGCAGCATGCAACAATACAGCTTGCATTAGACAGAGCTGTTTTTGAAAGGGTAAAAACGGTGTTGTTTTACACTACCACTGAGAAATTTTAACCAAACTATGTTACAGACTTTTCATTAAGACCCTAAAGAATCATATCAACTTGTGGAAAATGGGCATCCGATGACCTCTTTAAGGCATTTAAACGTCACTTCTGGCCAAAATACAAGTCTGTAAACCATATAATGCTTCCTCCAGTGAAAAAGTTCATCCCCTGTTGTCCTCTCACATCAAAATCAACCAATCTTGATCTGTACATATTTCTCTCCTGATTCAGACAAAGTTACTTTTTCACTGGAGAAAGAGTAGAGTATTGTATCAGCTGTTTGGACTCTCATTCTGACAGCACTCATTCACTGCAAATTATTTATTGGTGAGCAAGGGATGTAATGCCAAATTTCTCCAAATCTGTTCTGAAGAAGAAGCAAACTCATCTACATCTTGGATGGCCTGAGGGTAAGTAAATTTACAGTATTTAATACATTACAACTTCACAAGCAGATAGGGATTTCATCAGAGTATAAGTTTTGAATCAAACTAAACAAGCTATGAAAAAAATGAAAATATTTAATTAATTCATTAATTGAAAAAAAAAAGGTCTGAGAAGTTCTGCATTAAGTCTTTACTGATCACCACAACATAAAACGGCTCTGTGATGCTTAATGAATTTCTCAGAGAGCAGAATTAAACTAGCTTCTCATATCAGGCAGTTTGTATGCATGAAGAAGTCCTCTTGTGGACCCCACTGTGAGAGGTCATGTCTGTGGGCAGAGAATTACATAGACAGTACAGTCATTCAATGAGTCACAAAGACCCCCTAATGTCCACTACGTGTTCAGATTACAAACACACCCTAACACCACCACCCACAACAACAACAACAAATAACAACATTAAAGAGCACTATGAGAGTATGTGACAAGGGTGACATTTTAGAGCAAGATTTGCCAAAACAAGTTCTTTATGGGTAAAAATTAGTGCAAAGTTTCAGAGATATTAAAATTGTTACAAAAATATTAATATCACGGCACAACCTGCAAAAAAGCTTGGATCTTTTTCACATACATGTAAGTGAAGTGATCATGCACGCTTTGAGTCATGTTGGTTTATTCTGCGATAAATACTAGTTAGCTGCACATTAATGTTACTTGGCTACTTATCAAATAAATAATAACATGGACATAAAATATTATTTTGAGTTTAAATAAATTTTAAATGAATAAAAACGTCTGTTACAACAAAACAATTGGCCTAGCAGCATCATGCACTCTGAAGTTATTTTTTACTACTATTGATAACTGAAACACAAAATGGCACCAGTTTAGTTTGTCAAGTCAAGTCAAGTCACCTTTATTTATATAGCGCTTTTAACAATACAAATTGTGTCAAAGCAACTGCACAATATCAAAATAGGAAAATAGTGAGTCAATAATGTAAAATGACAAGATTAAACACTCAATTTTCAGTTAAAGGCATTTCATTATTGAATTCAGTGATGGCATCGTCCAGCTCAGTTCAGTTCAAAAAGTTTGTTCAATTAAGTCTACGATATTGCTGGAAATGAAGTGTCCCCAACTAAGCAAGCCAGAGGCAACAGCGGCAAGGAACCAAAACTCCATAGGTGACAGAACGGAGAAAAAAACCTTGGGAGAAACCAGGCTCAGTCGGGGGGCCATTTCTCCTCTGACCAGACGACCCAGCAGTTCAATTCCAACTGCTGCAAAGTCAGATTGTAAGGGCTCAACCGGTTCCAGTGGTCTTTTCCCGATGGCTGTCTAGGTGACGGGGTCCTCACTGGGGATCTGTCTCTGGGGCTCATCTAGGTGTCCTGGTCTCCGCTGACGTTCAGGGCTGTAGAGGTCGTCTCTAGGTGCTGATCCACCATCTGATCTGGTGACTGCAGTGACCTCGGAATAAGAAAGAAACAGACTAATATTAGCATAGATGTCAATCTTCTTACGATGTAACAAGTACATCGAGTGTTATGGGAAGTGTTCCCGGTTCCGGTTGACCTAATTAATGCAGCCTAACAATCCTTTAACGGATTTGAATATTAGAAGTGTATTAGTGTGTTATGTGTACGCCAGGTTAAAGAGATGGGTCTTTAATCTAGATTTAAACTGACAGAGTGTGTCTGCCTCCCGAACAGTGTTAGGTAGATTGTTCCAGAGTTTGGGCACTAAATAGGAAAAAGATCTGCCGCCCGCAGTTGATTTTGATATTCTAGGTATTATCAAATGGCCAGAGTTTTGAGAACGCAGCGGCTTGTATGAAATGAAAGAGTGAGTCCGCAGTGTGATACAAGAGACATTAAAGTAACGCTGGTTTCAGTTTGGAGAGCTTTCAAAGACCTTTGAGTCCAAAGGTGCGTTCCACTCGACAGTAAGTGCCCTGCGAAGTGCACTTCACAGTGTGCAAGGTGACCAGGATTGCCAGGTTTTGACAGCAAAACCCACCCAACTGCTACTCAAAACTGTCACGATTATGGTCTGTGTTGGTTTTGTTTTCCCCTGTCTTAGTTCTTGTTTCCATATTTGATCCTTCCTGTTTCCTGTCCTCGTCTAGTGTGATTATCAGTTAATTATGTCCCAGCTGTGTTTGATTATGTTAGTGATTGTCCTGTGTATTTAAGTTCATGTCTGTTCAGTTAGTTTTGGTCTGGTCTACTCGTTACGTTCCTTGTGTTCCTGTGTGTCTCAGCCCTGCCTTGTCTTGCCCTGCTGGATTTTATTAAAGACTGTATATTTGAGTTTATCCTCGTCTCCGTGGTCCTCGTTCCTCCCCGCTGTGTGTGCACCGTGACAAAAACTAGCCTAAAACTAGCTCAATCGCTTTTCAGGGGGGAACCCCTGATAAAAGTCGCATTCCAGGGACTAAATATCACGTTATTGGGGTTGCTTTAAACCGCGGCCATGAAAACGTAACGTACATTCATTTTCAAATGTGGCTTGATGCTACTTCTGTTTGTATTTTAAGATGTTTTTGTAAGCATTATAGATAGTTTGTGTTTCTCGCATAGAACCAAGCTTCAATTTATCTTATTTTAATGCTGTATTTTGCGCAGCGGACGATGTTAAATCCCTACGAGACACATATCTGAGGAAAAATGCATTGTTGGTCAGCGCCTCCTAGCGTGCAGGCGTGAATTAGCAGAAGGCGATCAATCGTTTCGCGCTCGGTGTGAAAGCAACGTTCAGGCCTTTCCACACTGAGCGCGATGCGAATCGCCCGCAAATGTTGCTTTCACACCGAGCGCGAAACGAATGTTCGCCTTCTGCTAATTCACGCCTGCACGCTAGGTGGCGCCGACCAACAATGCATTTTTTCTTCATGTAGCGCATGTATCTCGTGTGGTTTACATTGTCCGCTGCTCAATATACAGCATTAAATTAAGATAAATAATCATCAGAAACCCAAAATATCCATAATGCTTACAAGAATACATCTGAAATAATTAGAGGTACAATTAGCATCATGCTACATTGAAAATGTATGTAATTATTAACGTTTTTGCACAAAAAACACTTTAAATCATCATTGAGTGCTTGTAATAACTTCCGATTGTGATCTAAAATGGATTTTGATTCTATAATAGGCAGACATGCACTCTTTGTACGTTTTATAATGGACTGATCGAGACCTGCTTGTCATGTGTCATAAACATCCTTTATTGTTAAAAAAATACCATGAGCTGCATAAAAACATATACAGAAAACCTATCTTCATAATTATAGGTCTATTTGCTTTCATATTTCATGTGTAGAACATTTTTTCTCTTTTTTTTTTTATAAACGGAAGGGCAAGAGGTATGATTACATGATTGACAGGTCTAGAGTGAACGAGCTCTGACTCATAAACACTTGCGCTCATGGAAGATAATGGACGGTACTCTTCAGATCACATAATTAACTGGGGAATTAATAGAAATGTTATTCTGTATAAAGAACATACTCTATGAGAATAGTCTGTTCTTAAATACCAACAATAACAAGAACTCAGCATTCACTCTCCTCTCTTGCGGAAAAAGTCCTCTACTTTGGTGTTTTTACGCTCGTGCTCAAAACAGTCTTCTGAGCTTTTAGCGCCACCGCGTCGACCTTTTGGGTAACAGCAGTTGCTCTGGCCACATGATGTAATGCTCAAATCTTATTGGACGGCCCATGTTTTCGCTTTGTGAAAAAAAACATTTGCATTTTCGGTGCGCGAATGTTCGCGGTCTATGTGGAAGCATCCATAGGAAGCTGTTGTTTTATTCCAGTGCGTCGTCGCGTCCGAAATTCGTTTAGCTTTTTCGCGCTCAGTGTGGAAATGCCTTTAGTCTGCGATTCGCCTCACTTTTTCACATTGCGCTCAATGTGAAACGGCCTTTACAGTGCAACTATCATGATTATGGTTAAATAAAGTAAAATACACATCTAATATAACTAAATTATGTTTTTTATGTTAACATCACAATAGTCATCTATCTTTCAGTTCAGCACTTTAAATCATGCCATGAACACTTAAATTGATAATAACTTAATAATTATATAAATACCAATGGATATAGTATACTTTATACACACGTATATTAAATCAAATTAGTTTACAGTGGGGACAATTTTTTATTTGATCCCCTGCTGATTTTGCACATTTGCCCACTGACAAAGAAATGATCAGTCTATAATTTTAATGGTAGGTTTATTTGAACAGTGAGAGACAGAATAACAACAACAAAAAAATCCAGAAAAACGCATTTAAAAAAAGTTCCCCTATCAATCAGCAAGATTTCTGGCTCCCTGGTGTCTTTTCTACAGGTAAGGAGCTGAGATTAGGAGCACTCTCTTAAAGGGAGATCAAATGCTCCTAATCTCAGCTTGTTACCTGTATAAAAGACAACCTGTCCACAGAAGCAATCAATCAATCAGATTTTAAACTCTCCACCATGGCCAAGACCAAAGAGCTGTCCAAGGATGTCAGGGACAAGATTGTAGACCTACACAAGGCTGGAATGGGCTACAAGACCATCGCCAAGCAGCTTGCGATTATTCGCAAATGGAAGAAACACAAAGTAACTGTCAATCTCCCTCGGTCTTGGGCTCCATGCAAGATCTCACCTCGTGGAGTTTCAATGATCATGAGAATAGTGAGGAATCAGCCCAGAACTACACGGGAGGATCTTGTCAATGATCTCAAGGCAGCTGGGACCATAGTCACCAAGAAAACAATTGGTAACACACTACGCCAAGAAGGACTGAAATCCTGCAGCGCCCACAAGGTCCCCCTGCTCAAGAAAGCACATGTACAGGCCCGTCTAAAGTTTGCCAGTGATTCAGAGGAGAACTGGGTGAAAGTGTTGTGGTCAGATGAGACCAAAATCGAGCTACTTGGCATCAACTCAACTCGCCGTGTTTGGAGGAGGAGGAATGCTGCCTATGACCCCAAGAACACCATCCCCATCAAAGGGACGATGGACGGGGCCATGTACCGTCAGGGCCAGTGCATTGAAAATGGGTTGTGGATGGGTATTCCAGCATGACAATGACCCAAAACACACGGCCAAGGCAACAAAGGAGTGGCTCAAGAAGAAGCACATTAAGGTCCTGGAGTGGCCTAGCCAGTCTCCAGACCTTAATCCCATAGAAAATCTGTGGAGGGAGCTGAAGGTTCGAGTTGCCAAATGTCAGCCTCGAAACCTTAATGACTTGGAGAGGATCTGCAAAGAGGAGTGGGACAAAATCCCTCCTGAGATGTGTGCAAACCTGGTGGCCAACTACAAGAAACGTCTGACCTCTGTGATTGCCAACAAGGGTTTTGCCACCAAGTACTAAGTCATGTTTTGCGAAGGGGTCCCATACTTATTTGACTCATTAAAATGCAAATCAATTTATAACTTTTTTGAAATGCGTTTTTTCTGGATGTTTTTGTTGTTATTCTGTCTCTCACTCTTCATATAAACCTACCATTAAAATTATGGACTGATCATTTCTTTGTCAGTGGGCAAACGTACAAAATCAGCAGGGGATCAAATATTTTTTTTCCCACTGTACATTCTATTTATTTATAGTAGACATAAAATGTAAATATGAAATGTGCTACTACTAAGTTTCATTGTGTTTGATGACATTTCAGGGTGTTTCGTGTGAACACATTTTGTTAAATGAAGTGGACTTCAACTGATATCTTGTGTTCAGGTAGTAAGGAGCAGTGACACTGCGTAGGGACCCTGCCGATTGGAACACAGCTCGTGTTTAAGCTATAATTTCAAACAGTACATTCCCCCCTTTGACTTAGGCCATCTCTGATCTCCAGACATGTAATCATTTCTACAATGACTTTCTTTATTCAAGCAAGCACCTCAATGGCCTCATTTGCAGGAATGACAGGGCAATATTTGCTCGCTGCTTACTGAAGCACTCGGGCCCTATGGGGAGATATGAGACAGCCTTGTTAATATTCCACTCAGTGGTCAGAATCTTGTGAGGGATCACAGCAGATGAAGCACAGCGTTGTGTAAAAGTGATGCGCTGTGTCACTAACAGGGTTGTGGGATAATGAAGATGACTGCTCTCCTTGACAGTGCCCTCTCCTTTTTTCCCTCCCTCTTGGGAAATGCTTCTCACATTTTCCTCTCCTCAGCACTAATCTGAGGAAAGCCTGGCACCCCCACGCTCTCCATAGTCCACAATTATATTACACTAAACCTGCTGAGAAGTAAACATGGAGACCAATGATTGCAAAAACCACCATGTTGCCAAATTAGAATTTCAACAATTGTTTCTCACTCCTCTTGTTAAGCCTTTTAAGTGTTTCAAACAACCTTCAGCTGAGCATGGAAAATTGGTTCAGACTGACTTTTTACTGTAAAAACATTATTCATTATCCCATGCTCCATTTACACACAAAATGTCATTATATCTCACTAATAGGATGCCTCAATTAATAACTAAAAGTTACATTTCCACTTTAGAAGAATAGGCTTAAAGTGCCCTTATTATGCCATAAAATATAAAAACAAAATGCTGAAGTCATCACAGCTTTGAGGTAAGTAACTGAAATGGAACCAAATGAGACCCTGTTCCTGGTGAAATATCCACTGGCATAGAGCTGAGATTTTAATAGATTTATTTAAAAGGATGAATTAATTTACTCCAGCATGGGAATAGAACCCAGGTCATTCTGTAGAACGAGCACTATTGCTAAATATGCCCCAACTACACACTGTAAAATTCCTATAGATCATAAGAATGCCCAAAAATGTGTTAGGTGTCAGGTCCTGAAATCATAAAGTTTTATGATGTTAACTTAATATGCTAAAATAAAGCATTAAAAAAAAATCAATTATTGTTTATTTGTCCATTTCCAGAAGGGGTTGACCCTCAAGAGCAATGCCACAATTTACCACAACCCAGTGTCCCACAACCACACTGAAAACACAACCAATTCCTCCTCTCCAGGAAGTGACACTCCTATGTCTGAGGCAAAGCAGTGTTGGATTGCAGACAAGTCAGCCTATCATTTCACTGTCTCAGAAACAAGCAGTCCACACTGGCACAATACAGCGTGGCTTGTTTTGTGGATATGTGGGACAACTCGGCCATGCAGTGCCCTGCTGAGCCACATGGATGTGACTCAGATTGTAATAACCAGGGAATGAGGGCATTAAGTCTGTGTGACAGTGTTCCGAAGGCCCACTTTATGTCTGACAGGGGGGTGTTAAAGGTCAAGGCCACATCCAGCGCTGTTATTCCTCTAATTTCACTCCCTGTCAGAATCATTCTGCTCTCCGTTTGTGTGAACGTTTTAAGTCGTTTTATTCAGGCCCATCAAACCAACAGTATCAACTGAATTATTAACATAATTTGTCATACAAGACAGTTATTGTGAAACATGGCATACTGTATGGAGAAACGTGAGATCAAGACATGAATGTTTTTGATGCTGAACATTAAAAACATTTGGTAATAATAGCCACCATTTCATGCGTGGTTTTCACCAACAGATCAAATGGTTCCAGAGGAGAGAGTTGGAATTCTACATAAAAGCTCATCAATCCAATGATACAGAGGTGTGAATTCTACTCGGACACCATCATTTACAGGTCACATGATCACAAAGTGTCTGTTCAGTCATTTATTAATGTTAACATTTCATGCTAGAAAGAAACTTATTTGCCGTTTAAGGCCTGTCTTTTCTTAATTTGACAGGACAGCAAAGAACATGTGCATTGTTGTATGGTGTTTTTCATATATTTTATGTATTTTAATCTCAGTGGGTACGTAAATGACTGGCATTATTATGCAAAGCTTGAACTATCCAGTGACATCATCGCAGAGGAGAGCTCATGGGAAATGAGGTGTAATGAGTCTGTGATGAAGTTGATGAAAAAGGAAAGGAGGACTGGAGAACACTCCTCAAACACAATGCACCATCTATATCTTATAAAAATAGGACAATTTATTAGACCAAAGAAAGCTTGGAATACATTGTGCTGTATTATAATTGAATATAATTCACGATATATATATAATTTTGAAACAAAAAATAAATAAATGCGGGCGCGACTCAAAAATCTATTAACAAATGTACGTGTTTATTTTAGCACTTCCGTCAGTGAACATGGCAACACACAGCCTGCAAAACACTAGGCTATCAAAGAAATAATACAGCTAAATAAGAAAGTAGCCTAAATAATTGGATAGCCTAAAGAGCCTGGAAACGGCTCTTGAGATATGAAGTACTTGCCCATTTAACACTTAAAGGGATAGTTCACACTCCATTGACACTCCTAATTGAGATTGTAGATAGTGTCAATGGTCCATTTGAGAGATAGGTGGCGGTAATGCACTTCTAAGTCTGCGATCCGCTGTAAAGCAAGAAGAAGAAGACGCGTCGTGTGCTGGCTGTTGTGTGAACGAGCTCAGAAGAGTTGGACCGTGAGGCGGATCAGAGGAAAAAAACTATATAAATACTGTTCAGTTTCTTGCACAGACCCATCTTTTCGTGTCTTTAGACCTCAATGTATCGTCACGAGCCACAGGGTTTAATGTGGTTTTGTCTGTGTATGTTTTTTTTTCTCTCAAAGCCGTGAGTACCATTGACTGACATTACATGACTGACAGACTGCAACGGTTTGAGTTAAAAATCTTCGTTTGTGTTCTACTGAAGAAACAAAGTCACCTACATCTTGGATGCCCTTGGGGTAAGAAGATAAACATCAAATTTAAATTTTTGGGTGAACTATCCCTTTAACGCGCTGCACCGTAACAGCTAAAGTCTGTCAACACTGGACGTGACAAAGCGACTGTTAAAATCATTTGAACTTTATGTCAGCACGTCATAAATAAAACGAGGCATCAGTTTACTGTTGGGATTTGTCATGCCGTGCCGCGCCGCATCCAGTGTAGACAGCATCACTGATTATAATGTATTGTGTTCTATTGACTATTGTATTTTGTCGTGCCGCGCAACGCCTCTCGCGTCCGGTGTAGACACGGTGTAAAGGAAAAGCCATGGCGTTTGAGGTAATTTGAGAATTTTGTGAATTAACAGTCTAAATAAAACAATTTACAGCTAAATGGTATATGCTATAAATACCGAATTCTATTGCAACTCTTACTATTATTGCACTTGTATACAAAACTTTAGCTGTGTCCGAAATCGCTCACTCATTCACTAATCCCTATATAGTGTATGGCAGTTGAGTGGACTATATCAGAAGGAGTGAACGAAATGAAGTGAACGGATTCGGATTCGGATGGTGACGTGTACATGTGCGTGAGACTTGTTGCATTGATGGTATATTATTAATTTGTTTTGTAATGCTTATATGTTCATAATCATTAAATACTGTCAACAAAAATAAACTCACATTAACACGTTCATAATTTTATGTATTTATTGTTTGTAGTATCTTGAAACTCTCCCTAGCAGCGTTTTTGCTCACAGATAAGATGACAATGGCAGTAGAGCGCCCTCAGGCGACCATTAATTTGACATCAGAATGAATACACCACCAACAAACATTTTTAAATATACACCAAATTATCATTATTTATGTAAATTAAACGGCATCTCTCATTCAAACTCTCCGTTACGGACGTGACAGTTCTGAAAGCGGAATTTATCTGACAATGGAAACGCATAGCTAAAATGCTTTAAAAACGTTAACAGAGAAGTCTAGCTGGTATTTAATAGGGCTGCCCCCAACAACTTAACTACGTTCATTTAAGTCATTATTAACTAATCACATGTTTATATTAAAGCTAATAATCCAATGAGCTTCAATTCCGCACTCAAGCACACGTAAAATGGTTGCCACCAAGCACAGGCAAAAGTGGCCTAATGATTATGAATGTGTTGGAAAAAAGGAGATATTTTAATTATTTATTAATTCTCTCTCATCTCCAGAGTACTGGACACGCCTTTAGAGAGAAATGCAACCTTCATACAGATTGCAATAATCAGGAAATAGTTGTTTTAGAATTGGTTCATTTAAAAGTAGACATTTTAAACTTTCTATAGCCTATTTCACATGTCTGTGAGGCAGCCGTACGCCAAGTTTCGGTTCTTTTTTCTGACACACTCCAGCTTCAGAAATGCCAGAAAGCGCGTCCTGCTTTCATTATTTTACAAAAGCAATGTTTTGTTGTTTTTATGAGTTTACAGAAATAAAATCAGTTTTGAATCAGTTTCATTATCAGGAAACAAAGCTGTTGCCTTGAAAATAAAAGCAGAGCGGTTGTATTGTGTAATTACACCTAGGCCTATTTGCGATTGACTTTTAATTCACGATTCATGAATTACCTCATGCCAAGGATAGCCAGAGGGCCGGATGTGGCCTGGGGGCCGTACAATGCCCAGGTCTGCCATAAAAGTACCTTAAAGTGGTCCATATGAAGTGTTCTGCAGTCTTTGGAAGCCATTAGATAATGTTAATCTCTCTCTCTTTCTTCCACATGAGACTGGAGAGCTCCTATGAAAGGAAAGTTTTTCAGGAAATTTTCTTTTATTTTCCTGTAATAAATGTTTCTGTCATTTAAATGCTGTTTATAATCATATTACTGTTGTTTTCGAGCAGAGATCTTGTTCCTGGCTGAGGTAGGAGAGGAGGGCTGTTACAATAATAATAATAATATTTTTTATTTATTTTATTTATATGTATTGGTGTTATGGCAGCCATGTCTTTTGAATGGCTTTCTTGAGTTACACTAGTTTTAACAATGTATATTTGTTTGAATATCAACCTTGTTGTGAAGCACTGAGTGATTGCAGTGCATGTAGTGAAGTTTTGTTTGGGTTCTTTCATATGAATATCTATATCTAGTTTTTGTAGATTTCATAAATTGTTACTACACACTGTAACAATAATATAATTTAGCATGTTCTTTAAGAAGCAATAAAGTGTAGAAAATCAGCTCAAAAGGGAAATGTATATAAATAATTACAATTAATTATGATTAATTACAATTATTTATATCAGCTGCAAGTAGTAACTGTAGCAGACTTAAATTGCCATCAACTAACATGTTCGTCCAGCGAACATTCTGTGTAAGTTCATATCAACTCTAAGAAAGGATATTTCCTTGGCCACAGAAAATACTTTCCTAAGTATTAATGCATTAGAGCATGTAGTAAGGATCAAAATCGTAAAGGGACATTATCTACAAGCAGGACCAGAAACTCATGTAATTTGTGCACAAAAGTTTTATTAACTAAACGCTAACACGCATAGCTAATCTAAACAAACAAACATACAATCACTCATACATGGGGAAAGGGCAAATGAGACTTGATGGATGAAACCATCAGGAAAACCAGAGAATGAAGCTATGAAAAGAGTCAGTTCACCACCTAAGTAAAACCATCAGCGCCGTTTATAACGGGGTCTATAGCTTATACTAAACCTCTGTTTCGTTTAGTTAAATGTACGATACTTGCATTGCCTCGGTCGTTGACGAGTGTCCGGATGCAGTCTCGGATGAAAGTCTTGATGGTTTCAAGGTTTTGGACTTGCGATCACATTCTTCCTGGTTTGAAGAGTGATGCATTTCAAAGATGTTCTGACGCAGTGTTTTGTTCACTTGTTCGCTGACTGAATTATCAGGTGAATTCTCTCATCAGAAACAACAAAGTGCAGATGTGCATACGAATGTAAGTTAAGATATTCATTTCACAGTTTAAACAGCTTCAGTGATTTTAATGGGAGTTTTTGAGAGTGCTTGAACTCTGGCTAGACAGAATGAAAATGTTCTTTGATAATGTAAATGTTCTTTGCTCTCTGTAAAATGAAAGTGTTATAATTAGTAACTTACAATATTGTTATTAAATTCACATTAAATACAAAGTCAGTCGTATTAAAAAATGTTATGGCATGACACTCAGCCATATCTGGTACTTAGGCTAAGTAAAAAGTTGGGGTTTTATGTGTAGCTAATAGATTACACTATTAGTCTACTTTGCCCATCGCCATAATTGATCAAATAACATAATCTATAAAGGTGCAAAATGCATTTACTTACATATATTTGAGAATCGAGATATTTCAGCTAGTTAACACGTTTGGAAATATTTCGAATAAAAAGGAAAAAAATAAATAAAACATAAGCCTATATCAGTTATACAGTGCTATCGTGGCTTCTGTGTGTCACATGACAAGCATGAAAAGGCATCGGTAGCTGCTTCATATGTATCTTTAATGTATTGAATCATTGGCTATGCATCGAGATGCGTATCGTATCGGCCTCAGTCATGAGATGCACATCCCTACCTTACATACAAGTGGACGCCTCTGCTCAACTGTCTTCGTTATATAGTTGCCCAGAGCTGAAACACAAAATACACTGCTATCAATCCTTCTATTTTATCAGAAAGTGCTGATTTACTACAGAGTACAAGAAGACATTTTGAAACTGTATATGAAACTGCAGAGTAACTTTTTTTTTTCACTGAAGACTGGAGTAATGATGCAGAAATTTCAGCTTTGCATCACAGGAATAAATTACACTTTAAAATGTATTCAAATATGAAAACTGTTATTTCAAATTGTTTTAATGTTTGACATTAAACGTCCATTTTCTGTGTCTTTACGTATTTGTTACAAAATGAACATGAACTAAATATGACCTCATAATAGCCTACAGTCAAAAGAATTCACTATGCTATATGATATTACATTTGTTATTTACATTGATCAACAGATTACATATTTTTTAGCATTTCATGTATTGTTACTAAATGTTTTACATATAAATCCTATCAAAATCCATGATATTACATTAATTAACTACATTCATCAAAATTAATATCAATATATATTCACACTATATATTTTTAGTATTTCAGGTATCGTTTCAGGTAAGGTTGTACATATAAATCCTATCAAAATCCATGTAAAAAATAGCTAGTATTACATGTAACAAAACAAAATTTCGCTACTAAACTGTATGGTTCATACTTCCAGCCTGAGATTAAATATGAACAGCCAATGGACAGACTTCACTGCAATAGAAAAACAATGTTGGGAAAGTGTACAGTACAGAACAATATGTATTTAAATAAACCATAATTCCGAAATTTCTTGTGAAAAACAGCACCAATTCGATTAGAAATTGTTTGTACTAACAGTTACATGTAATGTTAGACCAGAAGCCAAGAGCAGAGCATAAAATCCCACATAATTAGTAAACACCGTCTTTAAAGAGGTCATTACATGGATTTTTCTTTAAAAAAAAAAAAAAATGCTCCTTGAAGTTCACTTATAAAGTTAATGAGGTTTTTTGCACAAATGTTATGTGGAAAAAAACGTCATTTACACAAGGAATTATGAAATCATTTACTTAAGTTACAGTTTGAAATGCAGGTGCTGTCAGATAGTTGGCTGTTTCCATTTTCAACAAGTTTCTTACAGATGATATCATGATGATCATTGCGTTAGTCTTAACCATTGCCAGCAATAACCTGCCCATGCTGTCTTTTTGATTTTCACACCACAGACGTCTGTGAACACTGAACATTCTAGGCAACTGTCTAAAAAATATATACATGCAGACAATTATAGGAGTAGTTTTAAATGGCAAATTGGTCATTCAGAGAACTTTGTATTTTATTTTTGAATATGAAAAATTTACATCAGTCTGGGCCTCTGTGACCTCCTAGCTGAATATGGCCATGCAACAAACACACATCTGCATGTGCAACAATGTCTCTACAATATCAAGTCAAGACTTCTGCAGGTATGTGATTATCTTCATAAAGAAAAGACAACGACAGATAAGGTAAGATTTGTACAATTAAGGAGAGATTAGCCAACAGGAAAAATGTGTACAGGTACTAAATTACAAAAAAATAATGCACAGATTCATTTATTTTGAACATAAAGGCTTAGAGTTAGGACTAGGGTGTGTCCTGTAAGGTTGTGATGGGTGGGACACAGGGCGCACCCTAAGTTGCCAAAAAAAAAAAAAAAATCAGAAAAGAAATTCCCACCGATTTGCTATAAATAAGACTTTTAAATCAGCTAAACAAAAGAAATCTATAATATATACAGTTGCATCTCAATAAATTAGAATGTCGTGGAAAAGTTCATTTATTTCAGTAATTCAACTCAAATTGTGAAACTCGTGTATTAAATAAATTCAATGCACACAGACTGAAGTAGTTTAAGCCTTTGGTTCTTTTAATTGTGATGATTTAGGCTCATGTTTAACAAAACCCACCAATTCACTATCTCAACAAATTAGAATACTTCATAAGACCAATAAAAACTTTTTTTTAGTGAATTGTTTTCCTTCTGGAAAGTATGTTCATTTACTGTATATGTACTCAATACTTGGTAGGGGCTCCTTTTGCTTTAATTACTGCTTCAATTCGGCGTGGCATGGAGGTGATCAGTTTGTGGCACTGCTGAGGTGGTATGGAAGCCCAGGTTTCTTTGACAGTGGCCTTCAGCTCATCTGCATTGTTGGGTCTCGTGTCTCTCATCTTCCTCTTGACAATACACCATAGATTCTCTATGGGGTTCAGGTCAGGCGAGTTTGCTGGCCAATCAAGCACAGTAACACCATGGTCATTGAACCAGCTTTTGGTACCTTTGGCAGTGTGGGCAGGTGCCAAGTCCTGCTGGAAAATGAAATTAGCATCTCCATAAAGCTTGTCAGCAGAAGGAAGCATGAAGTGCTCTAAAATTTCCTGGTAGATGGCTGCGTTGACTGTGGACTTCAGAAAACACAGTGGACCAACACCAGCAGATGACATGGCAGCCCAAATCATCACTGACTGTGGAAACTTCACACTGGACTTCAAGCAACATGGATTCTGTGCCTCTCCACTCTTCCTCCAGACTCTGGGACCTTGATTTCCAAATGAAATGCAAAATTTACTTTCATCTGAAAAGAGGACTTTGGACCACTGAGCAACAGTCCAGTTCTTTTTCTCCACAGCCCAGGTAAGACGCTTTCTGACGTTGTCTCTGGTTCAGAAGTGGCTTGGTAGCCCTTTTCCTGAAGACGTCTGAGCGTGGTGACTCTTGATGCACTGACTCCAGCTTCAGTCCACTCCTTGTGAAGCTCTCACAAGTGTTTGAATCAGCTTTGCTTGACTGTATTCTCAAGCTTGCGGTCATCCCTGTTGCTTGTGCACCTTTTCCTACCCAAATTCTTCCTTCCAGTCAACTTTGCATTTAATATGCTTTGATACAGCACTCTGTAAACAGCCACACCTTTCAGTAATGACCTTCTGTGACTTACCCTCTTTGTGGAGGGTGTCAATGTTCGTCTTCTGAATCATTGCCAAGTCAGCAGTCTTCCCCATTATTGTGGTTTCAAAGAACAATAGATACCCAGAATTTATACTGTATGGATGGTCATTTATTGAAACTCAAATGTAAATATTCTAATATTTTGAGATACTGATTTTTGACTTTCATGAGCTGTAAGCTCTAATCATCAAAATTAAAACAAAAAAAACTTTTGAAATGTTTTACTTTATATGTAATGAATCTAAAATATATGAAAGTTTCACTTTTTGAAATAAGTTACAAGAAAAAATGAACTTTTTCATGACATTCTAATTTATTGAGATGCACCTGTATGTATATATATATATATAGGGCTGTCAGTTTAACATGTTAACTTGATTAATTAGTTATGAAAAAAATAACGCGATTAAAATATTAAGACCTGTACATCATCTTACATTTCATACAGTTGACGGTTGACAAATATGATGCAGGGCAACAACTACATAAATGCAGTTATGCCCTACAATTCAAGATATCGGGGCAACAAATGCCCCTATGTCTCATATATCTCATATCTTTTTGTCTCATATTTATACCATATAAGCTATATCACACCAGCAGCGAGTGAGTGGCGCTTTTGTCCTGATTTGCACGAGTGTAAATGTGATTTTATACAACAGTACAGTAAATAAGAAGTTGATATTGTTATATTTTAAACACGATATTATGTGTTTTTTTCTCAATTTTGCAGAGAACATAATTAGCTACATTTAAAGCCATAGCAGAACTGTTGTGCGTCTCCGAGCAACACAGCAGTGTTTAATTTCTGAATGAATCCACGTTTTGAACGAATAGTGTGAACCGATGATTCAAAGACCCATTCATAAAGAGAGCCGTTTACTTCATTGCTGAATGAATCAGCCGTTCGAATGAATGACTCATAAAGACATTTACCGCCACCTGCTGGCAGATTTAGTTTCTTATTTAGAGTATCATTTAATTAAAAATAAATAAATAAATAATAATAATAAAATATTAAAGGGATAGTTCACCCCCCCAAAATTAAATTCTGTCATCATTTACTCAAACCTGAATGACTTACTTTCTTTTGTGGAACATAAAAGAAGGTATTTTGAAGACTGTTGGTAACAAAGGTGTTTTGGTTACCAATGACTTTCATTGTACGAACAAAAAATACTGAGATGTTTCTTAACAAATTTTATGTTGAATCAAATCAAATATTTCTAAAGCTACAATTTGTAATGTCTACTTGATACTTTCTCATTTAACACAAAAATAGCTTCTTTAAATAATCCTTTGTGGGTATTTTCACAGTCAAATTTATTTTGCGATTAATTGAGATTAATTAGATTAATTAATCGAAACATCATGTAATTAATTAGATTAAAAATTGTAATCGACTGGCAGCCCTAATATATATATATATATATATATATATATATATAGGAAACCTATTTAAACAACGACGTGAAACCATTCCTCTATGGCGTTATTTTACTGCCAAATGTCAAGAGCGCATTTTTGTAGCGCGAAAGTAGATAAATATAATGCGTGAGCGCGAATCTCCCCGCTCGCACGCGGATTTCCTTTGCTCTTTCACAAAACCGGACGTGCACTCTCGAATATATGCTGCTCTCCGGCAGAGAGAGTGCGTGCACTTAAAATGTGTCTCTCCTATAGAAAAAGGAATCTTACTATGACGAAGGATTAGTCCATGAATAATATTTGTGCCATTCCGAAATTAAAGAGCCATCATTTTGTACCAAAAGGAATATACATAACCGTATATAATAATACTGTCAAACAATTCAAATATTTTTTTAAAGCACCACGCTTCAGACACGCCCTCCGTCAAGCATTGACGCCCAGTTACAGATGAATGAAACGGATACATGGAGCGCTTCATCATAGTAAGATTCCTTCTTTTTTTTCCTCGCCGGTGTCATGTCTCAATAAACTGTTCCTGGATCTGTTATTTTTTGCATGGTTAGGTGGAAGTGACGCAGGGTGAGGAGGGTGGAGTTGCGGCATGTGTGTTTGGCTAGTTACAGATGAATGAAACGGATACATGGAGCGCTCGTATAGAAATACAATGATGACAGCAAGCGGGTCTGCTTAAAAGTCATCATTATCCTAGAGTAGACAGTTCAGAAACGACACGAGCGATGACAGTGCGCGTCTTCCAACAAGAAAATACCACGAAGTTGCGTCAGCACCACGCTTCAGACATGTCCTCCGTCAAGCGTGAGCCAGAGCGCGCACACACACACGTCACACACCGGATGCGTGTGCGCACTCAGATCACTTGGACATGGTTGTGTACAAGAGGTAAAAAACGATATAAATACTGTTCGTTTTCTCACACAAACCGCTCGTTTTGTGTCTTAGGCCATCAATGTGTAGTTACGATGGGGAATTGTTTAATTTGAATTTCTCTGTGCATGTTCTTTTTCCCTCTCATAGAGACAGTGACCTATACCTGCCATTATATGACTGACAGACTAGAACGGTTTGACCTAAAAACATCAAAATTGGATCTACTGAAGAAAAAAAGACACCTACATCTTGGATGCCCTTGGGGTAAGCTGATAGATACCAAATTTTAATTTCAAAGTGAACTATCCCTTTAAGACTGAATGCAGCTGTTTGAAGTACAGATGCCGATGCAGGAGAGGTGGGTCTGACTCCGGGCTACTTTTGCACTGTTGCCGTGGGTTATAATGCAAGTTAGCCGTTCTAAATTCACATTAAACCACGGCTTCATGGGTTTTTGCTCTAATTTATTTTTGGTTTTGTGCTGGTATTGGTATATTTTGCATGCTAGTGATAGGAATCTATCCCTTGACGTGATTGGTTGTTGAATTTTGTGATGTAGCAAACCGGGGGCTGTTTCAAACCGCGTTTCTGGGTCAGCCTTTGAGAAACTAGTTTTAAGGAGAAAATACTCAGCAATGGTGTTGATTATTGGTCCATGATTAATGGATTGGCACTTGGTTTGTCTAAAAGCATATTAAAAACACCACATAGACAAACAAACAACATAAAAAACTTGATTTTCACTACAGGGGGACTTTAAGAACACAGATACAAACACATTTTCAAATTAAAAAGTAAAACTAAAGCCTTGATTCATTTATTTTGGAAAAAAAAGGTTTTGACGTAGTAGGGTATGTCCTGTAGGGTCGTGGTGGTTGGGTCACAGGGGCGCACCCTAGGTTGTTAAACAATGACAAAGAATATTTTTTTGAGACAAGACAAAAAATGCTCCAGCAATATGCTATAATTAAGAATTTTAAATAATTTAAGCAAATTTGGCCTTTATGTCAGATTGGTTCCTAGCTCCGGTGCAGAACTCTGGACGGGACAGACCAGTTATGTGTCCGTAGCACAGTCTATTAGATGGTTTCAACGGCAACAACATAAACAAACATTACTGCGCATGCTCACTTTTGTGGCCCAAACTTAACTTCTGGTAGACTTCCACAAAGAATAAATAACAACAGCAAAGTCCTTCTAGAGTAGATTATTTCTGATAATAAGCAAAATATGTTTGTTGTGCAAATCAGACGGGCTTATTGAAAATGCAAATTAATTCTCTGCCAGCCAGAGCACGTGAGCGGAGCTGAGCGGTGAGAATTTCCGCTCCCCGCTCACGTGGGTGTTCGCTCCCCCAGCTCCACCGCTCAAAGTCGCACCAGACCGCTCCACTCAATTCCGCTCCCCGCTCACCTACAATTTCATCCCGCTCCGGTGAAATCTCTCCACGCTCGCTCAGATTTAAAATTCCTCTGCATGCCTAACACCTGCCGTTTTCAACCGAAGCCTTACGCCTGGGACACACTGCCTGCATGGCGGACGTGGAGCGGGTTTGTTGCGTGACTGCTGCGAAAAAAATCTGCTTCACATCTATTCTGTCACGGGGCCGCGGTTGCAGTGTGGTTGGACCGCACGTATTCCGCAGGCAATGTGGCTGCTCTAATCTGTTAACATAGGCGCGGAAAGGAGAATCAACACGCAGCAAACCCGCTCCGCGACGCGTCCGCCACGCAGCCTATATCCTATAAAGAACTCACAGCAACAGCAACATCAGTGAAAATAGAACATATTTATATCTCTTCTCTATGAAATAAAAAATCACGGACAGGGTTAAGTAGGCTACATTAAAATATTCGTATGACAAAACTTATTTAATTGATTATTAGTCAATATTTCCTATTTCTGCACCTGTATGACCTGTCGGTTTGCTTTTGGAAATATTTCACGAACTCCATCTCTCCTTCACAACGAACGATTTTTGAAGTGTAGGCTGACAATTTTGTTAATTGTTGAAGGCACAGGTGAATTCTGGGTGGATTTGTGCATGCCCTAGGCTCATGGTGTGAGCGGTATCGGATCGGAACCGGAGCGAGACAGAGCGATCGCTCTGGCCTTTGGATAAAAACCCGCTCCGCGCTCCGACTATATTTAGCACGCTCCGCTCCCCGCTCGCTCCCCGCTCCGCTCCGCTCACATGCTCTGCTGCCAGCAGGAGGTGCTTTTGGAGAGGCAGAGGCTTCCCCGGTAATGGCTGTACACAAAGCAGCGCTGTGCTCATGAATGCTATTACATGCAAGATGAAATGAAAATTTTCTGAAGCCAGTTGATGTCCTTCAGAGATACAGTGATATAAAAACACCCGTGCAGGCGGTGCAGCGTTTTAATTTTAAAACGTGCAGTGCTCATGTTTATTCAACAAAGTCAAAGCCTTTTGGAAAATCTATTTGAGACGGTCAGTTTTGATATTGTGGTGAGCCACCACAAATAAATCAATGTATGGGAAACATTGCATTCCACAGCACAACAACCTGAGCCCAACTTCAGTCTACTCATCACCTTATGCATTTGTAGTTGGCGTCACTAGCCAGACTGAAGAATAAACACAGACCAGAAGTTAACTTCAGGCCAGGCGCGTGCGCCCGATGAAACCGTCTATAGTCTGCACCAGGAAACCTATAACTGCCTGTACAATAAGGAAGAGTCCGCCCTTGTGGGCTAGGTAAGCAAGTTTTGTCACAGAACTCTGTTCGGGATGGAAGTGCCCTGTACGGTTGAGGTGGGTGGGACAAAGGGTGCAACCTTGCCCAGAAATGACAAAAAAAAGTTCCCAGAAATGTGCTACAAGAAGTCATTTTAACAAAACATATTAATGTTGTATTGTGTACTACTGATAGTGCTTCCTCATGAGCAAATATAACAAAAATAGCTAAATATGCTATTAGTGAAGGGATTAATCACAAATTGTGCTTACTCTTGACTTTTTTATTCCGCAAAGAACTGTGTCCTTAAACTCCATGCAAATTCTGTCGAGTGTCAGCCAACTTAAAATCAATTGTTAAACTCCCAGTAGAGTGCTCACTTCACAAGCATTTGCATGCAGGTTCATAAGAGACTTAAATATCCTTAAACCTATTGGTTTTGGCAAACATAGTTTATAAGAATAACTTTATGTAAATCTGAATTTAATAGGGGTCAAGAACTGCCTTTGTTTTTTTAATGTTGTACTGTTCTCTGAGGTCCACTTATAATGTTATCAAGATTTTTACATCAAAAAACATAATTTAGAGGTAATGAGCTATTTTCTGTCCTGTTATTAACCCCCCTCATCTTTGTTTAGTTGAGTCTAAATAGTTACTCACACTTGTGTTGTGTACTGTCAGATCCAATATTACGGTCGTCTTCGGTTCAGTTAGATTTGTTGTGGCCATGACATATTAAGTCGTGGGAACATGATAATATGTCGTGGCCATGAGATATTAATTCGTGGGAACATCATATTAACTCGTGGGAACGTGATATTATGTCGTGGCCACGAGATCATTTTGTCAAGGTAATGACATCCTTATGTCGTGGCCTCGAGATGCTATGTTGAGGGAACAACATCCATTTCTCGTGGCCACGACTTCTTATGTTGAGGGAACGACATATTTTTCTCGTGGCCACGAGTTTAATGTGTAAACAAACTTACGTGACCATAGCAACCCGGGATTATCAGAGATGGATAAATTTTTTTTATTAACATTAAACATTTTATTTAATATTTGTATATTTTTATTATTATTATTATTATTATTATGTTATATTAACTTGTTAGGGCTACATTTTTATATTTATTTCATATAAATATAATATTTTATTATTTCCCCTTTCAATTAGTGTATCGCTTTACCTAATTAACGTTCTGTATAATTATGCTATTTTCTACCATATATTTAGCAAATACTGTAAACGCCTGACAATTATGCCAATACATTATGATTGTAGGCTATTTATGCCAGTGCGTGATGATAAATGAGTGTGTTGTGTTTTCATTTACAAATGAAACTACGTGAATGATTCATTCCTCAATGAAACACTAGGCAGTAGGCTAAAATATTAATAATTATTAATTTTCAGGAAAACAAAGAAATATATGTTAAATTCAACCTTTAAACTGCATTTCCAATAGGCTATAAATTCCAGTCAGCATAATCAAAGCTTTATTGGCATGTCGAGCATTTACAGTAGGCTTATTTACAAAACTAGTCAGAACGTTATGTAAAGAGATCGAAATGAAGGGAAAAAATGAATATAAAAATATAATAATAGGCTAATAATAATGATGATGATGATAATAATAATAATAATAGCTAATAATAATATACAAATATTACGGAAAAAGACGATCAGTTAATGGACACACACAGCTAGCAAGACTGTGGGATGGATAAAAATGTTTTCTTGTAGGTCTATTTTATTTTATATACTTTGTAACATTTAGCTTATTCATGATAAACTTAATTCAAATGCTGTGTACATCGCGTGGCATTGCCAACAGTCCGGGAGCCTATGGTCAATATAATAATTTAATTATGTAATAATTTCTATAATTAATATAATAATTTCTTAATTCAAAATAGATTAATGAATCCATCTTCGATAATTGCTATGGTTGCTATGGTCACGTAGATTTGTTTATGCATTAAACTCGTGGCCACGAGAAAAATATGTGGTTCCCTCAACATAAGAAGTCCTTGGCAATGAGAAATGGATGTTGTTCCCTCAACATAGCATCTTGAGGCCACGACATAAGGATGTCGTTACCTTGACAAAATGATCTCGTGGCCACGACATAATATCACGTTCCCACGAGTTAATATGACGTTCCCACAAATTAATATCTCGTGTCCACGACAAAACTAAGTGAACTGAAGACGTCCCCTCCCGGGCACCGCACAATATAGTCGGCACAGCATCATCTTTTAGTTTCAATCTTTTTGAAAATCGAATTGAATTGTGTTTTGTTTGTAAATGAATCCACGGTAAAATGAAGTGAACAAAGGACCAAGTTCTTACTGACACAGTCTGGATCTTCATTAAAAATAAAGCTTATTTCACTCTTTCCTAACACTGGAATAAGAAGGAAGGCAACGCAAACACTGTTTTTTTCACAACTTTGCACTACACAGCGTCTTGTCTTCAGAACCATCTTTATCGTTTGGTTTCTGCGTAGACCTGCGTGTTCGCCTCTCTCATAAACACTATGCACAAAACGGTGGGCGGGGCTAAACTAGCAGCAATGCAGAAGCAGGCGTTGATTAGTCTCAACCTCAGACGTCACGCCCACAGAACGTTGGCTAAACATCTGATGCATATGGCATACTTATCTGGAAACACTTCAGGAGTTTCGAAGTTGTCCTCTGATTTGTTGAATTATACAGGATATCCGGGAGACGTGTGTGTCACGTTCTTTAACGTTCCACCTGGAAACAAAGATGCCGTGACGCCAAACCCCCTCACTAAAGAAGAAAGCCGTCGTGTTTACAACTGTGACGACGAGCGCTTATCAAGATCAACCAAATGCTGGATTTTCCAAAGTATGTGAAATATTTAAAAGTTCGCAGCGCAGAATCTTTAAAATACGTTCGAGATTTTTACACACCGGTCTGTTATTGTGGCGACATTTCCACACCCCGAAACGTGACGCTGAACGAAATGAACTGTGATTGGTTGTTTGACATGTTGCTCAAACGGCCTCATGGGCGGGCCTTGGCCAATGAAAGCTACCATACATTCCAGACCTTCAGCCGCCATTCTGAAGGTCTGGCTATGCAAGACTAGGCGTTGATGATCTTCTGCGGAGGCAGTGCTTATCCACACTGTATCTGATATCTGAACATATGGAAGAGACCATGGTGTAGCTTGACATGTTAATGGAGGCCTGCTGTGTCTCAGGATAATCTTGTAAGCACTGTTTATTTTCTGCATAATTAAACAGAGTGAGTGCCTGCTTGTGTTCTCTCTAATGTGTGCTGCCCTCTGTTGCTCTCTCACTTTATCTGTGCACTCTCTTTAAGCAAAAGCACTATAGGGATTGCAGGCGATTCCTTGGACTCCTTCCAGCCCAACCAAACATTTAGGAAGAAAAAGAAGAGAAGAAAATTAATATTATAATGTCACATTAAATATAAGTATGGGATAATATAATATATATAATATAATATAATATATAAGCAATACCACACTCGTAGACATGATATATGGCTGTATATCGGCAGTTCGGCATGGCTGTGATTCAGCCGTATACAGCCAAATCTCATGTCTACGAGTGTGATATACAACAGTTCGACGGCACGAGTGTGTGAATGCATAAAAAAACAATGGATCGTCTTTAAAAGCCCTCTTTTGTGCAGAACTACTTCCTTCCACCACGGATTCAAATCTAAAGTTGACAGTTTAACAGCTGAGCCCAAGCCTCCGTTACTAATTCCAAAACGTCACTTTAGAACTAGTAAAGAAGGAACGTTGCTTCATTAAATTGTATAACTGTATTAAAAGTGGTGTATTGTGTTTAGTAGAGTATTATGAGAGAGAGATTGACTGGGCGATCGTGATTACCTGCATCTGATCCTTCATTCTTCAGATCAATCTCATATTCTCATTAAAACATTAGTTTGAATGTCCGATAGGCTTGTACTATCCTTTCATCTGTTAAGGGTGATTCCTGATGACAGCGCTGCTCGGTGCATTTGTTGGCTGCGTACAAGCTTTTTGAAAGAATAATTTCCTTGTTCAAAACTGCGCTTAGTATTTTTCAAATTTAAAAGTCTTTACTGCTGTCTCATAAAACACACACACACACACACACACACACACACACACACACACACAGTTTCCTAATACTAAATACTACTATTATTTATATAAAATATTATTTATTGAATAGTAATATTTAATTAACAACAACAACAGCCATCATAAAAGTTGCTAGGCAATTCAGTTAAAAGTACAAAGGCAGCGTTCTGATATATAGCATTGAAGTTACATAAACATGGTGAGCTTTTGCCAAAACTATTTGCTCTGGAACACATAATAGATTAATGAGACCAAAGACTGCCCATTAGATTTACCCAAAACAAAATATATGTCATGTTTAACCACTATAGAGACATCAGAGCCAGCGGTAAATTCCAGAAGATCTGGCCAAGGTTAGCTGCTCTCGGCAGGTTTATGATCGCTGAACGGCCACTGACGTCCTGGAGCTCACGTCTCTTTGAAAACTTTGAAGCTAATTTTCAAGTAGACGTTATCTTTATTAACAAACCGCATATTTGAAGTCCAAACAAGTACATTCTTGGCTAAAAAGCTCTTAAAACTACATTCCGTGACACAAAAACAGTATTATTCTTAAATTATAGTGGATTTGGGCATCCGTCGTGACACTCGCTATGAGAAATACGGCAAGCGGAGTGATACATGATACAAATGGTGAAGCGGTTGGAGGAGCTCTGTTATCACTCTAATATTGCACTCTTATCAGCCATTCAGATTCGAGGACCAGAAAGTGCTGTTGTATGAAATATAGGCCTAATATATTACATTATAAGGTCCTAATGTAGTTTTTTTACAAAGTGTTTTTTTACTTTGAAAACTATTATATATATAATAGTTAAATATAATATAATATATACATACATATACATATATATATATATATATATATATATATATATATATATATATACATACACACACACACACATACATATATGTTTTATATGTATATGTATATATACTAGGGCTGTCAATCGATTAAAAAATTTAATCGCGATTAATCGCATGATTGTCATGAGTTAACTCGCGATTAATCGCAATTAATCGCACATTTTTATTTGTTCTAAATGTACCTTAAATCAATACTTTTCAAATTTTTAATACTCTAATCAACATGGGCATGGACAAATTTGGATGCTTTATGCAAATGTACACTATATTGCCAAAGGTATTGCGTCGCCCCCTTCTAATGAACAGGTTTGACTACTTTAGTAATTTCTATGAGTACAAATCTTAAAGTTTGGACAGGACCCTTTTCTATTCTAACATGACAATGCTTCTGTGTATAATATATATTGGTGTTTGGTGATGAGTTTTTGGCTCAAGGTCTGCATTTACAGTCACACCAGAGGTGTTAAACTGGGATTAGGACTTGGTTTTATGCAGACCAGTCAAGTTCTTCCACACTGACTGAATCAATCATTTTCTTTTTGAACCTTGTCTTATACACAGAGACATTGTCATGTTAGAATAGAAAAGGGTCCTGTCCAAACTGTTGCTATAATATTAGAAGCACACAATTTCCTAGAATATCATTATATGCTTTAACATTAAGATTTGTACTCATAGAAATTACTAAAGTAGTCAAACCTGTTCATTAGAAGGGGGCGACCCAATACTTTTGGCAATATAGTGTATGTTTATTATTATTGAAACCATAGTCAACATAAAGCATGAAGAGTAGACATGTTTCAAAGGTCATAGATGTTTTTCAAATAACTTGTTCATGTCTATTAGACACATGAAAAAAGAAATTCCAGGTTCCCATTACTTCTCTTTCTTTGCACTGAGCAATTTACTGACACAAAACTGTTTACATTTTTGCACACAGGGCAGCTCTTCTTCTGAAAATGCAAAATGTACATTTATTATTTATTATTACATTTGTTTCCCTATCTTTGCCCACATACTGTATTTTGATGAAGCTAAATTCTCAATAAAACTGTTTTCATTGGTATATTTTACTGTTTCTGTTGTCAGACAACGGAATGAATATGAAATAGTGACTGAAACGTGACCCATTAAGACATAACCAGCTCTCACTTCCAAGATGTTAATCTGCACAAAAAAATCCTGATAATCGCACCGTCGTCTGATGAAATCAAATACACATAAGATAAAGACAATAGCTGTGCTGTGATTTCGGCTATACTTGCATGTAAAATTAGAGAAGCAACATAATATCTGTGTTTAACTGAATTAAAGCGCTGCTCCTCTCTGCCGCGCGCTGTACAGAAACTGAGCAGACGCAGAGAGAGAGAGAGAGAGAGAGAGAGAGAGAGAGAGAGAGAGAGAGAGAGAGAGAGAGGTGTGTGCGCGCGCGCTGGGAGAGAGAGAGAGAGACAGAGAGGTGTGTGCGCGCGCTGGGAGAGCAGGACCTCGCGCTCGCGCAGTACCAGTGATTATCAGAAACTAGGTTTGGGCGCTTTTTTGAGGGGAAAAAGATCGCTAAAGGGGTCTGCAATGTTGCTAAGTTGGCAACACTGTGCATCTCCATTTCTCCAACTACGGCCGTGATAGAAAATACGCGCTGCGTTAATCGCGCGTTAAAAAAATTAGTGCCGTTAAAATGAATTTGGGTTAACGCGTTATTAACGCGTTAACTTTGACAGCACTAATATATACATATAAAATTAAATATAAAAATGTTTCTGGTCAATAACAATAAATTGATAATTAGTTTCATGTTATGGCTAATAACTTATAAGCAGACAAAATGGACTAAAATTATATAATAATTGGTCTAAATAAATTAAAAAGACTAAAAACTAAAATCAATCAGTTTAAAATGCCACAAATAAGCATGCACAAGTAGATTACTGACTATGATTTTTTGTAATGCTGACGCATAACTGATATGATATACAAATATATTGCGCTAAAATAAAATAAAACACCATGATTGACCAATCTGAGTCAAATATCCCAGAGAGTCATATAATAAATGCAAATAAATACCTAGTTTCATTAATCACCTTCTTCTTTTCAAACTTTAGTTGCATTGCCTCACATATATAGTTAAGACTGTGTCTGGACGTCCTTCAACTGGTGTGCCAATTTTTTCTCTGACAGGTCTTTGAAATACTGTGCCATTTAAAAATGTTTTTTGACGTTTTGATGTATTTTTAACACAACTGCTTTGTAATCTAAATTAAACACAGTTGCTCTTGAACTGCATTGCACAAACAAACTCTAAGCATGCTGATTTCTCAAGCCTTTAAATGTCTCCACATCAGGAAGTGACTGAGCTGGACTGGAGGCCCTCAATATGCCGGCAATTAAGCCTGAGCACCGCTATAAAGCATTAACCGTGGAGTCGAAGCACGCTGCACTATGATTTATTGGCCCCTCTCCATTGAGAATATTAGAATGTATATGAGGTAGATGTTCCTCCAAGCATCGGGCCATCTAATGAGGGCATTCCCGCTTCACTCCACTACTGCTGACCAAGGCTCAAGCTTTATTTCAGTTATCTGGCTTTAGTATGGCACAAGTAAAGCCTGATAGCTGACACATTTGAAAATGAATGGACCATCGTTTGTCGGACAAAAGTGCTGCCGGGAATGTCCGGATTCTGGAATGCAGCTGAACAGATGTGCGTGCAATAACCTTGACTCGGTGTGTAAATTACGTTCTGTTTACAGTTATAATCAGCTTTGAGGTGATTTGACTCCAGGGCACGAGTGTAACGGTTTTGATAATGTTCTCCTCAATAAAAGAACTGAACGATGATTTTTTAATGCACCTTGGCTCCTTGTGCCATAATGTGCTGTATTCTGTGTAATCTTGTCTGAAGGCAATGTTTTAATGAAACATTAACTTGATTACAGGCCACCCAGAATGCTGTCATAGATGAGAATGACTCAGTAAGCTAGTCATTTTTGTTTTATTCACAGATAAAACAGCTTAAGAATAGCTCTGCTTCTGTTATACCTTGAGAAATACTGATAATTACCACAATAAAACAGGTGGTTAAACTGAAAGCCACATGACAGATTTGTCAATGACCAATCACTGATAAACAATGTCAAAATAAAACATTATCAGCACACATGGCACCACAATTAACATTAACTACATAGCATGAAATGCTCAAATGATCATGAAAAAATTAATATAATTTAAATTTTAATGTAATATCATGTAAATAAATTATAATCAAATATGAATTCTAGGAAACTCTTTTACTGTATTTTACTGTAAGTTATGAGATGACTTGAGGTGAATTGGTTAAGTGTAGTATAATTTTTCACTATATATGGTAAGGTAACATAGTTTTTTTTTTAAATATGACATTTTTATAGCATCCAGCCTTATAAAATAATTAGGACACTTTTTCCAAGATATCCATTAATAGACAAGAACTATGACCTTTCTATGAATAATAATAATCTAAAACATAGGCCTAATTTAAATAATTATGATTAAATGTGAATTCTGAGAAAATCCTTTCTCTGTATTTTTCTGTAAATTATGAGGTGACTTGTATTTTATGTTATATATATCATTCATTTTCTGTTAAAATATGACATCTTTAAACTGATACCTCCTGCCTTTTAAAATAATTAGGACACTTGTTCCAAGATATGTATTAATGAACAAGAACTATGACTTCCATGCTATGAATAATCCATAATATTTCATGTATGCAATTTTTCATTTTACAGTAGTCAACCAGACCTACTAAACTGACACATATTGTGTTAGTAGTGATCACACCAGCTAACATACATATCTAGTGCACCATGACAAGCTTATAGATACAAATTCATCATTCATAAAGCTAAGTTTACATTGGTTTCTTCCTCTTCATCCATCCCAACACTTGCATGTCTTCGTTTTTATTTCAGTCTGGTTGGTTGTGAAATTGTTGACAATATATTGCACAATTAGCATATATTCCTCTGGGAAGGGTTTTATGATTAATTTTGTGTCACCAGAGATGACATCAATTCTACGCACTTTACAGTTGCACAGATAATAGTGCATACACAAGAGTTGTGAAGTCTCAGCATAGAAGCAGCTGCTGTGGAGGAGGCAAATTGATGTAAAATGCAATCCCTGGTCAGCGTGACTTCATGTAATTCAGATGAGTAATAAAGAGCATGATTATGGAAGAGTTCAGATGGTCTTATTAATAAACGTCTTCCTACTCATTTATGGATGCTCATATTATACCTTTGGTAACATTTTAGAATAGGGAATACTTATTCACTATTAACTACGACTTTTCCCTCAATAAATTCCTTATTTGCTGCTTATTAATAGTTAGTAAGGTAGTTGTTAAGTTTAGGTATTGGGTAGGATTAGGGATGTAGAATAAGGTCATGTAGAATAAGGCATTAATATGTGCTTAATTACTACTAATAAGTGGCTAATATTCTAGTAATATGCATGCTAATAAGCAACTAATTAAGAGACACTAAAATTAACGAATCATGTTGACAAGATAAAAACAGTGTCTTATCAAAATATTTATGACCCCATAAAAAGTAAAATTATGGCTAGTGGTAAAATGTAAATAAGAATAATCAGCTTTGCCATCACAGGGATACATTACATTTAAAATATAATAAAACAGAGAAACAGTTCTTTTAAAATTGTAATAATAATTCACAATATGACTGTTTTTACTGTATTTTTTATCAAATAAATACTTCCTTGGTGAGCGGATTTCAAAAACATTAAACATTTTAATTATGCCACACTTTTAAACATTTGTGTATATTAATGGAAAATTTATTACAAACAAATAAATGAATGACTAAATAAAATTTGGCCTTTTTAAACAACTTTGGCCTCATGAATTCCCTCAAATGGCCTTTTCATTTTATTTATTTTTTCTCCAGGGTAAAAAGATCCACATTACACTCTCTATTATGCTAATGATGGCATATGTCATATGAAATAACTGTGGATGTCTTCTGAAGTGTTAAGGCCAGTCTGACACTCTCATGGGTCAGTGAATTTTTGGCAGTGTAACATGAACACTGATCCTGGACCAGCTGTCAGGTGGCCAATAAAGAAAAAAAAAGCTATGTGACAAGCAAATTACGAGAGCAATCTCATTTGCTTAGATTGATACATTTTGTTGTCAGCAATAAGGATTTAAAACATACTGTATCTCACTAGATTCATAACACAAATAATGTTTTTAGAGAAAAGAGACTAGAATGGATCAGAATGAATAAAGCTGGGCTATTTATCTTCCATTACTGGATTACACAAATGGAGAGAATTGGTCTTTTTTTGTGTGCTAGCAGAGAGCACAGGAATGCTGAAATGGCAAGAATACCAGTTTTTTATACAATATTTTAAGGAGAAATAACGGCAAACCGTTTCCTGAATGCAATGCACTTGGATGTTGAGCATTACTAAAGACTTTAAAAGCTGTCTGGCGAGAGGACAGCTCAGTTCAATTACATAGTTCAGTGGCCCAGAGCGACCAAACAAGTTCTACCTCAGTGACGGGGCTGGATTTAGATACAGCTTAAAATCTTGCTGTTGGATTCTTCGGTTTTGAAACTACTCTCATCTTCATTCCAGAAACAACCAACGTTTCAAACTCTTCTATTGCAGTCTGAGCATCCAACTCATGTGGTGACGTGTATGTATCTATCTGAGCTTGACTGACGACAGTGAGCAACACTTTTGGCTGAGGCCTGGTGCAGACCCCTGTCTGGTGGGAGAGAGAGTCAGTACGAATGTTCTAGTGTGTCACTCAGTACTTGACTCCTGATACCTCTATGAGAGCTGCTAGCAGGGTTAACTTGGTCTCAACTGGCCATTCTTTGACTGTCGGTCCAGAAAGTATTTCCTCATTCAGTCGGCCCGTTCCAGCACAGGGGAGAATTATATTTAGACCGTCTCACACATGTCCCCGTGTATAATCTCTCTGAGGTGCAAACTCAATGAACAGTTATTTAGAGCTCATTTTGCTGACTCACTCTAGAATATAAAGGGTACTTTATAAAGGGTAATTCACATTTTAATTAACCTAAAGATTAATTTTAGAACATAATGATTAGTATTCGAACAAAACACCTGCCAGAAGACACATTTAATATTTCACAGTGTGACTTTATATCATGCACCTAGAATTTATCTAGCGCATACAAATTTATAACTTGCAATTTGGCCTTAATATCTCACAATTTGACTTATATCTTAAAATTGCAACTTTGTTTCTAATTGCAACTTTATATCTTACACCTAGACTTTATCTTGCAATTGTTACTTTATACTTTGAGTCTGGTCTTTATACAGTGGGAAAAAAAATATTTGATCCCCTGCTGATTTTGTATGTTTGCCCACTGACAAAGAAATGATCGGTCTATAATTTTAATGGTAGGTTTATTTGAACAGTGAGAGACAGAATAACAACAAAGAAATCCAGAAAAAAACATTTCAAAAAAGTTATAAATTGATTTGCATTTTAATGAGTCAAATAAGTGTTTGACCCCTTCGCAAAACATGACTTATTACTTGGTGGCAAAACCCTTGTTGGCAATCACAGAGGTCAGATGTTTCTTGTAGTTGGCCACCAGGTTTGCACACATCTAAGGAGGGATTTTGTCCCACTCCTCTTTGCAGATCCTCTCCAAGTCATTAAGGATTTCGAGGCTGACGTTTGGCAACTCGAACATTCAGCTCCCTCCACAGATTTTCTATGGGATTAAGGTCTGGAGACTGGCTAGGCCACTCCAGGACCTTAATGTGCTTCTTCTTGAGCCACTCCTTTTTTACCTTGGCCGTATGTTTTGGGTCATTGTCATGCTGGAATACCCATCCACGACCCATTTTTAATGCCGTGGCTGGCTTCAATGCCCTGGCCCTGACGGTACATGGCCCCGTCCATCATCCCTTTGATGCGGTGCAGTTGTCCTGTCCCCTTAGCAGAAAAACACCCCCAAAGCATAATGTTTCCACCTCCATGTTTGACGGTGGGGATGGTGTTCTTGGGGTCACAGGCAGCATTCCTCCTCCTCCAAACACGGCGAGTTGAGTTGATGCCAAAGAGCTCGATTTTGGTCTCATCTGACCACAACACTTTCACCCAGTTCTCCTCTGAATCATTGGCAAACTTCAGACGGGTCTGTACATGTGCTTTCTTGAGCAGGGGGACTTTGCGGACGCTGCAGGATTTCACTCCTTCACGGCGTAGTGTTACCAATTGTTTTCTTGGTGACTATGGTCCCAGCTGCCTTCAGATCATTGACAAGATCCTTACATGTAGTTCTGGGCTGATTCCTCACCGTTCTCATGATCATTGAAACTCCACGAGGTGAGATCTTGCATGGAGCCCAGACCGAGGGAGATTGACAGTTATTTTGTGTTTCTTCCATTTGCGAATAATTGCACCAACTGTTGTCACCTTCTCACCAATCTGCTTGGCGATGGTCTTGTAGCCCATGCCAGCCTTGTGTAGGTCTACAATCTTGTCCCTGACATCCTTGGACAGCTCTTTGGTCTTGGCCATGGTGGAGAGTTTGGAATCTGATTGATTGATTGCTTCTGTGGACAGGTGTCTTTTATACAGGCAACAAGCTGAGATTAGGAGCATTTGATCTCCCTTTAAGAGAGTGCCCCTAATCTCAGCTCCTTACCAGTAGAAAAGACACCTGGGAGCCAGAAATCTTGCTGATTGATAGGGGATCAAATACTTATTTCACTCATTAAAATGCAAATAAATTTATAACTTTTTTTAAATAAATTTTTCTGGATTGTTTTGTTGTTATTCTGTCACTCACTGTTCAAATAAACCTACCATTAAAATTATAGACTGATCATTTCTTTGTCAGTGGGCAAACGTACAAAATCAGCAGAGGATCAATTAATTTTTTTTTCCCACTGTATCTCACAAATGTGAGTTAATATCTCAAAATAGCATATTTGTTTCTAATTGCGAATTTATATCTGACACCCAGATTTACACTGACACTACAGCCTCATATCTTGCAATTTGGCCTTTATGACTTAAAAATGAAACTTTATATCTCAAAATATGACTTTAAATCTCAAAATTGCAAATTTGTTACTAGTAATCATAACTTTATATTTCACAGGTGCAACTTTATATCTTACACCTATAGACTTCATCTAGCAATTACGACTTTTTATTTCACAATTTAGCCTTTATTTTTTTTTTTATTTTTTTTTTTAGCAGACGCTTTTATCCAAAGCGACTTACAGTGCATTCAGGCTATACATGTTTTATCAGTATGTGTGTTCCCTGGGAATCGAACCCACAACCTTTTGCGCTGCTAACACAATGCTCTACCACTGAGCCACAGGAACACAGGAACTTTATATTTCACAAATGAGACTTTATATCTCAAAAGTGCAACTTTGTTTCTAGTAATTGCGACTTTATATCGCACAATTGAGACTTAAAATTCTACTACAACTTTATGTCTGGCAGTTTGGCCTTTATATCTCAAAACTGCAACTTTGTTTAGTAAGTGTGACTTTATATCGCACTCTTGTTACTTTACATCTCACACATATACTTTACATCACAATTTAGCTTTGTAGCTCACAAATTAATCTTTATATTTACAAATGAGACATTAGATCTCCCAACTGCAACTTTGTTTGTCACTCCTTCTTTGGAGGGAGGAGTTTTGGTGAGAAGGTGTTGTCTTGTTCAGAACTTTTGAGTTTTGAACAGTTTTGAAACTTTTTGAATATTTTTTAAAACACGTCTTAAATGCTTATGCCCAGAGTACAAAAACTTTGGCATGGTTTGATGATTCATCTCTGAACAATAAACCTTGGCTGAGTGGTTTGATCATCATGACTCTGAGTGACACATTCACAGCACAGTCTGTCGACAGTATGTCCATCACACATGCTCTGCCTGGCTCCACTAACCTTTAACTCTTAGTCAGAAGTGTGGGATCTCAAATCGCACCTCAGACCTGACAGCAAAAACAAAGTTTGAAACATATTAATTGATCTTTAACAGAAAAAAAATGTAATATGAACAAAATGCTTGAAAGAGTTGATGCACAGGAAAGTTTGCTAAAGCTGCACTCTCTGAATGTCATCATTGAAGATGATGTTTCAACATACTTAATAATGAAGTTTGTCAGGATTAAGTACACACAAGTACAAAACATCTTGAAGTTACTTAAGAAACCGTTTAGAATGTTTCACAAGACTTGACAAGTCTTAAACTATGCACACAATTGATTTCAATATAAATATTGATTTGAAAGAAGTTGTCTCATGATTTTAAATCACAACATTTGCTTTCATATTGTGCATTTATCCTTCATTAAAGACTCAGTCATCTCATGAATTAATTGCATATTTGTAGATGCTGTTGTTGACGTGTCAACAAGTAAACTAACTCCCATTCACTGTTTTGTTACTCCAACAAAACAGCAGTAAAGCTCAGGGCCTGTTTGAATCTCAGAGCAGAGTATCGCTTTGAACACAGCAATTAAAAATTAATCTAGAAACTGTAAACTGCAGAAACAAGTGTGCTTGTGTTCTTCTGAGGATCAATGCGCTGAGAGACTTCATTTCAATATCTGAAAATAACAACTGAAAGAGGGACAGACAGAGTTGTGTGTGATCAGATGTTGGCTTTAGGAAACAAAAAGGTTGGAATAAAAGTGATGAATAGTAGCAGAGAAAACACTTAGTACAATTTCCATTTTATTATTCACTGAAAATAATTCATTATTATTCATTTCACACTAATATTGTGAAATAGTATTACAATTTAAAATAAAAGTTTATATATATATATATATATATACATAAGTAAAAAAGTAAATAAGTACATAGAGTCCTAAAGAAATTTTTAGGAGTTTTCTAATTAAACTTCTACATTAATTAGACAATAATGCAAAATACAATAATTTTTACTAGTGTCTCAGACTATTGGATCTCACTGTATAATTTGGGTAGGCTGATTTGTATTTTATCTTATGATTTCTATACACTTCCCAGAATCTCTGTGCCTGTGGCATGCAGGGCTGTCTGAGGATGTTTCTTGCTCACCGTAATAAATCACACTTGCACCTTTGGCCTGTCAATAAGAATTATAGGGCTGTAATCCAGGCCCAGGGGCATATTACTGAGGAAGAATCCATAAAGGCTGGCATTTGTGTCAGCATTATTAGGAGTGAGCAGTATGAAATTTACAATCATATTGAAGCATCACCTTCAGTTAAGGGAAGACAGTAACTATGGCGATGCTAGAGATTGACACTGAGGACAGAAGTGGGTTCAGTGCTTCCAACTGAATCACAACACAATGACAAAGATTTAGTGGAGAACAGTGTGTACAGTTATTATCCTGGCAGCATATGATGATGTAATCAAGTGTTTTATATGCAGGAGGAGAACGTATCTTATTGCTGATGAGACAGGAGTGATGCAGTATACTGTTATTAAATGCTGAATAACAGGATGGTAAAAATAAACTGACAGTTCCTGCTGCTTACGAGCACTATTACACTCACAATTCATCACGTCATGTTTTATTATGTTTACTGATGTCTATTTTATGCCACTGACATGTTTCTCAATTTTCTAAGCAGTCCCGTAATGGTGTTCTTGCATTTAGGAGTTTCACACTGATCAAACCTGAGTCACTCATGTGGGTTTATGGATGTCTTGCTCATCGACATTTGTGTGGCCAGTAAAACTGAGTGTCCTTAGAAGGCATCAATTATTTTTATACATCCTCTGCTGGTGAAGCTCTGCAATTACATTGACAAAAAGAGAAAGAATGGGAATAAAACAACTCACCAAACAGCAAGAAAAGAGAAAAATTCTTAAGCAGTTTTGGGGGTCACAACACTAGATGAACTAGCAATAAAATGTGAAAGTTCAAACTATTCCTTGCTGTTTATCATCATTTGCCACTCTGTATTTATACTTCTAAAAGATCCCGATGTTAAAAACAGGTTTATTTTTAAGGTCCCTGATCATTTCAGTTTGATCTTAAGAGCTTGTGCGACACATGAAAGCACAGGCTGTTTTATGAACCTGTCGCAAATGTAATGCAGACTCTGAAAAGGCTGTTATTGAAAGATGGGGCAGTTATAAACTATAATGGACATCACAGAAAACCTGCAAGCTGGTGTGTGAGCAATGAATTACAGCACTCAGCTCTGCTGCTGGTTTCACATGCAAAGGGATATATACATAAGTTTCTTAAAGGTGCAGCAGCACAATAGCAATATTTCATATCACACAGAACTCACTATAAAATCAAGCAGCTTTCTGTTGGTCAGCATGGTACACTTAAATGACCAACTTGAGTGAAATCTGCATAGGGAAACGCTTTTTGCCTTCATACAAAACTCCCTATCACAGAGATTCATATTGAAATTACTCAGTTTTGTCAAACAATGGTAAACATAACAGCACTTTAAGAGGGTGGAAAATGGTCCAAATACTAAATATAAATGTGTCCCTGGACCACAAAACCAGTTTTTTGAAATTAAGATTTATACATCATCTGAAAGCCGAATAAATAGCTTTCCATAGATGTACGGTTTGTTATGATAGGACAATATTTGGCTGAGATACAACTATTTGAAAATCTGGAATCTGAGGGGGCAATATTGAAAGAAATCGCCTTTAAAGTTGCCCAAATGAAGTTCTTAGCAATGCATATACGTTTTGATATATTTTTGGCATAAAAGAAAAATCGATAATTTTGACCCATACAGTGTATATTTGGCTATTGCTACAAATATACCCATGGGATTTATTTTTTAAATGTATCACAAATACATTTAAAACTAAAATATGAGATATTCTGAAACAATCATTTAACTAACAAAGGACCTCTTAAAAAAATAATAAAGGAACAAAATAAGTGCAACAAAATTAAATAAAATAATTTGTAAAAATATTACATAAAAATATAAGATACAATAAATAAGATATAAAGATACTGTAATTTTTTAATAATGATTACCTTGTTTACATATGTCAAAATTAATGAGCTTCAAAGAGCCATACATTTCTAAACTGACAATGTATTCAAAAACTGCATGTAAAGAGCAACACAAAACACTCTGTGTCTACAGTACATCAACTGATGATCTGCGGCTCGACACATTTTCTAATTTGGCTGTATCTCCACATCATTCAAACTGTGTCCCCAAAAGAAGGAAAGTAGTTGTTTATCAGGCTTGTGTGATACACAGTGTTTGCAAAGCAATGGATCAAGCTCATGGCTTAAAAACGCAATGAGCCCTGCCACTGAGCTTATCCGATTACAGTCCGCAGAGCTTCCCTTTGTTTCCTAATTGTTGCTCTGTGACAATTACCTTTGATCATATACTCTCATTATATTTCCTAGTAGAACAATTTAATGCAATGGAAATACTGCCATCATGTACATACTATAAGAACAAGGGTACAAACTCTGTTAACTATTCACTAGGGCATATTTGATGTATTTCATAATTCAATTGCACTGACCCCTTTTTTGGATAGTTTATCATAAGGTAATTAATCTCATTGTTTCATGGATCCATGGCAATTATTCCAGGGCCGTTGATTTCCCTCCCTCCTTTTTTTTAATTAGCACATTGTAGGATTTTATGAATAAAAAATGCTTGCGCACTTCTCTATGCGCTCACAGGGGACTCATTTTGCCTTTTGGCCCAGATTCTTTGCTTTAAGCTTTCATTAGGTAATCTCACTGACGTACAGTATATTACCTATCCTCTCACTCTCTCTCTATCACACACATTTTCCCTCCTACTCCTTCCTCAGACCTCTCTTGCAATCTTTCTGTGGCTCAGCAGTTTCTTCCTTCTAAATAAAAACCAATTAGTCTTGGCACCTACATTAAATATAGGCTAGAGGAGCCACCTATTCATCTTTAGAGGCTGACACCTCTGTTGAGGTCCTGGAAGACAACAAGAAGAAACGTTAGAGTGTCTGTAGCTGAGGATACTCTTTTGCTAAAATAAATAAATTAATAATGATCATAGAAAGCTTGTTCTGTACTAAATCATCAGAGTTTGGTATAAAATACATGCAGTTCAATGAACAGGTTAATACTGAGTTACTCACATTTTACACACAATATTGCCAGTTAATTTGTGTATATTTTTGTTCCACTGATGAAAATAGTTCCAAACGAAGCCACAGCAGAATCAACTAACTGTTTGGGAAACACACAGTGGTGCTTCTGAATATATCATGCTCTTTGAATGAATTGGCCGAGTAAATGATTCAATGACTCACTCATAATAACAGTGGCTGTGTTTAAAATGTGTAGTATGAATAAAATCTCGATACTACATCTATCATATTGTCATGTGACCTACCAGCGTCAGTTATGCCAATTCACTCCTATTCTCCTGTGGCCGTATGGAATATTAAAGTGTTCTTCAGATGCACACTTTAAGTTCTTACCATCATTTAGGTACTTTTTCATCTATGAATACTGTGAATTTGGATGTACTACTCTTTTCATATACTGTTTTTAACCTACTATTTTCCTGAATGAATCAGTGTTTTTGAAGAAAACAAGTCTCTCTGAAATGTGCAAACAGACAAGCAGCATGATTCAAACAGTAAAAAGTTCTAGTGCTTTTTGAAAATCTGTGACTCAGAAAATGTCAGCCCTGTAAGAAAATGTCAATTTTGATTCACTTGTGGTCTGACACAGTGTGAGGGGCTGTTTTATACACACAGATGCCCTGGAAGATCAGAATGCGCACTAAGTACTCAAAATAACTGCACTTCACTTTAGAGAGGATTACGTCCAGAAGCCAACTGACAGGCCCCTCATATCACTCTGTCTTCCCCCAGCCATTACAGCCAGGCTCTAAAAAACAAGACGTGCCGCAAGCAGGATTTTCACCTCATTACTCAAACTTTCGTACACGGAGTAGAGTGACATAAGCATTCGATATGTGCACTATATATAGTTTTACGCATTCATGAAAATGTAAATCTCTCCATCTCCAATCAGCCCGTCTCAAACTGTTACCATGAGAAATGCATCTTATTCCCTAAGGAATATGGCATAGCTGTATATGCCACCTGAAGTATAACTATTCTACATAATTGAAGCAAATGCTTGTGCCTTTCTCCAATAGCACATTCCCATGTCTTCATGGCTTTGCGTGACATGTAATGTTGAGCTGTATACCAACTTGGCAAACACAAAAGTACACTTAGATCAGTGCCATCACAAGTGTTGAAGCTTATGTTCCATCTATCTATCTATACTATATGGACAAAAGTATTGGGACACCTCTTCTAATGAACAAGTTTGACTACTTTAGAAATGTCCACGAGTACAAATCTTAATGTTAAAACAATGATATTCTAAAGAATTGTGTGCTTCTAATTTTATAGCAACAGTTTGGACAGGACCGTTTTCTGTTCTAACATGACAATGCCTCTGTGTATAAGGCAAGGTTCAAAAAGAAATGATTGATTCAGTCAGTGTGGAAGAACTTGACTGGTCTGCAGACAGCAAAGTCCTAAGCCCAGCTGAACACCTCTGGTGTGACTTTAAATGCAGACCTTGAGTCAAAAACTCATCACCAAACACCAATGACTTGTACATACACTACATGGACAAAAGTATTGGGACACCCCCATCTTTAGAACAGAAAAAGGTACTTCCAAAACTGTGGCAACAATGACGGAAACAGAAAAAAAAAAATTCCATCTCTGTTGCAACAGTTTTGGAAGTGTCTAGATGACTGTACCCATATTTCCGCCTTGGAATTATAAGTTTCTATCTGCATTCAGAGCAGTTTTGAGATATTGAGCTTCAAAGTTTTTGCATTCCATAGACTTCTGTAGATAGAACCCTTTTTGTTTTCTAAAAAAAGGCCCAAAATGTACACAGTTTACAAAAGAAACTTCACATAATGTAAATAAGTTGTCACAGAATAAGAATACGTGAATAACTCTATAGAAACTTACAATTCCAGGGCGACAATATCTATCTATATATCCATCCATCCATCAACATTTGAAGTTGATCTTGACAAATTAGTTTGAAATTTCATCTTTTCAAAAACAAACTTTAAAATTTGAATCGCAAATCTGCATCCTGTTCAATTCAAATTAAATTCTGTTATATAAATTCTGTTATTTAAATAAAATTCTGAATAAGCCAGACAAATATCATAAGCTGTATCTGATAGGACATTGACATTTAAAACTGATCTCTAGTGTTAAATCTTACATAAGACTCAATGTAAGTGTGATTTTGTATCACATAATTCCATTACATCTTTCAGATGTTATGTTCCAGTCTGCCATGTGGACGACAGAGCATAATTCACTCAAAACGGATTTTTACTGAAAAACAAATATGGCACTCAGATCTTTTCCCTGTTGCTCACTTGTGAAACAGATGTCTGTTTTTTTCAAGTGTAATCATTAGAAAAAGTCTGTTCGCTGTAATAGTTTGGACGTGAATTACACACTTGAGCTAGATGACATCTTTATATGCGATGTGACCGCAGTAACCGCAGTGACCTTGAATTATGCACATATTTACAGTTTGTGTTTGCTGGAGTAAAATCTTACATGCTGGTGATAACAAGAGGACAGTCAACAGCTCAGCGGTGCCGCTGACACACTAACGACCAGACATATTGATCATTAGGGCTGATTCTGTGCTTTCACCACAAGTACTCACAGTTACTATGGTTATAGTCCCAACACTTTCCAACTAAAACCGAGAGAGCTGATGGTTTTGAGTAGGGCTAATGAATTACTGGTAGGGGGTGTTGGTCACAGGCAGACTGTAGCTGACAGGAGTCCATATGACCTACTTTCCACCCCCCACCATCCCCAAATCCGAAGTGCCATGGCCAGGCGTGTATGCCAGACTTCCCATGGGCACAGGGGTGGAGCAGTGCCAGCCAACAGCTATGCAATTATTTGCTCAACCCTGACCAGAATGAACGGGGATTACTTTGGCTAGTTCATTTGAAAGGTGCTTTTAAAGGTGCCCTTTATTGTACAGATACCATGCTGAAAAATTAGTAGAAATGAAACAGCTGACCACTTATCAACCGCTCTAAACAGCCTGTACAGTAGATTACAGCAAACAGAGAGAGGTCATTTGTAAATGAAAGAGCTTACTGTGGACGCAGTTTTTGGAAACATGACGTTCATGGCACTCTAAACAAAATCTGTAAACACAGATACAATTACAAATGTGCTAAGGGTGAGTGTGCACTCTGCACATTTGTGCACACACATTCCTAGCACGTTTGTAATTTTACAAAGTTCTGAAAAGTTAAAATTCATACTTTCATATACATAGACACAACTGTTCAAAACTTTGGGGTCATTTTTTTAAAGATGTCTCATAACTGTTTTCTATTTTAACATATAATTAATTCCTGCAATGGAAAAGCTGAATTTTCAGCAGCCCCAGCCACCATTACTCCAGTCTTCAATGTCACAAGGTCTTTCTAAAATCATTAATATATGCTGATTTGGTGCTCAAGAAACATTTCTTATTATCAGCAATGATGAAAACAGTCATAATATTTTTGTAGAAACCATGATTTTTTTCTGGAATCTTTGATAAAGAGAAACTTTAAAGAACAGCTTTTTTGAAAGATAATTTAATGTACAAGTCTTTACTGTCACTTTTGATCAATTTAATGTATCCTTGCTGGATAAAAGTATTATGTGTGTAGTACATATATATATTACACACACACAGATTTTATAATGTCTTAGTATTTTGTATGTCAAGAATCTTATTCTTTTTAAGTCATATATTACATTACATATTTTTAATCCCACATTTTCAGTGTGTACACGTTTTAAACGTCATGGGATGATCTATAGGAAGCTGTATGCAGAGAAGTGGACTAGCACTTGAATCAGTGTTACGAGCATGCAATCTAAAGAAGCAAGAGGCAGATCGATCATCCCCTCCCCATATGTGGTGCATTTTGTCAATATGGCCCTAATATGGTGCTGACACATGCAATAAACCCCTGTTCTGCATTACTGTACCTTTTTCTATGATAAGATCTTCCTGATTTGTTGGGTAATGAGATTCATCAGATAAAGAGCGTAATGTCATTTTACCCAACTGGTTTCTTGTTTACTATTGTTTAGATACATTTGTTTCTCACTTGGCTCATTTGCCGTCTACTCTTTTTCACCAGCGTTTACCACATGCCCTTGGCTCATCATTGCTCAAATTCAGCTAAACTTTATTTGGAAGTGGACACAAAGCCTGTGAAAACAGCATTAGAGATTTTCTTCAATAGCTACACTAATTTCTTAACTCAATTTACCATATCGAAAAAACAGCTGATGAGAAGATCTGTTTGTCTTTCTAATCCAGGAATCAATGACATTGACCGAATGAGTTGCTTCTGATCAATTGCAATTACTTTTAAGGAAAACCACAGGGATGGAGAAATAATTGTAACATCAGAGTTGCTAAATGGTAAACGATTAACAACAGCTTTTAAAGAATGAGGAACACATGGTGCTTATTCCCCATTCACACAGTAATGCTTTGGATTGAAAACCGTATTACAAACAGATGTGACTCTCCAATCATCCTGTTCACACAAAAGCTTACAGAAGCAGTTCAAATAAAGCCTGTATGACTGAATAACCAAAATCGAGCCCTTTTTATAGAAAGGCCAAATACGGTAACTGCTATATGCGTCATAAAAGACTAGTTACTACTAGGCTTAACTGTGTTCACATTCAGAGAGAGCAAAATGGTCACAAATTGATATAAACAATTGATCAGTAAAAAGGACATCTTATGTTTTTTTCTAGCTACTTTTAATCACTAGTGTGTTTTGCCTCTATGCATCAGAGAGTGAAAACATCTATCTACATGCAGCATTAACATTAGCCAGTACACTGGCAAGCTGTTTATCTGTTGTCTTTGTATTTCTTAAGGAACACAAGAGCCTGGCCAGAGATGATTTGCATTCTTGTATTTGTCAAGTCGACAGTGGTTAACATTTCATGAAATGGCAGACAGTCCAAATATGCCCTGAGCACAGAGAAGTGAAAAACTATAGTGCAAAGCATCTGCTGTTCTTTTGATATATGCAAATCTTCTAATGGAGTGGAAAAACACAAAAGTCCTATTTATTATCCCCTGTGGGTACATGTGAAAAGTTTAAAGCATTTCACGACTCATGCCCTCGAGGACCTAATTTATGATGCATGCACATTTAATATGAATTCTTATTATACAGAGTGCTCCTGACTTTCCGGTCAGCATTTTAAATATATCCTTTAAAGAAATAGTTCAGCCAAAAAATTAAATTTTGTCATCATTTAGTCACCCTTGTGTCATTTTAAACTTGTTTGAATTTCTTTCCTCTGTGGAACACAAAAGAAGACATTTTAAAGAACAACACTGGACCCCTTTGACATGTGACAAAACACATACACACACGTGTCAAAACCTCTTCTTTTGTGCTCCACAGCTTTGGAAAGACATGAGGGGGAAATATTCCCTTATGAATCAGCACTGAATCACATCAAAAGCTTGTGAATCAGAATTGAACTAAATCTGAACATGCTGACTGATTCCCAGTTCTACTCACTTCATCTCGATAACTCCCATAATTGAACACGTTCACTAGAGGCATAAATCAAATCAATTGCTAAGTCTAAGATGACTGCAACACTTGCCTGTATTTTTTTTCTGTATATCGGTACCATTACAGCATTAGGCGATTTATGTAAACAGGCAAATCTTTGACTCTAATGGCCCTTTAAGGGCTTTGAAGCTTCTAGTTTGCCTACATACAGCGCAGATAGATTTGAAAAGGTAAGGAGTTGCCTAACCCCATCTATCTCCAATATCAGGAGACAGTTAAACTACACTCTCATACTTCAGTGAAGAAAAAAAATCACAAACCAAGACTTTGCCCATATGTTATGCAGGTCACACATTGTGTCACACTTGCATGTCACACATTCAGGGTAAAAAATAAGATCCAATCTGCTGATGGCCAATCAAAAGAGAGCTTTGAGAGTTGTGATGAGCTCTGCAAACAAGGTTCAATGAAATATAAGATGGACTGAATACAAGCTAAATAAAACATCTCTCGAATTTTTAACCTCTGTTCAATTGAGCGGTGAACCACTGAGAAGTATAAATATATTTATAAAATTGCTTATCTTGCCATTAACAATAACAGCACTGAAATCCCTCGCATATGGCTGGAGTGTTTTGATTATAATGTGAATTTTGTGGTCATTCAGACAGTCAAAGCTTAAGATTGGAGGTGTTGCATTTTAGCCTTGTTATTATTCTGTGATACAATGCTCCAGTGAACTCTCCAGTACAAGATGATTCCTCACTCTTATAAGTGCTCTCAAAAATGTGTCCTTTTCAAAGCAGTTTTAACCCTGAAATGAGTAGTATCTTTTTTTCAAAAGATGTTTAAAAAAATACTTGCATGAAAATCCAGTCATATCAATAGCATAATAAGCGGCTGATGACCATGATCAGCCACATACTACTCACTTTTATAGATGGATAAAAAAATACAGATTTTCTGATTAATTCATTTGAATCCTGATACAGGTCCTTAATATCCCAGATCAATCCATTACCCTATAGCTATTTTCAGTGGCTGTGTAAACCGCTTTTCAGCGCCACGGCAAAATAAATCACATTATACTTGAATTGTGAATGTGAGTTCACAACCTGTATTAAATGTGATGCAATTAAATACCGTGTACAACAACAAAATATTTTGTTTTATTGATTTTACCTTTTTTGTCCTTTTTCCATGCCAACAAGTACCAAACTCGACCAGTGTAAACCAATTGATGAACAAATGACTCTTATAAGCTGATTCTTTTAATGAATTGGACATAATACAGTGGGGGGAAAAATTATTTGATCCCCTGCTGATTTTGTACATTTGCCCACTGACAAAGAAATTATCAGTATTTGAACATTGAGATACAGAATAACAACAACAAAATCCAGAAAAACGCATTTCAAAAAAGTTATAAATTGATTTGCATTTTAATGAGTCAAATAAGTATTTGACCCCTTCACAAAACATGACTTAGTACTTGGTGGCAAAACCCTTGTTGGCAATCACAGAGGTCAGATGTTTCTTGTAGTTGGCCACCAGGTTTGCACACATCTCTGGAGGGATTTTGTCCCACTCCTCTTTGCAGATCCTCTCCAAGTCATTAAGGTTTCGAGGCTGACGTTTGCCAACTCGAACCTTCAGTTCCCTCCACAGATTTTCTATGGGATTATGGTCTGGAGACTGGTTAGGCCACTCCAGGACCTTAATGTGCTTCTTCTTGTGCCACTCCTTTGTTGCCTTGGCCGTGTGTTTTGGGTCATTGTCATGCTCGAATACTCATCCACGGCCCATTTTCAATGCCCTGGTTGGCTTCAATGCCCTGGCCCTGACGGTACATGGCCCCGTCCATCGTCCCTTTGCAGCGGTGCAGTTGTCCTGTCCCCTTAGCAGAAAAACACCCCCAAAGCATAATGTTTCCACCTCCATGTTTGACAGTGGGGATGGTGTTCTTGGGGTCACAGGCAGCATTCCTCCTCCTCCAAACACAGCGAGTTGAGTTGATGCCAAAGAGCTCGATTTTGGTCTCATCTGACCACAACACTTTCACCCAGTTCTCCTCTGAATCACTGGCAAACTTTAGACGGGCCTGTATGTGCTTTCTTGAGCAGGGGGACCTTGTGGACACTGCAGGATTTCAGTCCTTCATGGCGTAGTGTATTACCAATTGTTTTCTTGGTGACTATGGTCCCAGCTGCCTTGAGATCATTGACAAGATCCTCCCGTGTAGTTCTGGGCTGATTCCTCACTGTTCTCATGATCATTGAAACTCTACGAGGTGAGATCTTGCATGGAGCCCCAGACCGAGGGAGATTGACAGTTATTTTGTGTTTCTTCCATTTGCGAATAATCGCACCAACTTTTGTCACCTTCTCACCAATCTGCTTGCGATGGTCTTGTAGCCCATTCCAGCCTTGTGTAGGTCTACAATCTTGTCCCTGACATCCTTGGACAGCTCTTTGGTCTTGGCCATGGTGGAGAGTTTGGAATCTGATTGATTGATTGCTTCTGTGGACAGGTTGTCTTTTATACAGGTAACAAACTGAGATTAGGAGCATTTGATCTCCCTTTAAGAGAGTGCTCCTAATCTCAGCTCCTTACCTGTAGAAAAGACACCTGGGAGACAGAAATATTGCTGATGGATAGGGGATCAAATACTTATTTCACTCATTAAAATGCAAATCAATTTATAACTTTTTTGAAATGCGTTTTTTTGTTGTTATTCTGTCTCTCACTGTTCAAATAAACCTACCATTAAAATTACAGACTTTACATTTCTTTGTCAGTGGGCAAACGTACAAAATCAGCAGGGGATCAAAAAAAATGTTCCCCCACTGTAACTGAAAAACTGAAATATACCCTAATGAATAAGCACTGAATGAAATTGAAAGCTGTAAATCAGAACTAAACTGAATCTGAAAAATGCTAATCGATACCCAGCCATACTTTATAACCCCTGTTACCGAATGCGTTAATTGTAGAATAAATCAAATCAATCAATATGTACCAGTAAAAGTCCAAGACAACTACTGTATAACATACACAAAAAAATATAGTGCATCTTAGTGAAAAGTTGTATTCTCTACATCTATACCATTACAGCATTGCACATGGTTTCCTGTACATCATAATGCCTATCTGAAGGTGAGCTGTAGGGCTCAGCTGAATATCTTTTTCTGCCCTTCAGCTCTAAAATGGTTATGGAAATCAAGAGCATTTTGAGGCCTGTGTGTTATTTTCAGTTCAGATGATAGCGCACCACTTTGCAGCTGGTGTCAAACCCAGCAGATGTGTATTTCTTACCTGAGGGAAAACATATTTTTATCTTTTTACCTGAGGGAAAACAAACACATCTTTGTGTGAAGTAATGTATACAGCTGTACCTACAAATACCTACATATTGACTGCATGTACAAGCAGGTTAATAACTCATATGGGTGAGTGGGTGGCATAAAACTTGGCAATGAATGTACATACTGAGACAGATAAGTGAGAGGTTATAAGAAATCATAAACCTCCAAGTGTTGGGGAGTTTTAAAAAAAAAAGTTGCCTCTGAACAGTGTGTGTCATTGAATGTGGGTTTATACACAAGGACGGTACACTCATCGGCTAAATACAGTCTGAATGGGCATTTCTGGAGGATTTTAAAGAGTTTTCTTTATAATAGCACAATGATATTAATGGTGTAATCAATAAATCCTGCTATTCTATTTTGTATGACATCAAACATTATCAAACTGCATTAGAAAGTCAATTAGTCCAGCATTCATAAACAATAATACTTGGGATTTTACTGAATAAGAAATGTACCTAGCTTTAAGATTTGTATAATTTGGAAGTTTCTTGTCCTGAAGTCTATGAGAACATGAAAGACGGTTGAGAACTGTCAGTCCAAGCTGCTTTACCATAAACTCTCTGAAGTGGATGTAAGTTTTAAGGTCTGTAAGCATTGGCAGAACACCAGAATTGCCATTAAAAACATTGCTCAAATGGACTGAATAGCAGATTCTGCTCTTTAAATTGGAAGCGAGATGCTACATGTGAGTTTACAGCTGTCTCTTCTATTGGGCTGATTTGTGGATGTTCAAAAAACACCAATTTAGCAAAGATCACAGCATGTATTAAACATTATGCTTCTGTACAGTGTAATTATTTGACACCTCTGTATTCCCGGAAATTTGCTTTTTAAACACATTTTATTCAAACTGAAAACAGACAGCTCCATTTTAACAATATATGATATGTGACAGTTGCATCAGTTAAAATCCTTATATAAAATAATGTGCTTTAATGGAAAATTCTGTTATTTTACTCAAACCCATAAGCTCTTTTTTTTCTGGGGAACAAATAAGGAAAATATGTAAATATGTGGCTGACACCAAATGATAAAATTAAGTAAATTTTTTAATCTGAACATGGATAACAAAATGATATTTTGGAACATAATATCTGTCTCCAAAGCTACTGTATAAATTCATAAGTTGTATGGACTACTTTTTTAAGATGTTACTGTCAGAGATTGGGATACAAATGACCATTACCCATTCCTTTGACAGAACGAGTTAGATTGGGGTAAATTTTCAATCAAGTCCTATTTTTAACCCTCGTTAAAAAGATGGGTTGCCAGATCTTGGCTTTCTCTTTTTTTGAACTGCTTTTGTAACATGAAAAAGGCAACCGGCACTGTGGTCTTGCAACCAGGTTAAACTAACAATATCGCGTAACATCTCAAAAAACAAAACAAAAAAAAACTCTTTGTTTTATCTCCGCAAATGCTCTATCAAAGGCTGCTATAAAACTGTATCTTTTTAGCATCACAGCTGATCCCTTTTAGCATTTTCTAAATTAGGGAAATGCAACAGACAAGATATCTTTTCAGAAAACTAATGACAGAAATGAAAAAAAAAATCTTGAATTATCTGTTGAAATTTAAAGTTTGGTAATCAGTTTTCTTTTGGACGTTATGAGCTACTGTATGGAAAATAGCTGTATTAAAATTCTTTAAAAGTTCTCCTTTTTCCACTGAACAGAAACAACAGCACAGGGGTCTGGAATGATCTGAGGACAAATAAATGACAGAATTTTCATTTTTGGGTGAACTATCCCTTTAAGAGTAGTTTATACATTTAAAATGGTAAAGTTGTATTCTTTATCTGAATCATATAACGATATTTTGGACTCACTGGGGGCACTGAAGCACGATTTTGGGCAATGAAACAATTTTTTAGTAAACAGCAATACAAATTAGATTGAATTGACTCAGTGTCATATCATTACAGTGCTCTAGTTAGGCTACTTGCCTTCTCTTAGAACTAGTTTAGAGCTGGGAATTTGGTTCAACCATGATGTCACTAACAAGTGACATCACTACTACCGGAGAATCCAGTGTGGCTCCAGATTCATGATTCATGTCTCAATACAAAGAGACCGCGCGCAGTGCAATCGATGGGATGAAATGCGAATGACGCATACAGGTTGAGGATTTCCTCCCCACACATCAAAGTGTGTCGTCTACCCCCCGCACCTTTAACTCTGACAACACGCGAAGCCTTGTTACCTACGTTGGGCATCCGACAGGCTGCTTTCACGACTTTGCTTTTGCGCATGATACTGCGGTTCCGACGCCACTTCACGCTCCAACTCACCTTGAAACGCTGTGCTCTCAGTTTTTACATGGAGAGCGACGGAGAGGCGACCAATCCCCGCCCCGACGCCTCCCCCACCGGCCAATAAAATTCGAGCGGGGGCGGAGCTAACAGCTAAATTGTCATGCTTGGTTTCACGCTGGCATTGCCATCAAGCCGCGTCTGGCTGCCGTGCGCTGGTGCAGGTGCTCTATTTCATCGAGAGAGGATGCGAAAGGAAAGAAGGGGAGGGAAAGAATGAAGGGAACCGTCGGAGAAAAGTATGCAGGGCATGAATAAAAGGGTTTCAGCAGCTGACAGTGTGTCTAACGTCCAGGGGCTCGGCTAAGAATGATTTATTGAAAGGGGCACTTTGAGATATGATGAGGTTTCTCTCTGGTTGGCAATAGTACTATGATTTGGTATGTGGCCACTTTGATAGCAAGTGTATTCAGCACCAGAGGAACAGTTGCTCAAGGTGAGTTGAAGTGCAATTTATTATATACAGCTTAAGTGAAGTTTTTTTTTCTTCTTCTTCTCCAGTCATTAATATTCTTTTTTTCTGGGATTGGGTCATCATGGGTTATTTTTTATATTTGAATGCTATTTTATTCATGTTGAATATTTTAAAGTGAACAATATAACAGTTCTGGGTATTTTATAATTATTTTGGATTATAATTTTGTGTTTATTTATAAATATTATTGCTGTGTCATTGGTTAATGGCATTTCTGTTCAAGTGCTAGTTTTTAAGTAATTCTGTCTTGCACAACTGAAGGGTTTGAGCTGGTGCTCTCTATTCCAACCATTTCACCTGTTTTTCTATCCCTTGAGAAACTTTGGGCTTGTATACTTCATATTAAGTGTGTTTTATCAAATTAAAGGGATTGATCACCCCAAAATGAACATTTTGTCATGATTTACCCACCAAAAGGAGATGGCATCATTGCATATTTGCATATAATATTAGCATATTATGGCTAACATGGTTTGCAACCTCAAGAGATTGAGTAAATGATGACAAAATGGGTGAAATATCCCTTTAAGCTCTGAAAATATACATGGTGAACTTTAATTACACATCCTAAGGTGCTTTTAATGGAGATGCTGATATGTATAACTGGTATGGTGCTCAATAGTATTTTATTATACAGTATCAGTGTTTTTGGCTGTATGCAGTTTTAGTTATTCACTTTTTGAAAATTGTGCCTTTTTAGACCTTGCAGAGCTTTTTAAACACGAGAGCACTCTAAAGGAGCCATCATAATTGTAATTCAAAATGTGTTCTGTGAATCTGATCGACCTTCAGACTAGTTTAAATAAGTGGTGTATCTTTATTTCAAATGTTGGGTTCATGGACTCACATAGCCCTGCAAATTCTAACTCATCCACTAGAGGGCTGCTAGCCGAAGAGCAAGGAGCATCCAATCTTGAATCACATGAGAACTTTTTCATTGCATGCACTATGAATAATTACACATTTCCCATGTTGAGAGAGACACTATACCTAGTTCAATATATGGCTGTAGATGTAGGTGTTATTTAACCCTAATTTTTATGCACATAAAGCATAACGTGATCATCTTACCTTGCTAAACTAGAGCTGTATCATCTGCTTAATCTGACAGTGAGATGTCTTTCACCTTGCTGTTCTGACTGTGCACTTTGCTACATACACTCAGTGTCTCCCTCCTGTGTGTCAGAGTCACGCTGCACTATCCCAGCCCCAATGCAGCTCTCTCCCGGCCCTCACCCTCCCGTCTCAAGCTGTCAGCTGGCAAACAGGCCCGCAATCATCAGCTACAAACCTGGCCCGGTGCCAGATCTCTACTTTGTTGCTCTGTCTAAACAGAGGACTGGGAGACAGCAGACTGAGAGATATGAGCTGATGCACTGCTCCGGGTAGGCCCTCGAGGCTTAATGCTAGCTGACCACACTGAACTTGTTGAGACCTCCAGCAGTCCACCTCAGGAACAGGCCTACTTCCCTCATGATAAGAGCTTGTGCCTAACATCTGTCCCCTTTAAACTTGTTTTGCCAAATCGACATGTCTGTTAGAATGGCATTTTGGCAGGTGCTCAAATTGATCTTTTTATCTAAATTTATCTAGATTGGCACAAAGGAGGTTTATAATACTAGGAGAGATTTATCAGCTAGCATTACCGTTCATGTCAAGAGTTTTGAGCCAATCACCTGAGGCCCAAATGCCATGTGACTAATATAATATAATATAATCCTATAATATAATATGATATATGAGCAATATCACACAAGCTGAGCTATATAGCTGTATATCAGCACGGCTGTGATTTGGCCATTGGCACAAGGCTGCGGCAGGCACATTTCACGGCATATTAGTTATGAAAAATATTATTTATTGAACAATAATATATAAATGAACAACAATAGCATTATAAAAGTATAATAAGTTTGTAAATAAACACAAGCAAACAATTCAGTCAAAAGTAGAAAATCAGCGCTCTATTTAGTACAGGATTTAATTACATAAAAATTTAAAGATATGAAACTTAACTTTACCCTAATACCAAATTGATTTGCTCTGCAACAAGTCATAGATTAATAAGACCAAAGTTTTACTGTTTAATATAACCAAAATGAATTAAACCTCATGTAACACCATCTAAATAAGAGCCATAGCAAATTCCTGAAGGACTTTGCTAACAGGCCATGCTAACCAGCCAAACCTTCACTCCTTGATTTGAGCAGACAGGTTGTGATTTGAGCTGATGTGGATACATGCGAAATGATGGTGATTTGTTTTAGCAGTTAGCACCTGCTAGCAGACTAGATTCTGCAGGGTTCTTAACCCTTAGGCGTTGTTGTTGTAGCTGCCAGCTGGAAATGGAGAATCTAAAGAAAGCTTGCTCTGGAGGTTTGTACCGGAGTCTATGTTTCATGGAAAGCCTGTTAGAGGAGGGCTAGCGGGGGACCTGACAGCTGCTCATTTTTAAGCGGTGTTGGATAACATTGGATGTGTTTTCCAACAGTCATCACTTCTCTTTCATCCTCAGGCTGTGATGGCTTGATCCTCATCCTGAGGAATGATAAGCGTGTAGGCCTCTTCCCTGTAGAAAAATAAAAATTGTTTATATAACAAACAAGCAGCCTGTCATCACATCTGGAATAGTTTCCAACACCACTCACATGAGCATGCCGTTTTCATGTCGTTTCTCTCTCTTGGTACTACAGATATCAAAAAATAAAAAAGAACCTTCAAATTGCTATGTTTCAACTCATTGGCTCTCTTGACCGATACTTTCGATGTCTTGTAATTATGATTTATAATGTCAGCTATAATCTAGCCAAATCCATTGCAGGCGTTCCAATCAAACAATGAAAAGCAGCGGACTTGCGCTGATTGCATGGAAAGCTGCAGAATGGGAACCACAGCTGAGGCAGCCAATTTCCAAATGCATTTCGTTGGCTCCAGTGATTCTGAGTGAGGGGTAATGCTTTGGGCAATAAAGAACAAAGTGGAGTTACAACTATTAGAAGACAAAAATTTATATATTTTTTTATCATTTTACAGTTACCTTTTATTTGTTTTTGGGCTTTTGCCTTTCTATAGGAAAGAGTTAGGAAGGGCAGGCAAGTTGGACTTTGAGATAATATATATATATATATATATATATATATATATATATATATATATATATATATATATATATATATATATGTATAATCTTATTCAGGAGATTACTAAATAAAAAATAACATACATTTTGTATGATGCCTCTTATTTTGGTAAAATAATTAATATTTTGCAGATTCTGCAAGGTGTATGTAAACTTTTAACCACAATTGTATATAAATACACACACACTAGTAAGGATATGGTCGTCTTAGAGATATTTTAGGGCACTGTAAAGTGCAGTAGGTTGTGAATCATCATGTTTTGTCATATTGCATGTACATTTGGGATATCTTGTTCAGTTTTAAACAGGAAAAAACTGACAAAAATCTTCAAATAGCTCCCCAGTGCTGTAGATTCTGATGTGAATGTCTTATCTATGTCTGTGGCTGGATACCATTTCTACTTTCTCAGCAGTTCAAAGGCTGTTTCCGGTCTCTGATACTCTCTCTCCTCAACACTCTCAGTCTAGTCCGCTACCACAGCCAGATATAAAGCATGTGCCCAAAACAGACTCCCCGCTGACGCAATAGAAGACTTTGTCTCATTCAGAAATTTGTGGGTAGAGCCTTTCAGAACTGGATGTTTCTATTATTCACAGACTCGTTCAGCTGTTAGGAACTTGGATATAAAGTCTGGCCATTATCTGAGCTTCAGTCTTTCTGGGGAGAATAATGGAAGCATAGAATAATTTCTGTAACTTTGCTGTTGAGTTACGGCCTCTGTTGTTTCTCACTTTTGGTTACCCTAAACACATTACGGGTGGGAATGTTATGATATTATGTTGATATCTCACTGTACAATCATGGTTAGTGTATTCAATATGGTTATATATTGAATATTAAAAGGCTAACTTGATATTTTTTCTCGAATATAGGCCTATTTGTAATATTTTGTAATGTAAACATTTTAACTAAATTATTTTGTTTGTTCTATAAAAATGATAAAACCTTGTGTTGTAAAATATTGCATTACTAGTTTAAAAAATAATGTATGCATATGTGTATATTATCAAACTGTATAATATAATATATTTACAATGGCTCTGTCGATCACATAATTTTCGCAACTTGGAACTTTCAACACTGTTTTGTGGAGTTTTGTCTATGATAGGCTAGTTTTTTTCGTAAAGACATTTCGTCAGTTCAACAATCGATATGTTGTTAAACAACAGTACAGTTTTTTAAACGCACTGTACATCTCTATCCTCACAGCCGCGTTTTTATTACTGTCAGAAATTAAATATGGCACTACCCTAAGGTCTATAACTTCAATCCCTGGTCTCTTAAGATTTTTTTCTTAATATCTTCCTCAATGAAATCACTCACCAAACACATCCTGTAGATACCCTGTGAACCTTGAGTGCTCTAGCATCAATTTTTCACCAAAGGCAGGCCTGTGTCCCGATTGATGTGAATAGGAAGTAACAGGCCACTGATGGCCCAGGGCAAAGGGCTCGTTCCATAAAAGTCACTAACCCTTATATGTCAATCAGCTGGTATTTGGGCCAGCATTGACTCAGGTCCCCCTCCCCCAAATGCAGTCTTCCGCTTCCTCTGTCTGATAGATGCATGCAAGACAACACTAGTGGAAGATGTTCCATATATAGATACCTTCAAAAGAGCCCTGTGGAATTTGGTTAATTATGCATGACTTGGCTCTGGCATTGACGTAAAGACAGTATGTTTCTAATTCAAGCTCATCAACAGATGAAAACCTCCCCTCCCATGTTGGAGAACATGCCAGATGTCTGTTTTATTTATGTCAAGGTACTCACTGACTCCATTTAAGTGTCATCAAAGATCTAGTTTTTAAACAGCAGTGTAAAACTATCAAGTTTACATGTATGCATTTGGTAGACACTACTATCCAATGTGACTTTTACATTGCTACCTCCACTTAAAGAACCTATTTTTCGTTTTAACCTTCTCTTTGGGTTATTTTATGTATCGTCCACACTGGGAATGGAAGGACTGTTTTTTTTTTCATTTTACTGTGTGTTTATTCAGTGGAAAGCAGACTCTTGGTCTAAGTAAAAGCTACAGCTTTACGTCTGCTTTAGCACCGTGGAAATCACTTGAGCAGAAAGCCTTTGATCTTTAAAGAATTGAGAGCATAGGCCTATTGATCGATACACTCTTTGCTCTTGTTCAGATCTGCAACTGTGATGTGGCCACAGCCTTCAGCACACCCAAAAGATCATCAGCCATCTTAGAGGGCCGTTGTGTGCGTGGAGTACTTGTGTAGTTTGTGGATGATGATCTAATGCAGTAGTATCTTGAAACACTTCTTGATTTCAGAAAAAGAAATGTCCCTTTTTGATTGGCACAATTGAAAATGATGACACTCAAGGATTCTTGGAAGATGGTACTCTAGCAGTGTGGTTAGAGTGCTGACTAATGGAGGAGTGATGCTGGGCGGAGGTGTTTAGTCTGAGTCAGCGTCGGGGGAGCAGAGGAAGAATCATGATTCAGCATGTGGTAGAAACGTGGTAGAAATTCTTTAGTGGTTCAGAGTTTGAGTCAGTGGAATATTAGGATTACAATAGAAGTCAACCCTGTTGTAAAAAACAGCATATGCTGGTTAGGTATGTTTTGAAGCATGACTGCTGGTTTGAGCTGGGTTAAGCTGGTCATGTGCTGGTCCTAAGATGGTCCTAAGCAAATAGCTCCTGTTCAGGACCAGCTTAGGACCAGCACATGACCAGCTTAAATCAGATCATGACCAGCTAAGAACCAGCAGCCATGTTTAAAAAAATACCTAACCAGCATATGCTGTTTTTTTCAACAGGGAATTTGGGTTTTGTGCAGTATGAACGATGTTGGGGTTGGTACACTACTTTTGAAAAGTCTGGGATATGTAAGATTTTTTTTGTAAAGAAATTCATACTTTTATTGAGCAAGGATGCATTAAATTGAACAAGAGTGACACTAAAGGGATTTTTTTTTTTTAAAGGGTTACTCCACCCCAAAATGAAAATTTTGTCATTAATCACCCCAATGTCGTTCCAAACCCGTAAAAGCTTCGTTCGTCTTCGGAACACAATTTAAGATATTTTGGTTGAAAACCGGGAGGCTTGTGACTGTTCCATTGACTGCCAAACAATTAACACTGTCAAGGCCCAGAAAAGTATGAAAGACATCGGCAAAATAGTCCATCTGCCATCAGTGGTTCAACCGTAATTTTATAAAGCTACAAGAATACTTTTTGTACGCAAAGAAAACAAAAATAATGACTTTATTCAACAATTCGTCTCCTCCGCATCACCGTAGCGCCATTTTGGAAAGTATCCGCTAGACGCAAACAGCGTACGCTGTTCTGTGTCAGCCGTCTGGGCCAGGATTTTTCAGATAAAGAGTATTTTGTGACATTTTGGACTTTTTATGTTTGTGGTTTTTATGGTTTTCTTTATGCACCTTGATTAGGATTTTGTCATATAATATCTGATTCTAAACTTTAACAATCAGTCTTATATTGTCTGTACATTGATGGCTAAGTTTAGAAGTATGGACAATATATCAGTATTGCATGTTGGCTAATTAGAGATTTTTAATTTTATTATATCAGCTACTTGGATATTTAATTGTACATGCTTATTTCCTAATATAAGTTCATTTTTAAAACACTTGTAATTTAATAAATGTACATTTTAGCAAATTTCAAAATGAATAACTATTTTTTTATACTGTACTTTATAATGCTGTGATGCCTAAATTCACTTGTAGCATTGATGACTGTGTTTAGTAAAATGACTGATTTTAGTTTTTAGTGATTTATTTATTTAGTCAGAATAGTATAGAATAAAAATACTGGTGCCTCCCTAATGAGAAGTGGTAGTTCTGTCCAATGAGATTTCAGTGTGGGTGGGGCTACCAAGCATGAGGCTGCAGTAATCATGGCTGATTAGGACAAAAAGTCTGAGAAGTATGGAAGAGATACCTTTTACCATGTTACCACTTCACGTCTGCACAGAGAACAGCGCAACACAGGACACTATCATCATCAGTCAGCACTGAGATAGAGATGCCAGACTGCATGTATGCTTTCAGATCCTGCTGTATCGTGTGTGTCAGGAAAGGCTGCTGGACTTCACAATGAATTGACAGAGATGTAGAGAGTGTGTGTGAGCGTGTGACTCTTCTGACGTGCATGGGCCCGGCAGGCAGCCAGGCAGCGTGTTGATCGCCTCTCTCCCTGCCCCCTGACTGGACCGCTTCCCCTCGCGTCTCATTTTTCAGCTGTCCATTGATGCAGCACACTCGGCTTCCTCCCGCCCGGCTCCACCATGTCCATTAAGCATTCATACTCTGGCCATGAGATACTTCAGTACTGTACCCCAGGCTCTCTGCCCAGGATACTCTCTCTCTTGCTATCGCAGCCCCTCTCGCTTTTCTCCCCAGCCCTCATTTTCCTCTCCTCCTTCACCACCATCCTTCAGAAGGCAATCAATTCTGAGCTATCGCTATCTGTGCATCCATCTCTCTCAATCTGTCTGGCTGTGCTATAGATCTGTTAAAATTAGATTCATCATTCGCCACGAGTCCATGTGTTTGCTCACTGTGTACTGCGGTGGACGCCTGGCATGAGACGTGACGCAGGCGGGATGCTGACATGGCTGTGATGAATCAGGCCCTCCTGAGCCGCCTCCTCTCCTTCTCATGGCATGGCGCCTACCTTCGATCAACTTTCCCCTTCAAATCCAAACTATCCAACCTTCCACCCCAGTCATATCCGCCCTGCCTCTTTCACTTAGAGGTCAGCCAGATCATTAATAAGATTTAAAGGTATTTTCCGGATGATAAAAATTATGCTAATTAAAGGGGCTATATATAAAACAAATTTCAACCACTAGATGTCGCATGGGAGCACTGCCTCTCAAACCAAAACAAACGTGTGCTTTGGCCACACCTCAGCCTTCATTTCGCCTACACCATGCTACATATTAAGAAAACGGAATATATAACAAAATCGAGATATCTACAATATCAAGTGACCTGGTAACTATTATGCTGCTATAGAAACATTGATGTTAATATTGTAGTTGTTACAAATTTACTAGTCAAATTGGATCCCTTTAGCTGCTTGTAGAGCTCTATATCTCAAGAAAGCCAGACTAATGTTTATTCTGGTCTTATTCCTCTCTTTGTCAAATACCTTTCTTTTTTTTTTCTGTGGTAGTTGGCCTTCAGCAGATAGCTCTGCACTGTTCTCCGCCATCTTGCTTTTACAGAGTGGTATGGGAGGTCACTCTCACAATCTCCTTACAAATGCGGCCAACAGTTTCAAAGGGAAAGGCACTCATATACAATAGTGAACACGCCCCTGCTAACACACATGCTCACAAGAAATATTCATCCTTGTCCGGTGTTTGTGCCAAAAGTCATGAGCGATTTAATACCTTTGTACTCGTTCAAACTTCAAACTGTCTTGTAAACCGACTCAAACAAGCACTCATCAGTGTGTGCTTCTATTGTTGTTCCGTCGCATCTGTTTCTTACTCGACTGTGAAACAGCAGGCTGGGTTAGTCGCCTCCTTGTGGACAAACTAGTGAAAAAGCTGCATATGTGAGCTAAGCGAAAAAACTAGAAAATGTGCATACTATGCAGAGTTTTGCCATGCACGCTTAACACTAGAGCTGCACGATTCTGGATAAATTGAGAATCACAATTTTTTTTTTGTTTTAAATAGAAATCACAATTTTCCCACGATTCTGAAATAAGCAAAATAACATGGAATTTACTAGAGGCTTTGAGAAAATATTGATTGCCTCATTCTATTAAAAAATGTTTAATTAATTTGAATGAATGATTCAATGACTGACTCGTTAATACTTCACTTGTTCCATTACTGAATGAATCACCGTTTTTGAACGAGTCTTTAACAGTCACTTGTCGCCACCTAGTGGTGAAACAATGTAATCAACATTGTAACCAACAAACATTATTTGAAGCACCAATTTGAAGCGAAAATTACTTTCAAAAGATGATTTGCTCCATTTTGATCATTACCATAGACATCAGTGTTTATATCCGAACTATAAACTTTTATCCCAGTCCATCTGTGATAATATGAATGGTTGTAAGACAGAAATAATACTGTGTAGTTGAAAAGACTGTTTGTGAAGCTGTTTCTTACCTAAACATGATAACTGCTCTCTCTACAAGTGGCAGCGCAAACACAGATTTGAATGTTGTGACTTTATCAAAGGTTTAATAGACACAGACAAATTGCTGTCATTTAGAAATAAGATTAAGTGGGTGTTTGAATGGAGATTGCGATCTTTTGACGATTTTGACGTGCAGCTCTACTTAAAGCTGCAGTCTGTAAGTTTTGCCTCTTTGTCGCCATCTCTGTTTGAAAACCTGGAATTGCAGCTCTGTGCAGAATTATCTTCCGTGCGTTGGGTTGTGCTCTGGCACGGCTCCAGCGTGGATGAATCTAATGTTTTGAGTAGTATGTGTGTCAGTCTGTCAGTCACCGCACCGGTGTGGATACTGTACTTAGGAATCACAGCTTCTAGACTACGTCTTAGAATATATGACCGAAATAAGAATTTTCACCGTATATTGCCATCTGAACAAGTAAGTAACAAGTCTGCCACGTTTGTTCTGACCAACTGAGGAAAAAAGCATTACAATAAATTGCGATACCAAAGGTGATTAAATCTAATGATCGGTTAGCTCATATCACATCTAACCGTGCAAATTATTATTATTGTTATACTTTATTCTCAAATTATTAATGTTAACAACATCAGCATTGCGTGACAATGAGTATAGTGTGTATTAGAGTGTAGATTTCAATTTCTGTACAGTCTAATCTAATTGTCATGCCTTTTTGAATTTCATATTAAGAAATTATTTTAACCCAAAAAGCAAACTTCGATCTGGTTTTCTTTAAAATACAAATCTTGTGTAATCCCAGGCTATCTGTAATCAGAAGCATATTTAAAACTGGAATATAATTTAATTTCATTCACATGTGTTTCATAAACACATAATCCTTTCTGAATTACAATCCACCATCAAAATAATAAATTAATTATTCTAGCTGCTGTGAGAGAAGCCTAAACGATCCGACACCTGCAGGATCCTCACATGTGATAGCCTTGTAGCCGGGACAACTTCTTTATGTTTACAGACGTGACGTAATGACGCAGCAGCATGCTCGAATTTCCCGCGAAAACCTACCCGTACCACTCAAATGAGAAAACATTATTATAAGCTAACCGTTGTGAATCGGGCTAAAGTAAGGTGATAGTTTTGAACACTGGCTGGTTATGTACTTGCTCAAATATTGATTTAGGATCATTTTTAACCCAAAAAAGTTACGGACTGCAGCTTTAACGCATAGCCTAGCATACACATAACTGTAAGATGCTTTGGGTTTTAGTTACATGTTGTTGATTTGTTTAACAAAAGTGAGGTTACGTTATGATTAGACACTTACAATGGAAGTAAATGGGGCCAATTTTTATGCCATTTAAAAGCAGAATTTTTAATTTTATAAAAGCGTGTATATAAATTTGTTCTAAGGTTTTAGGCATATTGTCATGACAATGAAGTTGTAAAATTTAATATATATTTTAATATAAGATATAAATTAACAGAATAGTAAGTGAGCATTTCTTTCACACTAAAATAATAAGACATTTATGGCTATACTACTTTTTATTTAAAAAGAGAAATGGAAGGACAAATGATAATTAACGTTATGCCACAAATGCTATTGATTAAGCTTAATTTGTTTTTGGAACATTCCTTTAATGTAGCAATCTTCTTCAAAAAGACTGGCAGATTTAAGAGCAGCTGACTTATTAGACTATGGTACTGTGATAGTTTTTGCTGTTAAATTAATATTTTGGGTTGAATAAGTAATTTTGTGCTTGTGTTATATAAGGGGCGACATGGGACATGACACTTTTATGTGCTTCTTCACAGTGCTGTGGAGCCAGTGGGAAAGAAATGTTGTCAGGAGACATCCGCTGTGCCATCTCGCCATGTGCAAAGTGTAATCTTCTGACAGATTGACACCAAGTCATCTGTTAGCCCCTGTGTTTGGGAGATGAAAAGACCATGTGTTCTGCGTGTGTTTTAATTCTGGGCAGACTGGAACAGACATATTGCTGCATTTCTAATGTCTGTTGAACTATGCAGATGAGTTCTCACAATGCGCCAGGTCAAACAAGCACCAACCTAGCATTAGCCAACCAGATAGACCAGCACTAAACTAGCAACATGGAAATTTAAGAGACATGCGTCTGTCCGATACTTGTACTACTTTCATTGCTCTAACAAAAATTTTGGCAATTGACAAAGTTTGCTGAGCTAGCTTGCTACTGTTAGCGTGTTTTCTGGGCTCTCCTGTTCTCCAGAGTGCAGTGGAATGAACTACAGCATGCGAAAAGCATAGGTGCACACCGTGAAAAGGTGAAGGGGAGGTAAACAGGGAATAGCTGTCAGATAGAAATAGAGAGATATATTGCCAGAGAATCCAATTGCTGCTTATATAATGCTAGCCAGCGCAGAGAATCGTAGGTGTCTTCTACCATTGCTAACCCAAATGTGCATGTGTTTGGGAATATATTTAGATACAGATTCTTTTTTTATCTCAGTTATTTTTATATTCGATAGGATTAATGATCTGATATTTTGAAAGGCATTCCCGGGAATTGCTGTAGCGACTAGCACTGCTTTCTTTGAGTAAAAATGAGCCAGTCTTGTTCTTTTTTAAATGAAACTCTGTACTGTTGTAATCCACATTTTCCGGTCAAAATCCACATTTCAGCATGGCAATAAAACAATTACAACAATTATTGTAGTAAAATATTAATTTGGATTAGCTTAAAACTGAAATCCTGCTTTTTGGGAATCATTCAAAACCAGTGAGATGGTGTTAGCATGTGCAGGTTTTAGGAGACAATAGGTTTTAATCGCCCAATCCCAGAAGGACAGTTTTCCCTCTTTTTTTACTCCGTGCACATGATTGAGAAATCCATCTTGTGATCTCTGCCTCTTTATTAAATCCACTCAAATGTCATGTGAAATACAGTTATGATATTATGCCATCAAATTTTCTTTATTGGACATTTTACCTCAAATTTCCTTACAAAGAGCCATAACACTTTGAGACAATTATTCTCTCTGGAAATTTGCATAGACATCTTAATTATGCTGTCATCTAGGACACCTCATTTTGGCAAATATATTATTCTTCATGGAAATTCTAATTATAAATAAACATATTTGATATTAAATATCGAGAAGTATTAGAGTACTGTGCTATTAGCTTAGCGACATGCTAATATCAAACTCTGTTAAAATCAGTTGTAAGATGAGTTTCCCATGCAGAGTGCAATTTGTGAGGCTTGCAATGTTTCTGCCTATGTACTAGAACTTTCAGAATCTATTTTTTTATGAGGTAGCATGACAGTTTGGATGTTGCCGAAAGTAGCTGCCTATTAAGGTTTTGAAACATCTAAGTTAATGTTTCTCTTCCATCCTGTTTGCTATGCAGAGCATGTGTAATCAGTAATGTGCAGAGATTTTCCAGGGAATGATTTTGGATCTGCAGTCTCGGTTGCGGAAGTGATGCTGGAAGGCTGCAGATTAATCACTGACTCTTCAGCCATGAAAAGTTGCAGACTAAGAGGATTGAATACAGTCAACATTTCCCCAACAATATAGGATTAGCAGCCGGTGCCTGCCATAGATGCCTGGGTATATTCACAATCTCATATATTACAGTGCGCCCACCATTGTCAGATTTGCTGGCAAATGAGCACAGTTTAGCTTAATGGAATTTCACAAGTGCTTAAACATTGTACAAATACTGCCCAAATTTCTTACCTTCCCTTGTAAAAAATAAGTACAATTTCGCATACTTTTAAAAGAAGTATTTGTTACTGAAATAATACTCTTTAAAAAATATATTTAGGTGTAAACTGAATGTTTTCTGGGACTTAATTGCATGTGATTTGCATTTAAATGAAAATTTTATATTATTTGAATGTTATTTATTTTACATTTATATTAAATGCAATTAGCTGATCATTAGAGTGCTTTTGTAACAACTTAAGTTGTAATCAAATACATCTTTATATGTGATTTCGCAATCTATTTTCTTTGAATACTGTGCAGCTGAATATATATATATATATATATATATATATGTCTTTTCATAACTAAACATTTTTGTAATATTTTAAAATGTACTTTAAAGTAAAAGTTTTAATTTGACATTATAACAAAATGCACTTTTTAAAAGTGAACTTAAACTGTGAAACTGGTGAAAATATACTCTTACAGGGATAGTTCACCCAAAAATGAAAATTCTGTCATCATTTACTCACCCTCAAGTAGTTCTAAACCTGTATGAATTTCTTTGTTCTGCCGAACACAAAGGAAGATATTTTGAACAAAGTTTGTAACCAGGCTGTTTTGGGGCACCATTGACTTCCATAGTAGGAAAAAAAAATACTATGGAAGCCAGTGGTGCCCCAGAACTGCTCTGTTTACCACATTCTTCAGAATATCTTCCTTTGTGTTCAGCAGAACAAAGACATTCATACAGGTTTGGAACTACTTGAGGGTGAGTAAATGATGACAGAATTTTCATTTCTGGGTGAACTATCCCTTTAAGGACACTTAAGTGGCCTTTATTAAATTGATATTGTATTATCTGAAAGTACTGTTTTTAAAAAAAATTGCTTTTGAGATTTGAAGTGCACTAAAAGTGCACAATTAAACACACTCCTTTTTTCACTTGGGTTTTCTGTGTAGTCTATAGAAGAGATAACTACTTCTCATGGATCACACCAAATCCCCCGAGGTGTATTGTAAAGTGACTCAAAATCTATCAGCATGAGAACTATAATCACTTTCCACTTCCCTTTATTGACAGTCACGTCTAATTATTGAACTACTATGAATCATCTAGCATAGCAAACTAGTACAGAATTAATTTGAGTTTTTGTTTTCAGCTATGAATGAGAAACATTCTGTGCAAAGTAATGACAGCTATAGATGGTTAAAATGGAATTTAGTTATAATTCAGAATAAAAATAGATGCAAGAAAGTAATCCAGTCACCAAAGGCAACGGTGCTGCCTTTTAAACTTTGTAGTTACCTGAAATATGATTAATCCATAATTTTTCCTGGATTTAAACCAGCATGTGTCAGTCTTTTGGCTTTTGGTTACTTGCCAGGAATCAAAAAAGGCAATTGTCACAGAATCTTTAAGACCTCATTAGAGGAAACCAATATTTTGTTTCTGTTTCTGCCTAGCCTGTTATTGAGTCAGCCTCTTACCTCATTACTACAGTCATTTACACACATGCCTAAAGGAGGAGTGAACGCTGCCTGGGAGAGCTGGGGAGGATATCAGACTATCCTCGGAGGAGTTTGTGGAGCTGGATCTTAATCATGTGGCCCCTATCTGGAGGATAGATTAACCTCTGTAGCCCTGACAACGCAAGCTCACAACAGCTGCGGGATAGTGAAAAGAGAATTTGCAGCGAAACGAGAAATGAGACGCATCTAACAGATGACACATCAAAAAATCTAGAGAATGTTTTTTGACTTAACACATAAGATTTGCATGTTATCTTTCAGCGTATAGAGCTTCTCATTCACAAATGTTAAAAAGACTATTAATTGTTAAACCGTATTTCATAATTTGACCATATGGTGCTGCTGCATCATGTGACCACAAAATATCTGTGGATTATTTTAGCTTTGTATAGGGAGCAGTTTTGTTGTTTACTATAAATTTTTAAGCAGATGAGACATTTCGGCCCTCTACAGCACATGCTGAGCTTTTTAAAGATCAGGTTTCTCGACCTCACAGCCAGCGTGTCACCCTCAAGACACCCTTCACAATAAACACAAATCGGTTTTGTGCATATTTAGTGCTTCAGTGAAATCAAGGTCTTATTTAAGGATGTGCTAGTCTACATTTGTCAGCTAAATTGACTAGTTGCCTGAACCACTTTTTGACTAATCTCTCATGAAGAAATACTGAAAGGAAGTTTTAAGATGTTTTTTTTAAAAAAAGGTTTTAACCTTTGCATTGTCCCTAAATGGAATGAAAATAACAAAAACAGCAAAAGACACCAAAACTGTTTGCAACGCAATCTTATGGCAGATTGTAACCATTTTACATTTTGGTGAATTGGTGACTATTCGTATAAACTTGTTTGATCACATTTGTATATTTTTGCACAATCTGTTTATGCCCCACAGACAGTTCAGTTTAGACCGTTTTAAATCTTAAAAATACATTTCTGTACAAGTCTCATTGTACAAATTTATATGTAGCACCATGTTATAAAATAGTTTTATCGTTGGATTGGGTGAATGTTTGTGGCTGTTTCTATGGTGTTTTAATAGAGATACATTTGAAGGCACAGCATACAATAAAGGTTTTTAAACTGTCCAGTAACTGAAGTCCTGCCGTTGACTATCACAATTCAACAATACATAACTGTGTTTACTCAAAATGTGCAAATGTAATGCGTTATTAAGGTTTCACCATTATAGAGTATGTGACCCTGGACCACAAAACCAGTCATAAGTCGCACGGGTATATTTGTAGCAGTAACCAACAATACACTGTATGGGTCAAAATTATCGATTTTTCTTTTATGCCAAAAATCATTAGGATATTAAGTACATATCATGTTCCATGAAGATATTTTCCTACTGTAAATATATAAAAACTTAAATTTTGTTTTGCACCCCAGATTTTCAAATAGTTGTATCTCGGCCCAAATATTTATTAAGCTTTCAGATGATGTGTAAGTCTCAATTTTAAAAAAATGTACCCTTGTGACTGGTTTTGTCGTCCAGGGTCACATATATAAACCTGGTTCAGTTGTCTTTGTTGTCTCCTGTGTTTCTTCTCCACTGTTGACAAAGCCACCAGCCTCTCTGAAAAAGACCTCAGATTGTGCCCCTGCAGAGAACATTGTACGAACACTATATTAATTATATTCTCTATTTCCATCTCTTTGAGAGCACTGTGCTAGAGGGCTGAAGGAAACAGCCAATTAAGTGATTTCCTCTCATTGCATTTTAAGTGTTAGGTCTTTAGCATTGTTGTTTTTAATGGGAGGGAAAAGCATCCATTTAGCATTTCTGCAAGCTGAGACATAGTCTGGAGTTCTCAATGCAGGTCAAATGCAGATGAGATTTGCCGAAGTAATTTCTAGTTATTTGCTTTGATTTGCTTCTTACTTTGCACTGCCATCCAAATTCTAATGCTTTGAAAACATGGTTTTAGGCATTACTGCATACAATGTAGTCATTTTGAATTGGCTTATGTTAAACAGAAAAAAAAAACATGTATTAGGGAATTATTAAGCAATATGTGCTGGTCTACCATGAAAAGTGCTGTGTCGTTCAGTCTGAAAAGTGCATGAACCTAATGAAAGAAAATGGATTAAACCATTAGTCGAGATTAAGTACTCTGTATTTTTCTGATACTCTTGTGCCAATTGGCCTGTGGTCCTAAAGTCGATTGTGTAAAACCATATCAAATGGAAAGGAAAGTTAAATGTAATAATGTTAAATCATTAATGTGTCCGTCAAACTACTATATTGCCTTTTATTTTTCTAGGGCTCAAATGTAAAGTACATTTTCTACAGACTGATAAGATCCCGAGTCCTGCCTCTTGTCAAACCATTCCGGAAAGATTTGGCACTTTAGAAGAATAGAATGAAAAGACTATTATGGGATTACAATGAAATGTAAAAGTTACTTTGTAAGTGTTAATCACCACTTGAATTATCAGAAATGTTGAAATCTCATACAATATCAAAGCTCTGTGACAGAGTTGTATCTCTAAAGTACTTTAAAACTGTAGCTTCCAGACCTATAAGATGCTTATAATTTAACTTATCTACACGATCTGCGATTTTAAATAAGTAGTTGTCTACACTACAAGCTGCAACAGTAGCTAGCTATTTAGATGCAGTGTCTTTTTAAAATTACAAAACAATGAGGCTTTTTAAGGAATTTATGATATTAAACGATTGGCTAATTGTAGTCTGATGATCGTGTAGCACTTATGAGCACTTAGGACTGAAGTTACAGTAGACCTGTAGAAATAAGCCTGAAAACTTCAAGCCAGAACTAAGAAGAAAAGTTCATTTGGGGCTTATATTCTGGTTTAAGTCTTAAACTCCAGCTGACCTATTAGGTTAATGTCATACGTGCAGGGGTAAAGCTCTAAATGTGGCTGGCTTGCCATTACTGTCCTCTCAGTAGACCAAGAGTATGCTGATCCACCCTTAGCCATCTGCCCCTAATACTAGCATTCAGCAGGGGGTAAGAAGCTTGGTTTGGGACCCACATCTGCAGTGCCCTTTTAAACCTGGAGGCCAGATTGGTCTAACATTTGCATAATAACACACTGCCATTTCTCACTTTAGAAAGATATTTGAAGTTATATGTTCTTAATAAGTAACTATGTGTCTCCTGGCAGCCTTTAACCCAAAATGACCCCAATCTGCCTTTGTAAACTTTGACACAGGGCAAATTTTGCATGCATAAACATTGCATTTCTTTCTAGTTTGTGAACTCATAAGCATACTTCATAAACCAGACAACCTTGAACAAACATGAAAAACATTTTAAGTTTTCATGTCTGCACAAATTCCATGTTCTTGATTTTTAAATCAAGTTGAGGTAACCAGGGACATTAAAATGATCTGATAAGTGGGAGGGACACATTCTAAACGTTATCAGTCTGGCTCATGAATATTAATTAGGTAATGTAATATTCATCCATTAGTTATAAAGTATGACTGAATATATATGAAATCTATTTATAAAATGAGTTTCTACTGAATCTATATTTCCTGAATCTGAATATTCAAATGCTTGTATACATCAACAACATTACAAATATTTAATCTTTATATAAAAGAGTATTTATATATTATAATTTATAGTAATATTAGTATTTTACTAATATTATGGTTACAATTTAGTATAGGGACCAATTCTCTATTACAACTAGCTGCTTATTAGCATGCCTATTATTTATCAACATATTGGCTGTTTATTAGCACTTATAAAGCACATATTCTGCATGACCATATTCTACATCCCTAATCCTATCCAATACCTAAACTTAACAACTACCACACTAACTATTAATAAGCAGCAAATTAGGAGTTTATTGAGGCAAAAGTCGTAGTTATTGGTTTTTTAATAGCGAGAATTAGACCTTAAAATAAGTGACCAATATTATTATTAAAAAATGCTATGATGTAATATGCCTCAAAATTGTATGTGATATAAGTCAGTGACATTAACATAGTAAATGGTCACATTAAGTATCAATCAATCATGTCAAATCATTTAGGGAGCTGTCAGATGTGATATTCACCTTGAAATATGGGAGTAGCTGTGGCAGGTTACTGTGCAGCAATCAGCGCATTCATTAAAGATTCTGCTCACGTGAGACAGCCGGTTGAAACCTCAAAGTTATGCACTGCCCCCAGTTCCTCCTTTGCAATTAGAGGTCCGTCTACTCTAACATCTTACTCTGTGGTCATTACTTAGGAGTAATTTATAGTTATTTATAGAAGCAGGCATAAGTAGGTTCATCCTTCGCAAAACTAACTGCTCAGAGGTGGTTTTTACGAGGCTGGTCATTACACCTGTTCATAGGAACATTGATAAAGTGGTTCAGGGTGAACTGGAATGGAAATTGTGGTGGAGTGGTAATCTTTTATTGAGGTAGTTTCTTGGCTGTGATTTTCTGAGATATACTGTCTTCACTCCCCATAGATAGTCGTATATATTGGTCCTTTTTGGGGTCCTTAAGATTTTTTCCATGTTTTTGAAAGAAATCACTTATGCACACCAAGGCTGCATTTATTTGATAAAAAAACAATACAGTCAAAACTGTAATATTATGAAATATTATTACTAATATATCCTAAAATTAATTATTTTAAATTCTTTAATTTTCAGCATTCATTGCTATTAGTCTTCAGTGTCACATGATCCTTCAGAAATCATTCGGATTTGCTGATTTGGTACTCAAGAAACATTTCTTATTACTTTCAATGTTGAAAATAATTTTTACAACTTAATATTTTTGTGGAAACTGTCACTTTTTTCAGGATGTTTTGATGAATAGAAAGTTTAAAAGAACAGCATTTATTTGAAATAGAAATATGTTGTAACATTTCTTTTATCAATGTAATACCTTCCTGCTGAATTAAAGTATTAATTTATTTCAAAATATTTTTGCTGACCCCAATCTTTTGAGCGGTGATATAAGTATTTAATTCTATATTCTAAGTCATTTGATAGCTTTTTGTTAGAAACAGACCAAAATTTAAGTAAATTTTAATAATAATCTTTCCATCAGAGTTGAATCAGTGATTTGAACTGCATCAAACTGATTACTGATTGAGTATTTTAAAAACACTCATAACGATTCACAAAATTATCATATTTGGTAAACTATTCATTTAACTCCATCCAAAAACTTCCTTCATGATAAGCATAAAATACATGACAAAATAAGTTCAGATTCTGTGTGGGTCCTCCCATAGCATCCATTGTATGTGTACTTAGTCTTATCAGTAAATATAGTTACAGTAAATGGTCATAAAGGAGACTGAATTTCAGTTATCTCTAAATTCAGTTATTATTGGCCTGCACACAGAGTAGCATGAAATAAACTAATTATCCACATTTGAATGAATCTGTATCATGAGTTAAAGAATCATTAGCTATTTAGCTCAAGTGTCTGTTTATTCTGCTCAAGCTGTAATCATATGATTAAGTCACCTGAAATCAGAGAGCAGCTCTGCTAGAGGAGACAAGGGCTAGTTGGGACTCTAAAACAGAGAGCCTGAACCTCTGAGGGTTTTGTGTGAATTCTGTGAGTGATCCATGGCAGGGGTGGTGTGATCCAGCCGATCTAGGTCAAGTCCTTCCCTTCCATTAGAGCGTCATTAGTTTTCAAAGCCACCATGGTATTTTGGTTTTTATCAGCCTTGTCAGAATCGTCTGATGCAGATGAATGGGGAAGCTATAGTCTATTGTTCACCAAGGGGAGGTAATGTCATTTAATTTGCACTGTACCTCTGAGCTTTTTATTCTTTTTCTTTGTGTTTGCCCATTTGCAGTCTTGACACCTTTTCTTTTCTTCCCAAGTCATACACAAACCATTTTAACTTGTCGTCTGGTTGTTCTGTCAGGTGATAAACTCTTCCAGCTGTAATTGCACAGTCAGGATCCATCCTGTTTATTTGCTTTGTGCATTTTTTACACTGCAAATCAGAAATTCTCATCACCGCTCATTAAAGTTATGCAACAGTCTGACAAGATTCCCTCTGAAATAGTCAGATGCTTGATGGATGCTAACACAGTTGCTTAATTCATTTTCTTGAACATAACAAACTTTTAAAACAATTATGTTTTAAAACAGATTATGTTAATTGAGCAGGTGTGATGGTATTTTACTGTCACAGTTTCTGCCTAGTGAAACAGAAAGTTAAAGCTGGACATATTTAAAGGCTTGTCTTTTTTTTGAATAGCCAATAGCCTTTAATTTGTGTATTTATAGGCCTGGCACAATGATGAAAAATACACTTACTGGAGCATTTCCTGTATATAGATTTTTTCTTTAATTAAGATTTCTCATTTTTGCCATATTGATTTTTGTTACTGGCGGAAATAGATGGCAATATTATGACTCTTGGTTGTTGATTCAGTGTTTTCAGAAGAAGCACACTGTCCTGAATCAAATCCTTCACAATCTCGGAGCACTTACGGGTTACTTTGACCTACTTTCCTAAGTGGGATTTTCAAAGGAAGTACGGTGCCTCCAGCCTTCCGCTACAGTTATAATGTTGAGCAAGATCTGTGAAGATGATGATATGCTGCTAGATTGTTAATGTATGCCTAATTGATGCTTTCCATCAGTATATTTGTGCAAATTTTATGATAAGATTGCTGTACCTATGAAAAAGTCTGAATACCAGTTTGCATCTTCTACAAAGGGTATATTATATTATATTATATTTATTTTGTACTATTATATTTATTTTTGGTTGCATTACAATGATTTCCTAATTTGGAATGCGATAAATATTGCATAGGTGGATGTGTTAAGGGAGTTTAGCTGTTGAAAATGTAACAAAAATATAACAACCACTCTATTAATGAAATTACTTTTGAAGCTTAGTTCATTTGGATGCACGAGATTCCCATCACTATTTCTACTACTATTGCTATTATTAATTATAATAATAACCACACACTGACATGTAAATGCAAATGTAAATAATTGGTCAACTTAAGTTCTATTTATGTATTTATTTAAGTTTTAAAGGGGCACATGCTCCTGTCTTACCAAACTAAATGCTTTTGAAGAACAAAACAAAACCAAACAAATGATGTTTGGATTTTTAGTGCACAGAATGCTTGAGTCCTCTCTGTTGTAAATGCACATCCTTTTCTCTCAGGGCTCAAGTGGTTTGACTGGCTTGATCCCTTGTGTCTTTCATTGTAAACGGGAGTAAATCTGGAGGGGAGAGGAGAGAGCTGCTTGTTAACCACTTGTTGCTCTCAGCCTTGCAAACAGTGAAGTCATACCTTCCAAGGCTTGTTTTGCTCACCGGTGATGTCACCAGCAGCCAATCAGCAGGCGCTGCTGCAGTAGGTAGTGAATGCAGCGGGAGTCTTGGGTATATGCACGGGGACGCGCTGACGGCTCCCCGGCTCTCATCATCACATCATTACGGGGATGGAGAGAGAGAGAGAGAGATAGAGGAAAAGCAGTAGCTGAGAATATCTAATCATAGTCGTGAGTCGGTCATTTGATTCCCCAGCTTTTTGTATGTGATGTGCCTCACGAAGGAAATTACATACTGAATAAATCAATTTTAGTCCATCTTGGCTTGGATTAAGCCAGACTGTTTTATCTGTCATGTTAGGCACCTGTTAAGGTAGCTATCATACATTGATTATGCCAGTTTCTCATTGGCCAGTGACCTTAAGCCAAGGTCAGTTTTGCTTGTGAGGAAAGCAAGACTTGGATTTGTATCCCATCTAATACAAATATTATATTTGATGAATCATTTTTGATTACCTGTTTATTTGCTGCGTGCAAGATAAGCTCGGATGTCATGGTTACTGTAACAAAGGTTGAAAGGTTGATAGCAGTTGATACTGTCATTCGTTGCTTATATAGCTTTCTAGGAAATTGTGATTTGATAAAACTCACTCATTTAGATCAGGCTCAGTGTGGTTGTTGTATTCAGCTTTTCAGGTGTGTGGGACACACAGTGGGGTCCAAAAATTTGAGACCATTGGTGAAATTGCTTCTGTTTGCTTTTATTTGATAAAGAAAAATGATATATTTTAGAGCTTAATTTTGTTAAGCTTAAATTTTAAATATTAAAGCTTAAATTTAGTTTTTAATTACACATTTTCTCTACAGAGATGATTGTTTAGAATAATTTTTAAAAAAATATTTGATTTTTTGTGATATTTTTCATTTTAACCAAATTGTGTGTGTGTGTGTGTGTGTGTGTGTGTGTGTGTGTGTGTGTGAGAGAGAGAATATTTATCTTTAAGTACTTGCTTAATATGAACAACATATTTTCAGATTTATTTTTATTTTTATCTTACATAACTGTAATGACACTAGTTTAGTGATGGAGTCAGTTGTGAACTCATGGCTCTAAATGATTCACTCTTAGTTAACCCCTTCATAAGAGTCATTTGAATCGGACATTGCAGCTCACTCTGTGTTTGTTGTCAACACAGCTGCGCTCTAGCGAGATGACAAACCCAATCTCAAAACCCACCTTTCATGATCTGTTAAATACATTTTAATTCATTGCAAATTTTTATTTTAATTTAAGCCGAATTGTTATGTTATCCAGCATGATCCAAAGAGCATTTTATACTTCAACGAAAGCAACAACTGACCATCTGTAAGAAATATATGATCAATGTCACAAATATGATAATTTGATTAGTGACCTAATGCAGAATCTTAAATATTTCTTATTTTATGTTTTACATTATTCAAAATCCTTCAACAACTTTCTGTTTACTTCCAGCTATAATAAATAGGGGACAAAAAAAAATCTATATTTTCTTTTGGAGTCCATTGACATTGGTATTGTAGTTAATAGAGAATGAATGAGTCTGTGTATATTGATTAGTAAAATAGTTTAGGGATATCCGGGTATAGTTAATTTATGCAGAACTGAACTTCAATCAGTGCTTTAGTGGAGCACATAGTCTGCAGACTTACTTGATCTACTAACCAAAATCTATTTTCAGCTGTTCAATGAATCATTGCTCCCCAGAGCAGTTCCAGTGTGTGGTTGGTACAATCCTAAGTGCGTGTGATTGCTCATCAAAGTCCATATGTTCTCACAGGTGCCCACGGAGTCAGAGAGGAGCCCCAGTTTGTGACGGCCCGCGCAGGGGAGACTGTGATTCTGGGATGTGACGTGGCCCACCCCCTCAACGGCCAGCCCTACGTGGTGGAGTGGTTCAAGTTTGGAGCGCCCATCCCCTTCTTCATCAACTTCCGCTTCTACCCTCCTCATGTGGACCCTGAGTACGCCGGTGAGCTCAGATTTCCACCTCATTGTTTTACATTTTCCACAGAAATATAGACACTTTTTATCATTTGGACAGAACTATAAAGATTTTTATTAATTAAATGATTAATTATTACATTTAATACAGGAAACTCACATTTTACATCAGTTTTAGACATTTCTTTCAGGCAGTGTTTTGCATTGGTAGGGACATTTTTTTTTATTTTTTTTTTTTATTTCACATGAATTAAGCTTTTTCATGCACCAATATGCACATTAAATTGCACTGAAACATAATTTGGCCTTGTCTTTAAGATAAGTACTGTTTTTTTTTTATTTGGTTCTGACTTGTCTCATGAAATTAGTGAACAGTAAATGCCTGTTTGGTCCAAGGTCATTTTTTGCAGTCTTCGTCAGATAAAACAGTCTCCATTATTATATCCAAACAACACTTGGATTGTTTCATCTCAAGTGTGATTCTCCCAAAATTACCCTTATGTGAACCCTACTTTAAACATGGAAAGTTGCCTGCATCTCGTCCTGTTTATGATCTAAGTGAACAGCATTTGTGGATGTACCAAATCAAATTGTGAGTTAAACTACAGGCTGGTATGTATTTTAAGTGTCACTTTGTTTTTCAGACCACAGTTTTGTTTCTGAATTATACTAAATGAACACAATGAAATTACACACCTACAAAGAAATACAAGAGTGATTTATATTGCAGGAACATTTAGTCATTTACACTTTATTGGGTGGATCTGTTAGTTGGATGCAGACTAAGAAATTAAATTTCTTGCCCACCAGATACAGCTGGTAAATGCCCAATTATATATATATATATATATATATATATATATATTCGATGTTTAAAATCTATTTCAACACTACTAATTCAGATGTGTAAAATAACTATTTTATTTTCATTTTGTTTGGTTTAATTAAAAAAAAAAAAACATTTTATTAGTTAATTTTAATTTTAATAAAATGTTGTTTAATCTAATTTAATTTAATAATTAGTTTTCCAGGCACTGTCCAAGAAGTACTAGCCTTTATTAAAAAATTAGTAGCTTACAAAAAGCTTACAACCATGTCTTATCTTATTTACAAACCCATCAGTATCTGCCTTTTTTGATTTTGGCCTGTAAAATGACAAGTTTTAATTTGGTCAATAATCTGCCTATAAGTATAGGTGGCTGGTCTGTATCTCTAAGTGACGGATAGCTCACCTGTTTCATTTTTTTTTTTTTTTCATATGCATGGAATCACAGCAGGACGCTTAGTCATATGTTTGACCCAGTGAAATGGAGATATCTTACTGTTGTCTCTGAAATCAGCACAGTCCAGATCTCAGTACATTATTTAATCTCGCTCATAGAGGCTGAAAGCTTTATCACAGGGCAAGAGCCGGCTGTGTCAACAGATTATGAATCGAAATGTGAGGGCTGGTTTGAAGAAAGCTCTTATCTTTTGCTCCAGTGTATCTGGTGGTCCAGATCTGTGGACAGGTGGAAGAGGTGCTGATCTCAAGAGCAAAGCATTAGCCGAACAGATGAAAGAGGTTTTGGGATGGGGTGGAGGGGAGCGCGGGAGATCAAATATGATCCTTTTCCCTAATTGAGATTGGAAATTACATCATTGATAAGGAGTGGAAACAGAAAGGGCATAATTTAAGTGCATGTCAGATTTATAAAAGCAAAGAAACTGTGATAGTTTATCAGACGTGGCTCAGGGCAAGACATGCAATTTTAATGGCTCTCACTCAGAGTGAATGGTAATGAGATTGGAATTTTTTTTTTTTACTTTCTCTCATCCTGAATCCTCAGCTGAATTTCCAGCAGTGATTTTAACACATTGTGCAGTGCTGAGCTGTATTTTTAAAACAGATTAAGATATTAAAAAATCTTGAAGACAGTTGCTCTGCTGGTGCTTGAAACCTGGGATGTGCGTGATTTGAAATATTATTTGAAAAAATAAATAAAAATAATAATACAGCACTAAAATTACTAAATTATAATTAATAGTATAATAATTTGCATAAATTGCAATTTCAATAATGGTCATTTATTGCTTTTTGATATGTATAAAAATACATAACTATTTGAAATTAAAATTAAAATAATTATTTGTTTATCAGTACCGGGCAATTTTAATATCTGTGTAGTACACATACTAGTTGCATATTATTTTGTTGCAGTGATAAGTACTGTACATATTGTTCTGTTTGCGTCATTCCATATAGAAATCACTAGTTCCACATGTCTTTTATCTGTTCCACTGAGCAGGATCCATAATTGCCATAGATGGCCTTGTGACCTGTATATACACGAGTTCTTGCATGAGGTCTCATTCAGCAGTGTATTTCCTCTGACCTCTGGCCTTATATTGGTCATCGCCTCCTCCAGATTAATGGATCTACTCAGCACATCTACAGTAGCTCTGTGTCTTAGAGTGTGAGACCCCTGTGGTAATGGTAACTGGTGCACATCCAGCATAACTCAGGCATAGATATCCGATGTCCACCACAAAAAGCCTGCTTGTCACCAAATGACTCTATATGAATCCCATGTATTGGGTCTTTGTGTAAGCATGAGATTGAGAAAAGATAAAGTGGCCACATATGTGAGAGTCAATGTATTATTCATTATGCTAGATGGAGTTGAAATAGAGATGCTTTAAATGTTTTAGTCTCGTTTATTCACGAACTGCACAAAAAAAAGCCTGCAATACTGGAGGCAGGAAGCATGTCTGAATCACGTTAATTACATCTTTACCGCAAAACCATGACTATTTAATACAAATGTATGAAATATTTTATTTTAATTTATTTTTTAATATTTTTGTATTACCTTATTATTATTTTATTTTTTATTTATATAATTTTCTTTTGAATTTTTTGCTTTTGTCAATTTTTTATTTTTTATATATATTTCTATTTAGCTATTTTTATTTCAGTTTTAGTTTTAGTACTTTAGTTTCTTTCGACCTAAATGTATTTATTTATCATGTTTTTTAGTCTTGCCGTATTTTTATTTTATTTTTATTTTTATTTTTATTTTTATTCAGCTGTATTTCAGTGAATGAAAATTATTTTTAATAGTGTTAGTTTAGTTAACTGTAATAACACCGCATCATTTACTCACCCTCATGTCGTTCCAAACCTGCAAGACTTACTTTTTTCCTCTTTTTTGACCATATGGAGGTCAGTGGGGTCAATTTTTTCAAAATTCTTCAAAAAAAGTCTGCTTTTGTCTCCTGCATACAGGGTTGAACTGTGCCTTTAACTTAATGAGAGAGAGAGAGAGAGAGAGAGAGAGAGAGAGAGAAAAGAGGAAATATGAAAAGAATATGAAAGTAGTAGAGGCAGTTTCATGCTTCCATACTGTATTGACCTCCAGTGTGTCACTTCCTGGGGACTATATTTACCCTACATCACATGTCAGCATTGTTTCTCTTGCTCACATCAACACTCTCTCACAGCTGTAAAAATAGGCCAGGTGTTTGACCGCTCTCGTTTCGCTTCTGGTTCTCCTTCAGTGTTATTGATCTGCATGGCCTCACAGAAGCTGCTGTGTGTAAGGAATAGTTCTGGAAAAGTGTTTTGATTGTGCGACCTTGGTGTTCAGTGGGCACAATTATGTACTCTTTCCAAAAGTGCTGTTTTCTATTTGAATGAAGAAAGACACAAATATCTGAAACTGTTTGTCAATGTAACATTATTTCAAACAAATAATTGTTCTTCAGCTCAAATTATACACAATTTTTTTTTTTTCTGACCGTCTAACTAATGCAAAATATTTTATTTTTCTGACTATATTATTGAGTACATTTGCATAATATTTTTATTTTTTACTCTGTGGTACTATAAAAAATTCCTTTCAGACTGTGTATTGGCCGTGACAATGCCATTTGTATTGAAAAAAAGGTTTTTGAGGACAAACACAGGCCCTTAATAGCCTTTAATGCTGCTGTCTTGCAATCCCTCTGCCTGTGCTGATATTGTTTCCTGCCATCTGTCCAGCACTGTTGCCAGAATATAGAGAAAAACACATAAATCCCCCTCTCTGCTTGACCCTTGAAGACAGCCAGCTAGCTATATCATAGTGTCATGATGGATTTGCCCACGTCAGCGCTGATGTGTGTTTCTCCATGTGCTCACGGGAGTGTCTGGAATTACTGTGGGCCACTTCGGCTCTCACTTCAGCCGTCACAGCCTCTGGACCTGACACTGCTGTCGCCAAACAACATTCATGAGTGATGCAGCTGTGGACCCGGGCTGTGTACATTATTGCAAGAGTGAAGATAAACAATTCGATTTAATTTACTGGAATTAAATGTGTAAATGACCTACGGCTTTTTTGTTTTATGTACCAAACCAGAAAGTTTTTGCATTTACTAAAAGTCCCTGCTAGAAAGACCAGCTTAGAGTGGTGTGAATAAAAAATAAAAAATAAATTATAAAGTATACAAATAATTATTAATAAATAAACATTATTTATTTAAAAAAATAAATTCAATTTAGATAAATTAAATAAAATGTTTAAATGATCTGTTAACTATAATTTACCCAAAAATGAAAATTCTGTCATTTAATTACTCACCCTTGTGTCTTTCCAAACCCGTAAGACCTTCGTTCATCTTTGGACCACACATTAAGATATTTTTGATGAAATCCGAGAGCTCTCTGACCCTGCATAGTCAAGCAATGTAACTGAAATGTTTCCAGGCCCATAAATGTAGTCAGGACATCGCTAAAATAGTCCATATGACATCAGCCATATCACCCTGCAGCCCAAGACTGGTTGCCCACTGAAGCTAAGCAGGGTTGAGCCTGGTTAGTACCTGGATGGGAGACCTCCTGGGAAAACTAGAAGAGGTGTTAGTGAGGCTGCTCACCCTATGGTCTGTGTGGGTTCTAATGCCCCAGTATAGTGACGGGGACACTATACTGTAAAAAGCACCGTCTTTCGGATGAGACGTTAAACCGAGGTCCTGACTCTCTGTGGTCACTAAAAATCCCATGGCACTTCTCGTAAAGCAAATTCCCTCCACTGGCCCTTGTCAATCATGGTGATTGCGTAGAGCGCACTGGCGCCGTTGTCCTGTGGCTGCCGTCGCATCATCCAAGTGGATGCTGCACACTGGTGGTGGTTGAGGAGTGACCCCCCACATGATTGTAAAGCGCTTTGGGTGTATGGCAATACACAATAAAGCGCTATATAAATGCATCATTCATTCATTCATCAGTGGTTCAACCGTAAATTTATGAAGCTACGAGATGCGTCGTGGTACTCTCATGAATGGTGGCAGACGGTGATGCGGAGGAGAAGAATTGTTGAATAAAGTTGTTATTTTTGTTTTCTTTGCACACAAAAAGTATTAATGTAGCTTCGTAACATTACGGTTTAACCACTGATGTCACATGTACTATTTTAACGATGTCCTTACTACCTTTCTGGGTCTTGAACCTGTATTAATGCCCCGACTCGTCTAGGGTACGATAAGGGCATAATAGAAATATGCTGGTAGTGATGGATTCCCAAAAAAGAACAAAAAATCACTCCAGTCGGGGACCAAACAAGCACACTGATTACATAAACAAAACTGTGATGTTTATTAAAGATTATTGGTGGAACATAGAGAGCATCTCTTCGGGGTGGCCACAGGCCAACATAACAAACAAAAGGAATCCAGAACGTAAAAAGTAGAAATTAAATAACCTGATCACATTGTAAAATAAAATACAGCCAGCTTACCTAACTACCTAACCAAGAAACAAAACCCAAACAAATTCACACAAAATAAAAGGGCAGGACACCCCTTCTCTCTGTTTCACAAAGTGTGCTGTATCCTTCAAAAAAATGAGAACTAAGCTTTAGCCACAAAACATTTGTTAGACATTAGTTTGGCTGCCGGCCAGAGGAGTAATCCAGGAGCTCCGAACCTGTTCGTGTTCGCACCAACAAAGAGCTCCCTGACTGCCGGCAAGCGGTGTTCTTAAAAGACTCCACCTTAATAGAGCGACCAATTATACGCCGACACCACAGCATCATGCAACCTATGAGAGAGCAGACCAAAGAAGAGAGCGAGAGGGAAAGAAAGAAACAGCAATACAATACAACAAAAATATTTACCAAAAGAAACGGTCGTAACAACGTGTCAGTTGCATTGCTGTCTATGCAGGGTTAGAAAGCTCTCAGATTTCATCAAAAAGGTCTTAATTTGTGTCATGAAGATGAACGATGGTCTTATGGGTTTAAAACGACATGAGGGTGATTAATGACAGATGTGACAGTAATTAATGACAGAATTTTCATTTTTGGGTGAAGTGTCCCTTTAAGTAATATTTGTGTCTCAAACAGACTTATTTAAACTGTTTACTTGCTGTTTTGTGGTAGATGGGTGTTTTAGATCCCGTTAGAGCATCTCTCATATCTTTTGTGTGTCTCTGAACTCTACAGGCCGAGCCAGCCTGCATGGCAAGTCATCTCTACGCATTGAGAGGGTTCGCTCGGAAGACCAGGGCTGGTACGAGTGCAAGGTCCTGATGCTGGAACAACAGTACCACACCTTTCACAATGGCAGCTGGGTGCACCTCACAGTCAACGGTGAGTCGCTGAACTAAGATCAGTTTTTGTCTTAAGTCACTTATAGGGGTCAGTTTTGTTTTTTAGCCTGAGGAAGATGAGCCTGGATCAGACTGAGAAAGTCAGGTTCATGCCAGAACATCCGGGAAGTGTCTTTACCAGATGTGTTGTGATTTAAAAAAGTTGTCCTAACTAGCTGCAAGTCTGTCTTTTGGCAGTAAGTCAGCTATTTGGTTTTACATTCTGAGGCATAGCCCTAATGATGCTTTTCTCAGTAGTTTGGAGTCAGTAAGTCTCTTATGCTCAAAATGTTGCGTTTATTTGATCAAAATACAGTAAAAATTGTATTATTGTGGAAAATGATTACAATTTAAAAGAACTGTTTTCTGTTTGAATGTAATTTAAAATTTAATTTATTTCTGTGGTGGCAAAGCTGAATTTTCAGCATCATTACTCCAGTCCTCAGTGTCACATGATCCTTCAGAAATCATTCTAATATATTGATTTGGTGCTTAAGAAGCATTTCTTATTATTATCAGTATTGAAAACAGTTGTGCTGCTTAATATTTTTGTGGGAACCATTGCAGTTTTTTTTAAAAAGATTCTTGGATTTATAGAAAGTTAAAAAAAATAATCTTTATTGTCACTTTTAATCAATTTAATGCATGAGTAAAAATTAGTGCTTTTACTACACATTTAAATATTACAATATTTTTTAAATATTAAAATTGTCAGTGCTGATAGCCTTGTGGCAGCACGCTGACATTTAGCGCCATTGCGCTACGGGTGTCCCGAGTTCGAATCCCGGCTCGTAGACCTTTCCTGATCCCGTTTCCTGAGCTGTTTTTCAATTACTTTTAACTGGTCCGTGGGTCATTTTAAATAGTTCATCTTAAATGTGTAATGTTTTGCTTGAAAAGTGTTGGTCATTTGTTGCAAGTGTCCAAATGGGAAAAGTCCAGTGTGTGTTTTACATTGTGCAGCATATTGTAAGTGTGACAGCGATCAAACAGAGAAAAGCTGTCCATGCACTGTTCTGATTGGCCGTTGTTGCTGCATCATGCCTGGTACAACACAGTGTCAGTCTTCCTGTGAACGCATCATGTCACTGTGCCTTCTAGATTCCGTTGCCTTGGTAGCAGACACCTAAATCCTCAAACCGGTTACAGGACATTAACTCCAGCTCATTGCTGTGTGATATACGCTCAGCCTCTTCTAATAGACAACAGCTGTGAATCAGATCACCCTTCCAAATGCGCAGCTCTGTGAATCTTTTTATTTGACTCAAGTTTTTAGAGGATGAAAGGGTCCTCCCTCATGCCCGCTGCAATGTCACTCCATGACATTGTATATGTGTGTATCCATTTGTGTTGTTGCTAGTCTCAAATCCAGCAGCTCAGCACACAAGTTGGAGTGTTGACAGGCCAGTTTATCAGCCGCGTGTGGATGTGTGTGTGACTGTGTGCCTTGCGGCCCTGTGTGACTAACACACTAATATCAGCAGTCTTTCTTCTATGAGACCACAACCAATCTGTCTAGCGCTGGGAAAAGCAGCACGGTATTCAGAGCGCACAATACCAGTCTCTTTTACACAGTTTAATCAGAGACTAAACTGTACTTTAGGGTGTACTGTAATATGTTTGCTTCTCATCTGTGTGACGGGCAGGTCTTCGCCTCTCATTAGCAATTCCTGCTCTCTCAGAGGTGTTTCTGCAGGCTTTTGTGAAAAAACCTTCACAAGCATAAAGCTTTTTGCATATCTCTATGAATATATGCATAGGGCCGGCTGATGAAGTGCTTTCTGAAGGGTATTGTGTGGTGTGCTGGCGTGTTTGGGGCCATTTAAGGGGCGGTTAGCACGGCGAGTGAGTGGCTCTCAGGAAAGAAATTAGCTCTATGTTAGCTGCTGTCGCTGTGTGCCTCAGAGCTGTTGTTTTACAGTTCTTGTGATATTTTCGCACACACACACACACACACTCACACTTGTGTCACTCGAGATGTGAGGCACATGTCAAAAGTGCTAAGTAGGGGGAGAGGAAGTGATGTAATGGTTCATCAATGCAGGTGATTGTTGAAGTGACACACTGGAGTGCACATCTTTTGATCTGTGTGTTTTAAGCAGTAACTCAAGCAAAAATGAAAATTAATTTACTCACACGTGTTGTCAAACCTGTATCACTTTACCATCTTTCTGCTGTGAAACACAACATGAGAAAGAAGTAGTTGGCACTATATTTCAAGCCTTCAGAAGCAACACTCCTGGGAAAAATATATAGGGCATTATGTACTGCATTAATATGAAGGAATTTTCCATATTGATTTCTTTTCTTAGTTTTTCTTAGCTTTTAAACTGGTGTTTTTCCTGTATTTTGAATTTTGCACTGTATTATGATATATTTTAGAGTTAACGGAAATGTCTGTAAAATTAATGGATAATGTGCTGGCAAAAAATACAGTATATTTTGTATTTTTTTTTTAAATACATTATTATTATTATTATTGCTGTTGTTGTTGTTGTTGTTTTACAGATGTTTAAAATTTGTTCCAAAATCTGCTTAATATTTTCACCCAATCATTATCTTTTTTATATATATTTTTTGTAAAAACAAAATACTATTTATTTTCAAACTTTTTTTAAATTATTAATAAATATTTATTTATACTACAATAATATATACATAATATACATTATAAATATACTGTAATAACAACAACAACAGCAGCAATAATAATAATAATGTTAAGTTGTTTTGTGATGTTATTGGTTATACATTTATGAATGTATAATGTCCTGGAAGAAAATTACTGTATATATTCTGTTTATATTTATACAGTATATATTTGTTGAAAAATCTACTTAATCTTTTCTACCAATCATTATCTTTTTTAAAAAAAAAATATATATATATATATATATATTAAATGCTATTGCATTTTAAACTTAAAAAAATTATTCATAAAGAAATATTTATGCTACGGTAATATATTCATAATATACATTATAAAAATATACGCAACATATTATTATTATTAATAATAATAATAATAATAACAAAGTTAAGTTGTTTTGTGATGTTATTGGTTATACATTTATTTAAATCATTGTTTTGGGCTGTGCTTTCTCAGTAAAGCATTAATGTTGTCTCTTATTCGTATACCCTTTCTTCCTTTCTCTCTTTAATTAATTTATTTATTTATACATATTTATTTAAATGAACAATTAAATTAATTAATTAATACATTGATTCTGCGTATTGATAATTGGGTGTTGATAGATTCGTAATGGCATGAGGGAATTATGACAATGTTTTTTATTGTAAGTTATTTCTTTAAATATATCTTTTGGTATTGTTAACATCTCTGTTGCTGCACTATTTACAGTAACTACAATCTCTAATAGGTGGTCTGACTCTTTAAATAACTTGCTCTCCTCTGCAGTGCTGAATGTGTGTGGAGAGAATAAACTCCAGCACAGAGCAGCTCTAGATATCCTCTGCTTTCTCTGTGATCTTACAGCAGATTTACACTCCACTGCTGGTTAGCACTAATCCTTTGGATTTCAGATTAAACTTCTTTGTAAGTTGGAGAGGGGAAGCACCAAACTCTCATTGAAATCCAAACAGAAAATCCTAAATGTTCACTATTTCCCTTTTTGGAAGTTATTTAAAGACCAAATTAGTCTTTGATTTCTAATATTAGCCAGTGTCATCATCAAAAGCCTAATCAGTGTGAGGCTAAAAATAAATTTAACATTTTCGCAGGTAATGTAAATGTTTTTTCCTTATCCAAAAGTCATTCTAAGGTTTCTAGGGTGTTAATTTTTACATTCTTCATCAAGTACACTTAAACGCCTCTTTTATGAAGCCTATTCTGTGATCAGTCTCTGCTTGTCACTCCTGATTTGACATCACATACATGCTCTTATGCTCAATACAAGCCCCGCCTCTTTCAGTTTGAATGACAGCTGCTGTTCATCCTGTTTTCTGGGGTGTGATGGGATGGACACACGTTTATCTGTTTATTTCAACATTCATCTTGTGGTGACTGTTAATGAAGTTAACTAGACTCTAAGAAGCTAGGAGGTCATGTCCTGACCATGAGGTGAGAGGTTGGGTTGTCGTAGCATCTCGCCTGTTTAATACTCAGATCCCTATGGCAGGGTCAGAGAGGAGAGGAGAGCAGAGCGGTTAAATCTATTCCAAACTGACTGTGAGCTAACGCTAATCCCGTGGGATTTAATGGGATACCCGCATGAGGAGAGAACGTCTGTTGCTTAGTCTCAGGGCAGCTAAAAAATCGTATTGCATTTCCACTCACATGCTTTGACTTTGCATGATTGCTGGTGGCAGATCACTTGCTGTGAATACAATCAAGCCATGACGTCCACAGATTCACCTAAATATCTAATGTCTGAACATATTAAGGAATACATTTATTTTAAGTTCTTCACCGTGTTTTGAAGAATTATTTATTTATTTGTTTGTTTGTTTATTTATTTTAAATGTACATTTTAATGTAGACACAATGTCTTTATATAAAGCTACATTCATATATAAACAAATTTGGATCATTTTTGACTTTTAGCTCATTTTAAATGGTTTTAAAATGTGACAATTTATTTATATTTATTTATTTATTTATTTTAAATTTGATATTGATGATATATAAACAAATCTGGAACATTTTTGGTTTCCAGTTCCTTTTCAGTGGTTCTGAGATGTGACCAAATGTCTGTGATTTTTTATTTATTGATTTGTTTGTTTGTTAGTTTATTTTAAATGTACAAATATTGTCTCAATATGAGATGCATGCATACTAATTATAAACTGCATGCATAATAATTATAAACACACCTGCAAACTTCTGTTTAAAACATTTTAGATTAAATACGGCTTGTCAGCCTTCCAAAAGTTAGGCTAATAATCCATCTTAATTGTTTATATTTATATTAATAATAACCATATTTTGAAGTGTTTCAAGTGACTTACTGCTTTATTATTAATGCATCCACAGTGTTCCTCTGTAGCCTGAAATGCAAAGCAAAAGGATGTAAGCATGCTGATGTTACTCTGACTCTTATGTTCAGCCTGAAAGATGAAGTCATTGTCATTTTAAACAGGTGCTAATTGCCTGCTAGACATCTTTGTGTTTAATTAAGAGCGTGTATTGTTGGTTTAGAGACTTGTGACATAAAAGGCTCATTCCTCTTCGAACAGGTGAACTCATCCACAGCGTAGAGTTCAAAAAAGCACCATTATATATCAATCGGCTTAGATGAACTTCAATTTTGATATTCTTTTCCACAAAGCTTGTTAAGCGAATGAAGTTGCAGCCCCTTTCAGATAGAGCACAAACCCTGATAAAGCCAAAGAGACAAACGAGCACAACAATTTTGGAGGTTTTCAGGCTTCATTGATCTTCAGGGTGAAGCATACTTTTGCTTATGCTGCCATTCTAATTGGCTCATTATCAGGTCTGTGACGAGTCAGACTGAACCTATAGCAGAATCACTACAGGGTTGAGTTAGGGAGCTGTTCGTGGTGCTGATGTTTGTGGGCCTGGGAGCTGTCCATGGTCCTGATGGCCTTGCAATCTCACGTGGGTGCTGAATGCTCAGCACCACGAGGCCATATGCTTCAGAAACACTGCAGATGGCATCATGGTATGAGATAAAGACTTTTAAACGATAGCGCAGCGGTAGGCCCAGAATTCTAGAACTGGCAGAATTGATCTTTGCAGCTCTGATTGTGACAGTCCGTTGACCTGCAGCATGTTTGTTGGTTTGTTAATGGGAATGGGAAGTGTGGGTTTAGCTACAGGCAGCCGACAGGCCTGGTTGGTAAATTTTAGTTGAGGGATGGCCCTTGGTGTGTTGTCATTGGGTGTAAATGAAGCTGACAGCATGCCAGCCCCTCATGTGCCATAGTGCACTACTCTTACTAATGATGACTTACTACCCTTATTTCAGTATGTTCACTCGTTTCATCGACAAATGTGTTTGTGAGAGAATGTTTGATGGTTGAACTTCAGCCCTTTTTATTGATTCTCTGACTTTTAAGCTATTGATAATTTCACTAATTAAAAACGGGAGACACCAACAACTGCTGCAGGATTTACACGGAATGGCAGCGTTATTTCAAGACCCAGATTTTATATTAGACATCAGGTTGTTTCTTAGATTATTTTGATGTTTCATGCTTGTAGCAATGTTGTTGTTGTTGTTGTTAACTAAAAACTGTTTGTTAATCGAAATAAATCTGAAACTAAATTAAACTAAATATTAAATGAAACACTTGAATTAAAACAAATTAAATAAATGTTACCTTGGCACCTAACTGAAATAAAATAAGTACTAAATTACTCAAATTAAAAATGAAATAAAATAAATAAAAGCTAAATAAAACTATTTAAAAAGTCAAACAAATAACAAAATTACTAAAACTTAAAATTAAAATTAAAACAAATAAATAAAAATAAAAGTAAATAAATAAAAAATACTGTAATACTATAGAAATAATACTAAAATAACAGTCTTGTGTGTATAATACATACTAATATAACAGTCTCAAATAACAGTTAATGAAATCATCCTATATTTATTAATTTTATAATAATTGTAACAATAATTCATTTTATGGCCGATAATATAATAAAAAATAATGATAATTATAACAATAATAAAAAAACTATATATAATATATACTAATATATTGGGGTATTCACATATTCAAATTCTGTACTTTAAAACTAAAATCGTTTAATCGTTTTAAAATCGTGTTTTTTACTAAACACATTTAGGCATCATAACATTGTAATGTGTAAAAAAAATATAGATTTTGTAATGTAATGTATAAACAGAGATTTGCTAAAGATTACATTTAATGGTGTTATTAAATTATTAGTATTTTTAAAGATTACATTTTTAAATGAGCATTAGATGATGGCAGAGGTAATCTACATTTAAAACAGGGGAAATTAGCATGGACACCCAACACAGATTAATTAATAATATCAGCCGATAATCAATGTGGTACCAATACATTGTGCATTCCCATTGAAAACCTCTGCTCTTTATCATGTTGAATTAACCTGAAATGCAATTACATAATTAGCCGTACACTATACATCATGAACGATATTCACAAGATAACCGAGGAGGACAAAAGCCAAGGATTACATGTGTAAGCAGATCAAAGTGCGTAAGGTGATTATATATGTCTGTAATATGAAAAGGAGAATTAAATCCTGAAATCTACATGTCATACTCTCATGCATGTGTGAAGTAGATACAGGAGCCGGGGGCCAGTAGTTTCTAGAGCCTTTTGGATCATCTTCCAGATCTCATCAGCGTGAGATAAAGAGGATTTTTACATTATGATTAGTGTTTCAGAATAGCGGTCTGGGGGCTGGTTCTGGCTTTTATGTTTGTGCTTAATTAGCTTTGGGTATCACTCCATCTCCCTTTAAACTCCTCACCGGCTCCATTTTGCTGACTTCTTTCATGTTGTAGCAGGTTTCACAGTTGCACCATCATCACATAAACACACAATATGAACTGAGAGAAATTTGTCCCTGTGGTTTTATATTACAAATCTCTACCTCAGGCTTCTTTGTTAGTGTACTGCGATGCGAGCAAGATTATATATTTTTTATAAATGGCCCTGTACCATATTATCCACTTGATAAATTTTACTCTACTTAAAACCTGAATAAATAAAGATAAACCTGAATAAAGTTCACAGCTGGAGTGGTTTATGCAACCTGTTCTTATTAGCCGCGTATGACAGTGTGTGCGAAGCTACTTTGAAACACACACTCACACACTAATAGAAAACATACTCTTTTACTGTACATAACAGAGTAGAACAGTGATGACGAGCAGTATTTAACTAAATGTTTTGCTTCAAAAAAAGATGCAGGGACAATTTTTGATGACAATTTACCAACCCTCAGGTCATTCAAGATGTAGATGAGTTTGTTTCTTTATCAGAACAGATTTGGAGAAATTTAGCTAATTAATGAATCCTCTGCAGTGAATGGGTGCCGTCAGAATGAGTTCAAACAGCTGATAAAAACATCACAATAATTCACAAGTAATCCACATGACTGCAATCCATCAATTAACATTTTGTGAAGTGAAAAGCTGTGTGTTTGTAAGAAACAAATACATAATTGTTCATCATGTTTTAACTTTAAACTGTCACTTCTGGTCAAAATATGGGTCCATAATCCATAGTAATGTTTCTTTCAGTGAAAATTCAATTTTCTGTTGTTCTCTCACATCAATATCCACCGACATATTTGATTAGAACCCTTTTTGGTCTGGATTGTATACACTTGTAAATGATGCTTTATCTGTGCAAATTTCTCTCCTGATTCACACAAGATTACTTTTTCACTGGAGAAAGCAATATTATGCATAGAGGACTCCGTTTGAAGATAAAAACGTCTTAAGAATGGATTTGTTTATTACAAACATGCTGATTTTTGCTTCATAAATTGTTAATTGATGGACTGGAGTCGTTCTGGATTACTTGTGGATTATTGTGATGTCTTTATCAGCTGTTTGAACTCTAATTCTGACGGCACCCATTCACTGCAAAGGATCCATTGGTGAATGATGTAATGACAAATTTGTCAAAATTCTGGTGAAGGAACTATCTCATCTACATCTTGTATGGTCTGAGGATAAGTAAATATTCAGTAAATTTTAATTTCTGTGTGAACTATTCCTTTATTTGAACCGTGATTCATTTATTGCAGTGAACAAACTGATTCACTTAAATTAATCAGACTTACCATAGCTATGTATATGCAGATGTGAGAATGAAACATGTCTACTTCCTGTAGCAGTGAGGTGAGCTAAATCTTGACATTTGACATGGAAGGAAGTAACAGAGACAGAGAAACAGGAAGTGAGGGTCAGTTCTCCTCCTGGGCTAATTGAATCAGTGCTTGCCTTGTTCCAGCAGGGACAGCAGGGTTGGTTTGCAGAAAGAGCAGTGATGCTCTGTACTTTGTTTGTATTCGTTTTGGGTTCTGTTGAAATGCCCCTCATCCACCAGGCTTTCAGTTTCCCCTTCCAGCCTCCGGTGAGGCTTCTCTCTTCTCAGTATGCATCGCTCACATTTAATCTGTGTTTGACCAAGAGTGTCTGAGAGATAAGAAAATAGGTTTGCTCACAGATGGGCCCTCCATATGTGACTGGACTTAAAATTTGGTTACATTCACATAACCTCCCATATATATAAAAATACATTTTCCTTTTGTGGAAAAGCACTTTGCTGCAGCTATAATTGGCCTCTTATCTTCCATCGTTAACAAAGACACTACATTCGTTTGAGCCATTACAATTTGATGCTTTTGTTCAAGTGTGTTTCTTTTGTTAAATATTAGAAATGAATCATAAAGAGGGATCTGTTATGTGAATAAAACCTCAGCTGCTTAAACGCTTTTTGAAGGAGTATATGAGCAGCATGCTCTAACGGTACGAGTCTGTGTGTTTCCGCATAGACGTAATATGTAATAATGACGTGAAGTGCTGTATTGAATGTCTCTATTGATTCACTTGAGTAGATCATGTGACCTTGACAGCAGCAACATCCTCTGAATTAAAATCAGCTTCCTGTCAAGGTCACATGACTATAGCGTGCATTTTAAACGCAGATCGATTCATGCTTGAGTGTGCAGTTTGCTACTAATGTTACCCAGATAAATGTATTTATTTTGATATTTTATTTTATTTTATTTAAATAATGTTTAAATTATGGCACTCCCATCTGCCATTGGTCGGGCAAACAGATAGTCCCGCCCCAAACACATGCCCTTGGTTGACTCTTCGGATAGTGCCACATAGCAAGTGTTTGCACTATGCAAGATATTAAGATAATTTAAAGATTAAAACACACTTTAAATATAAATTAGACCTGTGAAATGTACCATTGTGAATTATTAAGCTGAAAAATAGGTTATAAATTAATAAATTAAAAATAGCTGTTAGCTGCAATAATAAAAGTACATAATTTAAAATAGTAGTAAATAATACAGAATAAATTATGAATAATAGTAAATATTTTACATTTTATTTGTGGAACTCTGGATTTTTTTTATATATTTTTTTATTTTTTTATCCTGAAATTCTGTTCAATGTATGACATGTAGATTCATACTAAGTGTAAATTTCAACTCATTTAGATCTTTCTGCATTCAAAACTCACATTGCTTGGGTTCTCCCTGCGGTTGAGATATGTGACAGTTAACAGCTTCATTCCGGTGTGTACAGCTGGTGCGGTTCACGTATATTTGCATGTGTGTAAACAGGTCTTGTGATCTGATGAAGTGTAATCCAGCGGGCAGCATTCACACAGATGCTCGACTCAGTTCAGGATCCTTAGAGGAAGATGAGCAGGATGAAGATGTTCCTGTGGGACTAGCTCCACGCAGCACTCTCTCCATGCTTCTCCTGCCAATTAGCTCTCACTGGTGCAATGCGTGTGTTGTTAGTGTGTGTGTGCACTAAAACATCTGCCTGTGTGGCCGGTGTAACCACAGAGCCTTATTATAGCTGAATTCTTCTCACAATCTGTGCCTGTGATAATAAGAGCTTGTGATTTTATCACCGGCTGCCGGCTGACACGCACACTCATTGCAAAAGAGATGATGTCATCTTGCCTCGAAGCCCTGGAAATATCGGAGGGATTATTATGCAGCGTTGAAGACAAAACGTGTGTGTGCGTGTTTTTTTGTAAAGGTGTGCGTGTATGCGCAGAGGGTGAGCAGGTGATCGTTTGGCAAATTCAACAGCTCTATTCCAGGTTTCTCACTGTTTGCCTGTGTGTTAGCTGAAATAATAAAAGGACATAATTATGAAGACACAACTTCACGCTGTAATGGGGTTCAGTGAGAGGCTCTTGTGTGCTTCACTCACAGGAGAAATAGCTTCTGTTATGGCCGCACAGATAAACACAACCTGTTGAAGGGCTCTGTTAGGTCCACTCAGTGTTTCTCAAGCCTAGCAGGACTGTGAATTGCTACATACTGGTTGTGTTAACACTATAGCTGGGCAATACATCCCAAAAACAAAAATAAACAAAAAAACTGATAATGTACTGGTGATTTTCTACCAGGGCTTTATCCTTTAATTTTAAGGACATTTCCATTCATTTGAAAACACAATGCAATGCAGTACAAAATTCTAAATACAGGTAAAATCAAAGGAAAACTCCTTCAAAATAATGCAGTTGTGCCCTATTTTTAAGATTTATTTTAGAAGAGATACATTCAATTAATCAGAAATAACAGTAAAGACATGTACATTGTTACAAAAAAAATGTTCATTTGAACTTTATATTCATCAAATAATCCTGTAAAGATTTTGTCAGATTCTACAAAAATATTAAGTAGCGCAACTGTTTTCAACATTGATAATATAAGAAAAATGTCTTGAGCAGCAAATCAGCATGTTATAATGATTTTTGAAGGATCATGGGACACAGAAGTCTGCTGAAAACTCTGCTTTGCCATCACAGAAAAAAAAATTAAAACATTTTAAAATATATTAAAATAGAAAACAATTATTTAGAATTGCATGATTAATAAGAAATAAGTGATATAAGTTTCATTATATTATTATTTTACTGTATATTTGATCAAATAAATGTAGCCTTGATTACCCCAAACATCTGAATGGTAATGTCATGTTTTAAATGATGCAAATTCATTGTTGAATCTTGTTTTGAAATTAAATGAATACCAATTCACAATTAAAAAAAAAAAAAAAATTGCTACTGAAGTGACCCTAAAAACAAAATTTACAAAATGCATTTTTTGATGACAGAATCAAAACAAACAAAGTAAAACAACCTAATTTTTTCATGATCCCATCAATTCCTCATTCATAAAACAAGTCATCCCCTAAATTCTTTTTTATTTTTTCATTGTCTGTCTTTTTTCACTCTGAAATTTGTCACACATAAACATGTCCTAGAGCTCCAATATTTTAATAACAAATCAAGATGGCCAAATAAAACGCCATCGCAAAATTCACTAGGTCGCCTAATTTCATATTGACAGAAGAATAATAATCTTAAACATATTGAATTATTCGCTAAATCACACAATATTTAGAGCAAGGCATTTCAATCTGGTGACACATATTCTCAGTGATTTGTATACACAGCAGGTGTTGGGCAGTTGCTCTCCCTCCAGTTGGTGTGCTGTGGCAGGCATTTAGCTAATGTCAAGTGGATTCGCCTGAATGTTTAGCCACTAATGGAAATTTAGATTGAAAAGCAAAGGCAAACTTAGACGTCCATATCAATTAGCTGCTCTCAGTGACTATGAAACATGAGACAATCACAGATGAGGCTGTTTTTTCATGTAAGGCACACACATCCTCCTCATTAGCCTATAGAGTGCTCGTGCCTTCAGGATTTCTTGAGTGTATGTGTGTGTTTATGTTTAATCAACATCACAGGTCAGCAGTGTGTCAGAGTGTGTAAGGCAGTAAATGGAGACTCGCAGCAGATGGAGGCGTGTTTTGCACAGATGTCTTAGCGGCTGGCCTCAGAAATGTTGCCTTCAGCACTCTGGTCATGTGCCATCAGATCTTGGGGGTTCCTTCAAAAAACTGAAAACACTTAAGTTTTAATTAAGCAGAATAAAGCAGTACTAAAAAATAGCAAAACAAGGTATGGAAATTAGTATTATAATCAGACCAGTTCAAATCAAGAAGGCTGGATCAAGGTTGATTCACAGACAGTCTGACATTTAGAGCCATGTATAATAGATGCTTGGCTTGAGAAGGTTCAGTCCAGGTCTCTGTAAGTGCAGAGATATCGCTAAACCCATATCTTCTGTGTTCCTTGAGAGCAAGATGTTCCTGTGATCTATGTGGTAATGTGTGACCCTCTTGTCTCAGTGCTGTCTTAAATATTTGAACATGTTTGAGACAAAAAAAGTTTCTCCCTAGTGTTCCTTTGTCATCCTCTGCTCAAACGTCTATCCTTGTGCCTAGAAATAATTGAGTAACCACCAAATTAATTTCAAGAGACACAATAAGAAATATGACCAGTTATGCAACAAGTCACTAGTATTTTGATGGTTTTGAATAAAGTATCATGCAGCACAACATAATTCCCTCTCGTGTGTCACAAAACTATATCCATTTCAAGTTATGACACACAAGAGATGCGTTGAGCTGCACACTGTAACCAGACAATCGCACAAAAAATGGGTTTGGTGCCACTTTATGCTTGCTTTACTCCATGTTTATGTCTGATAGCCTGTTATCTGAACTTTATAATGTATGTGTATGTGTATAATAGTTTAAATTATTTGTAATATTACATTTTATATATTTAATAATTTGGGCAATAATAAAAAACTCTTTAAGTGGTTTTCCATCAAAAAAGTATATGCATAAATATATATATATATATATATATATATATATTACGCATAACAAAATGTGTGTGTGTGTGTATATATATATATATATTACAATAAAAAATGCATGCATTAAGTATATTTAATATTTTAATAAAATGTATATTTATGCAAAGTTATTTTGTGATGTAAATGGTCACAAATGAATTCAAATCTAAGTGTTTTATTGCTGTGCATTTATTAATTTATTTGCAATTATGTGGTTTATTTATTTATTTAGAGTAATCACGGCTGTTCTCTGATCATCCACCATTAGCAGTTGTGGCAAAGAATTAATTTAAAACCTTTCATACAATAAAAAGTTAGCAAAACTGTAAACAACTATTGAATTGTACTTGTTCTGTCATTCAGTGCTGTGCTGTCTGGCCCACGAACATGATGGCATGGCCACCCCTTCCCCATCCTGATTTATAGATAATGAAAGGGAGATTTTAGCTTCTAAATCAACTGGCCGTGAAGAAGGAGCAGAATAATTAACAATGAGAGCGATGTCAGCTCATATACTGTATACTAAGAGCTCATAAATGAGCGCATATGTATGCAGGAGGCAGATCCATGACCAGGAGTCCCTCTTATTCACAGGTATGAGCTAACAGCTCCGATGGCCTTCTGAACTCCTATGGCTTCCATTAGCGATGAGGCTTGAGTCATACTTCAACAGGGTCTGTAAAAGACACGTATATCATAGGACATAATATTGTTATGAATGAACCTGCCTTGTTATCGCCAGGCTGATTTATTTCAGGGAATAATGGAGAACAGATAGGGAATTTTCACATCGTTTCTCTGTGTCGCAGCTCCCCCAACTTTCACGGACACACCGCCGCAGTATGTGGAGGCCAAAGAGGGGGGCAGCATCACTCTGAGCTGCACGGCCTTCGGGAATCCCAAACCTTCAGTCAGCTGGCTCAGGGAGGGAGACCCCGTACAGGACAGCAGCAAGTATAAGGTGAGCAAACACATCTCTAATTTAGGAATATTAATTGTTTGTCCCCCAGATTTCTAGTTTAAAAAAATACAGTTTCTTGTACCAAAAACAGCTGTTTATTTTTCGCCCTCTCTCTCAGCCTTTGTTATAGCCTTCATCGGGGCAGTACATGTTGATTAATACTAAATATGTCATATGCTGTGTTGCCCTAAATCATTTTGGGCTTGTTTTTTCTGTGATTTTTTTTTAAAGCGCTTATAAGTAAAATGCAAGGATATTTCCTAAAAAAAATAAAAAGATTATTTCCAGAATGCAGTCGTGAGACATTTAAATTAAATTACATTTATTAATTAATGCAAGACATTTTATCTGTGGCTTTTTTCATCATATATATTATGCAAATTTATGCTGCAATAAGATTAATGAAATTAAGCGATTTTATTTACATACATATTCATTAGACTATTTTTGGTGTGGAAAGCCACTTAATTTTAGCCTGTTTTTTTAAACTCATTTTTCTAGTGATATCTGGCAACACTGCTCTCTGTTTAAATGAATGTTCTCACAGTTTGGAATGGCCATCTTTTGCAGCTTAGTTTTTTCAAAGTTTGGGGTTGGTGAGATTTTTTAATGTTTTTTTAGATAAGTCTCTTATACTCACTAATGCAGCATTTATTTAATAAAAAAATACTGTAAAATAGGAATATTATGAAATATTAGTGCAATTTTACATAACAGTTTTATATTTGAATGTATTTTACTTGTAATTTATTACTGTGAATTTTCAGTAGCCACTACTTCAGTCTTCAGTGTCATATGATCCTTCAGAAATCATTCTAATTTGCTGATTTGGTGCTCAAGAAACATTTTTTTATTACTGTTGAAAAGAGTTTAATATTTTTTGTGTAAACTGTGATACATTTTTTGATGAATAGAAAGTTAAAAAAACAGCATTTATTTGAAATTGACACCTTTTTTGATTACTTTAAAAAAATCTTTCTGATCGCAATCTTTTGAACGGTAGCGTACATTTTTGTTTTGTCCAATTTAACAAATGCAGAAAAAACATATTCAATAAATGAAGATAAGCAGAAGTTATAGTTTGTTTGTCTGACATCAGACCATGACCTTAGACTCATTTGACCACAGAGATGTTTACTGTAATTGTTAAAACAAAATACAGGGGCCATCATTAGTGCATTTACTAATGCTATATTTTCCATCAAGCCATCATGAGATATTGCAGCCAATTTAAGGTCATGGTTTCAAACATTAGTAATGTGCCAGAGCTAAGGTTGGCCTCAAAAAAAGCACACTGTCAGTCAGATACCTAATTGAGTGAACTGGACAGTGAAGTTATACATGACAGACAGAGACTGTGTTCAGAATCCAGAGCTCTGACAGATGAAAAAATGATACATGTTTGTACTATTGACTCCGGGAGAAGAAAACATTGTGCTATTATCAACTCACTTCCTCTCAGCTGGGACAGTTCTGTCTGTGTGTGTGATTGTGTACGTTGAAGATACCAGCGCTTCAGTGGTCCAGCAACCATTAGTGTCAATGTAGTCATTGAGTCACGTCTAACTGTGTTTGAGCTCTCTCTCAGTGATTCCATATCATTATATACTATATATTAGAGATATATAGGTGTTAGAAGAGATGTTCATATGGCTGTGTGCTATGGGTTTGTGTAGAGTAGTAAATAAATGGTGTAAAAGCTTGTAGAAAGTCATTTTTAATTAAATGAGAAATACTTGCCATGGTTTTAAATTAGCTTTTTTGGTATTTGTATTAAAGCATATGTGAAATCGTGAAACTTTAGTATGACAGACAAAGTGTTGTGGATCCTGAAGAGTTCCTGTGGTGTTTGATTGATATCCTTCTCTGCACAAATACAGGATTGGAGTTGCCACAGTGAGGGCTCAGGATATTTGATGACAGTGGAAATGACAGGTCAAAGGCACTTTGTCATCTCTTTTCCTCTATCGTTACTTCTTCCTCCTTTCCTCTGTCCCATCTACCATTGTCACGGTCCCAAATCCAGCCCTCCATGAGGTTATCAGTGGCCCACCAGCACAATTCAATTGCTGCTTCTGTGTCTGAAACTATAAACAAGTGACATGCAGAGAAAGTGCCACATGCAGCGCTCACTTGCAGTTTTAAAGATTTTTGTTTTGTTGTATTAATTTAAATAACCAGATTTAAAGGAGTAGTTCACTTACAGAATGAAAATTGCCTAAGAAGTTTACTCACCCCTACGTCATCCAAGATGATCATGTCTTTCTTTCTTCAGTTAAAAATAAATTAAGGTTTTTGAGGAAAACATTCCAGGATTTTCCTCCATATAGTGGACTTCAGTGGTGGCCAAGCCGAGGAATAAGGGAAAACGATTGGTCATTTTCTTATGAAAAATACAAATTTATATACTTTTTAACCACAAATGCTCATCTTGCGTTAGCTCGACTTCATGCAACGTGCAAAGAAAATCAAATGAGTTTTTTGCCCTACCCTTCCTTTTTGAACCGAACTACACAGACGAAGAACTAATCACATGTGACCTTTCCAACATGATTATGTAATGCGTGAAGTTGCGCATGTGCGCTGCAGAGCTAGTGCAGGATGAGCATTTGTGGTTAAAAAGTATATAAATTTGTATTTTTTTTAAGAAAATGACCAATCATTTCACTAGATAAGACCCTTATTCCTCAGCTGGGATCGTTTAGAGCCCTTTGAAGCTGCATTGAAACTGCAATTTGGACCTTCAACCCATTTGATCCCATTGAAGTCCATTATATAGTTTTCCACAAAAAAAATAATTTATTTTTGACTGAAGGAAGAAAGAGAAGAACATCTTGGAGAACAAGGGGGTAAGTAAATTATCAGGAAATTTTCGTTCTGGAAGTGAACTAATCATTTAAGCAACAGAACACGTGAACACTGTCATTGCTAATCTCTGACTATGACAGGAGGAAAAATATTTTCTAGTTTATCAGTTCAGGTAATAGCTGAATTCTTTATTATCGTTTAAAAGTTTGGGGTCATTAAAATTATTTATATATATATATATATATATATAAACTTATTTTTATATATATTTTTTTTTGTTGTTTTTAATTTGGCAAGGATGCATTCATTTGATAAGTGACAAAAAGGTTGTATTTCAAATAAAGCATATTAGAATGATTTCTGAAGGACACTTAACCCTCTGGGGTCTGAGGGGGTTTTGGGGCCCTGTGAAGTTTTGACATGACCTGACATTTGTTTTTTTCAGTATCTTAAAAACATAAGCTGTATCCGAAACCGCTCCCTATCCACTATATAGTGCATTATATAATGGGTGTCAGCCATTTTGTAGTGCTGTCCGAATTCTGAGTGAACGACTTCATTCCCTACATTCGTTCACTACTTTTTACCCACAATGCAATCTGATTTCGACGGAGAACCGACGAGCTGGAAGAGAGAGCGGGAGCAAGCGAGTTTGCATGAGAGATGCCGTTTATATCTTTCTTATTTCTGCTTTAACGTTTATTTCATACATTTAAAATATCTTATGCAGGCAATAACTAATTTACTGAGGTTGCATCGTTGTTAACTTACAAAAATGATGATAATTTGGTGGATGATTTAAAGATGTTAGTTAATCGCCTGTATTTAGCGTTTTCATTCTGATTTAAAATTAGCGGTTGCCTGAGGGCGCTCTACAACCAGTATCTTATCTGAGCTCAAGACGCTGCTCAGGAGAGTTTCAAGATACTAAAAATAATAAATACATAAAATTATGAACGTGTTAATGTGTTTATTTTTGTTCTCAGTATTTTAATGGTATTTAATGATTATGAACATAAAAGCATTACAAAACAAATTAATAATATACCATCAATGAAACCACAAAGCTGACGCGGAGGTGTATAGTTACAATATAAAGTCATTTTGAGTGTTATTGCTATTAGTATTATTTTCTAAAATAAGGTACATGTAATAAAAAAGTGCATATGTGTCGACGATGTTTTTGCAACAGCGCAAGTCTCACGCGCAGTGTATACGTCCGAATCCGTTCACTTATTTCGTTCACTCCTTTCTGATATAGTCCACTCAACTGCCATACACTATATAGAGATTAGTGAATGAGCGAACGAGTGAGCGATTTCGGACACAGCTATATTAATGGCTAAAGTCTGATTACTCTGTATTCAGCACAAAGTTGGCTACAATCATATGTGAGCAGCATGAATGGAGTAATGATGCTGAAAAATAGAAAACTGTTATTAAACTTTAATAATATTTCATGCAATGACTGTTTTACAGTATTCAAATATGCAACTTTGGTGAGCATAAGAGACTTTCAAAAACATTACAAAATCTTACCAACTTCAAACTTTCAAGCTTGTAGTAGTACAGTACGTGACATTTTGAACTATTGGGGGCACTAGAGGGTTTGAGGGACTGCCTCTAAAATTGCCACCAGGGCCATTTAGACTGTCCCTAATAAGTTTGTCATATTTCAGATGGTTTTCCATACTTTTGTCTAAAAGTGCCTTTAAGCAAAGCAATTTGAGTTTCCCTGCTCTGTTTTAAACTTCCTCTGTCAGATTGAAGAAATTAAGCAGCAGTTTTAACACGGTAATCACACGGCCTGTAGGAAGAGCTAATTAATCCCCCTCAACCCTGTCATATTCCCTAGTCATTTAGCACTAGCCCTCTGTCCATCTCAGTGCTCGTAACTGTGCTCATTTTAACTGTGTCATAGAGCCGTCCCTTGGGCCTGTTATGTTCACAGTGCTGTGTAATTAGGAACCAAATAAACCATCCTAGTATTTCAATACTAGTGGAATTTCTCGACTCGAGTGACGTCTTTTATATTTCATCAATTGAGCCGCCCGTGATATGAAACAGACTTTTAGATTCCCTTGTCAAAAACAGCGACAAAAAAAACACAAGCTCTTTTCTCACAAGCGATCCATTGATTGTGGCTCATCAAAACCGGCAAACCAAACATACTGAACCTAACCATCAAACGCTTCCAGAATATAAACCATCTGCTCACTGAAGACTAAGCAAAGAGATTCCTACAGGAACGGATGGCTCAGTTCTCTGCCTGAAAAGAGTTTGATTTACAAGAGCCCATCGAGAGATCTCCATCTCCTCACACACAGCAGAGAAATGACAGCCTGTCAGCGACAAGCTTTGCTTAGTGATTGAACACTTTTGAAGTAAGGTGAGATAACATCAGGAGAGGAACAATGGTATTCGTTGCTTGTTAATTTGAATGATGGCGAGCTCTTTGTTCAGTCAAAATAGAGCGTTGTTTTGACTGATTAGATCTCTAATGTTGTTTACAGAGGGAAGAGTTCAGTGGTTAGTGTTTTTGCTGAATGTGTTTGAAGCATAATTCTTTGGTAGGTTAATACAGACTTACCTCTTTTAATAGTCTTTAAAAGAGAGGAATCCCATCCTAAATCAGTGTTTAACACCTATTTTTGTCATATGTACTTCCATAAAGTTCAACAGAGCTGGCCCAGTTTTTCAGGACACTTCATTTTCCCATTCATTTTTCCTATAGAGATTTTCAAAAAGTCTTTGTGAAAGAGTAATAAGCCACGAAACAAACAAACTAGTGAGAAGGCGAATAGAAGAATGTCTAAAACTTTGATTTGAAGCCAAAAAATTTAAAATCCGACAAAAAGACAAATGTACAAGATGTAAGAATGTACAAGATGTTGTTTTATGACAACAAACCAGAATAATGATCCTTTTAAGTCAAGAAGTACAGTTTAAAACCTGCTTTACTTCCATAATGTGATGTATTTCAGAGATTTAACGATTTTTATTTCAAGTGACGCCTTAAATAGAGATTAATTTAGCCAATATCAGGGTTAATTATAAATGGAAGGTAGGATGGAGTCTTTGAATAATGCTAAATAATAGGTGAAATAGGTATCAATCATAGAAATAGTTTTTTATTTACTCTAAAGTGGTGTGCTATGATTTATTAGACGTGTGTTGTTGTTGGGTCTGCCATAGCATGGCCGTGCATCTCCGTCTGTGTAATTAGCGTAATTATGGAGTCCGGGATCCACAGCGGAGTCTCAGGCTGCTGCCGTTTGTTGAGTAAATTAGCCGCTTACCCTCATGCTGCCCATAGACTGAAGGCATGTATGTTCAGTTTGTAAAAGCGGCGGAGTGTGTATGTTCATGTCAAAGGGTCAAGGTTTGTCTGGTTAGCATTTTCCTGTTAACTTCTGCTGGATAAATGTTGTAACTACAAAAAAAAGCATTTAACTACAATAAAATACATTAATTGTAAGTTGCTTTTACAATGTTATTTTATCTTTATTTATGTGCAATTATAGTATATATATAATATTTTGAATTAACTTTTATATATTTTTTTTCAGTTTATTTTAATTTTACTCTTTTTTTTCTATATATTGTAGCTTAAATTAATTTTTATCTTAGTACTTCAATTTATACATATCTATTTCAGTTAGTTGCTCATTTTTGTTAAAGTTTATGCAAGTAATATTGAATTTATTTTATTTTAATTTATTATAATTAATTTATTTTATTTTAATCTAATTTTATTTTATTCCAGCTTTATTTATTTAAATACCAAAAACAATTTTTCATAGTTTTAGTATTAGTTAACTGGCTCTTAGCAGTGCACATGTTTTGTGATTTTTTTCAAATCAAATGCTAAAGTATCCAAGAAATATTTGCCTCAAGGTGTGTGTAAGTCTTCTAAGGAGAAAGTCACACATGCTTGATATCACATGAACTGTGATGATGATGCTTGCTAGCAGGTCTTGCTATTACTCCGTCTGATGGAGCGCTGAATAATTCATCAGAGAGCCCCCTCAGCGAAGCCTTTACTTTACCATGAGTCTATGTCATCTGTCTCCACTTTTGCACTTTTTTCTCAAAGTACTCTTCACCTGCTCGGCCGGCAGCAGTAAAGTGACCCTCATGTATCGTTAACCGTCCAGTTCTGACAGGCCGGGGAGAAAAGATGCTCTGTCGAGTCCCTTACCTGTCAGGTCTGTCTTCAGAGAGCAGCAGAACTGTTATTCTGTTCCAAGACTAGTTGTACCCGGTAACATATTTCCCATGAGATTATGATTGGCAGCGAATTGCATTCAAAAGTGAGTAAAGGGTTTTTTTCCCTTCCCTTGCTGACTATAGTGAATATACTATTAACTTTAAATACATTTTACTATTTTTTAAATAGATGTTATTAAAGTGTTTTTTTCAGTAAGATTTCACAAACATTTTTTAAAGTGGTTTACTAGTTCCCTCTGGATAACTATTTTTTGTATATAATAATAATAATAATCTTTTTGATAATTATTTCGTTTAATTTTTCAGTAAATGTTGTTAGTTTAATTTATTTCTAGCTTTTCATTTATGACATTTATTTCATTTTACAAAAATGTTTTGGAATGAGTTGTTTTATGAAAATAACACTGGACATTGCTCATGACAAAAACAAGAATATGAAAAATGATTCTGAAAATGAGAATGAACTGTTGTTCTCCTGAAACAGTTGGCATCCCCTTTTGAGGAGGCTTTTTGACCTTTTGACCCTTAAGCCTCTTGACTTGTATCAATGGTAATGCTAGAAAATTATTTTTTATTTATTTATTGTTATTTGGTATTATTGCCATAACCTATATTGCACTAACAATTAAAGTTTAGAAAAGGTTTCATTATTTAATTGCCCAGTGTACAAAGACAAACATTGTTTTGTTTTTCTTTTGCAATAACATGTACTGATGAATCGTGCATAGTGAGTATCAGCATCCCGCCCCTTGCCTGTCCCTCTGCCACCAAACACACACTCTTGTACTGAGTAAATCATTTATTCAACTCACTCTCTGAGAGCATGTGCACGATTCAAGGCCAAAAAACAAGCAGACACTCTCCTCTCATAAGTGTGGCCTTGTCTCGAAAGGATGATTGTGCAACCGAGCCAGCAAGCTAACCATCACAGCTTTAAAGAGCTTCAGAGTTCATGCAGGATACTATTAATGGATTATGACTTGCATGTTTTATATAATTTCAGAATAAAGACAAGACACGGAGCAGGCTGGCCTAGTATTTTACTAAAAACAAAAGCCTGCACAAAAGAAAACATCATTTGTTGCACAAAAGGCTTAGCTCATGAATATTAATTAGTATATCCACAAATAATTTTAAATGACTTATAATTTGTATAAAGTAAATAAAACTAATAAATAAATAAGAAATGTAGATGCTTCCTCTTTATTAGATACATCCCAGGTATTTAGTAAAGTAGTGAGGACAAAATTGCTAAAACTGGCTGGGAAATCCCCATTATAAATTATGCTTTTGTATCCTAATTTCTAAAATGATTACTAAAAATACTAAACCCTCCTCGGTCCACATGGCACAGCCCATCTATCCAAGAAAAATCCAGAGCATATTAGATAAACGCAAGAACTGCTCTGCAATTGGTAAAATAGAAATAACGCTTGTGTGGGTGCAGAAAGAGAGATGCACATTGATCTTTAAGTCTCTGTTGGAGTGGCCTGGTTTGTTTGATCTCTCCTACGCAGTCTCTGCCTCTCTGTCTCCGGTTCACAACGGTTTCACCGCAAAGCGCTTTTGTTTGTACTGTGTACAAGACAATTTGTTTTGTCAAATTGTTTTATTTGTTATGAGTTGCGTTGTAAGAGTGGCCCATGTCATGATACATGGATTGAATGTAAAGAAACATAGCTGTGGGTTTGGCAGCGGGAAAAATGGATGTCTCATGGGATGCTGAGCATGGTTCCCCCAGCACATCATTTCTACTGATCTATGTGTTCATATAAGAAAAAAGCTAAATCTGTCACAGAGATATAAAAAATAAGAAGTTGCTCAAGACTTAAGGCGCTACTGTTCACTTGAAGCAAGAACCCTTAAAAAAAAAAAAAAAAACACCTGAGCTGTTTAATACGCAAAAAGGAGATTTATATTGACTTATGAGAGAATGTGAAAACATAATTTATATTCATATATTTGAGTTTCAGAGAAACTTAAACTTAAACTTCTTTCTGCAAAAAGTCATTTTCTTAATCAGTATTTTTGTCTTGTTTTCCAGTATACACACTGAATAAAAATAAAAAACAAATCCACAATCAAGGTGTTGTATGTAATTTTTGGACTGTAGTAAAGCATAAAAATACCATAATGTTTGCAGACATTTAGGAAACCATGCTACGTTGACATTTACATTTATGCATTTAGCAGACGCTTTTATCCAAAGCGACTTAGTGCATTCAAGCTATACATTTTTTTTTATCAGTATGTGTGTTCCCTGGGAATTGAACCCATGACCTTTTGCGCTGCTAACGCAATGCTCTACCACTGAGCCACAGGAACACCATACTTGTATACTTGACATACTTGTATCTCTGAAAAACAATGTTACAGCCAGTTATTCTACTTTGAAATGTGCGTTCTGTGTCGGAATGTCTGTTTTTGTTTTGATCTGTGTGATTGCACCCACTGCCAATTTACCCAACAGTATTTCAACACCCGGGTTGCCCGGTGGTGGAAAACACAGCGTATTACAGCCATGGAAGCCAGCAAACCAATTGGGTCAGAGATTGCAGTTTCTACCCAACCTAAAAAGCCTCGACAACCATCTAAAAAGCTCTATGACCAGAGGCATATTAAAACATGGATAACTCAACTCTAAATCAACTTACAGTGTAAGGCTCGTCACCCTCCATTTTCAGTTCTACTCGTTCCTGTTGTGTGTCCTCAATCTGGCAACTCGCATGAGCGTTGAGTCTGAGGAGAAAAATGCTTTCCAATATTTTGAATTTGGATTGCAGTTCCCATTTCAACCGCTAGCTGAAAATATTACATACTGCACCTTTAAAGGGATAGTTCACCCAAAAATTTAAATTACCCCATGATTTACTCACCCTCAAGCCATCCTAGATGTACAGTGGCGGCCAAAATTTTTAGAACACTAGTATTTTCACCAGCTAAAAAATGGTTTTAAGTCTGTTATTTCTATCTTTTGCTGTATTGTGTCAATAGGAAATATCAGTTTACATTTCGCCATTAATTGTAATAATCCAGTGAGATTTTTGTTTTCACAAGGAGTCTGACAACAGCCAGTGCTCCACACGGAGATCTGATCTCATCATCATCCAGTCTGTCTGGAATGACATGAAGAAACAGAACAAACTGAGACAGACTAAATCCAGAAGAACTGTGTCTCCAAGACGCTTAAAAAAACCTACCTGCAAAGCTATAGTACTGTTAAAAGTTTTAGGCACTTGTGTAAAAATGCTGTAAAATGAGGATGCTGTCAAAAATAGTGTCACAAATAGATTTTCTTTATCAATTAACTTCTATTAACCAAATTAAATCAACATTTGGTGTGACCATCCTTTGCGTTTAAAGCAGCTCTAGGTGCACTTGTGCATAGTTTTTCAGGTAGCTTTGCAGGTAGGTTTCTTGAAGAATCTTGGAGACGTTGCCACAGTTCTTCTGGATTTAGCCTGCCTCAGTTTGTTCTGTTTCTTCATGTCATTCCAGACAGACTTGAAGATGATGATTTTTTTTGGGGGGGAAAGAAATTATAGAAATTAATACTTTTCTTTAGCAAGGACGCTTTAAATTGATCAAAAGTGATGATAAAGACATTTATAATGTTACAAAAGATTTATATTTCAGATAAATTCTGTTCTTCTGAACTTTCTATTTATCAAAGAACCCTGAAAAAATTCTAATCAGCTGTTTTCAACATAATAATAATAAAAAAAGTTTTTTTAGTTTTTTTGAGCAGCAAATCAGAATATTAGAATGATTTTTGAGGGATCATGTGACTGAAGTAATGATGCTAAAAATTCAGCTTTGAAATCACAGGAATAAATTAAATTTTAAAATGTATTCAAACAGAAAATAGTTATTTTAAATAGTAAAAATATTTCAAAATTTTCTGTTTTTGCTGTACTTTGGATCAAATAAATGCAGGCTTGGTGAGCAGAAGAGACTTCTTTAAAAAACATAAAAAATCGTACTACTTTAAGGCCTTTCCAGACTGAGCGCGAAAAAGTGAAAAGAATATCGGACGCAATGGCGCGCTGTAATAAAACAACAGATACCTATCGATGCTTCCACATAGACCGCGAACATTCGCGCACCGAAAATGTGAATGTTTTTTTTCGAACCAGTCCGACGAATCTTTTCAGTTTCGCAAAGCGAAAACACGGGCGTCCAATAAGATCTGAGCATTACATCACGTGGCCAGAGCAACTGCTGTTACCCAAAAGGTCGATGCGGTGACGCTAAAGCTCAGAAGACTGTATTGAGCACGAGCGTAAAAACACTGAAGTAGAGGACTTTCAACCAACATACAAAGAATATGGATGTCGAGATGTGTTGTTGTCGTTGGTGTGTGAACAGAGAACTTTTTGACCGTTTTAAAAAATCGAGTGAAAAAATTTTTCTACACATGACATATGAAAGCAAATAGACATATGATTATAACAATGTTTTCTGTATGTGTTTTGTATACAGCTCATGGTATTTTTATAACAATAAAGGATGTTGATGACATTCAAAGAGTCCTATTATAATTAAAATCAACTATAGATCACAATCGGAAGTTATTAGAAGCACTCGATGATGGTTTAAAGTGACTTATAAACAAATGCATTAATAATTACATACATTTTCAAATGTAGCTTGATGCTAATTGTACCTCTAATTATATTATAGGATATTCTTTTAAGCATTAAAGATATTTGTGTTTCTGGTGTTGAACCAAACTTTATTTTTCTTAATTTAATGCTGTATATTGAGCAGTGATGTTAAATCCATATATGAGGAAAAATACATTGTTGGTCGGCACCACCTAGCATGCAGGCGTGAATTAGCAGAAGGCAAACAATCGTTTCGCGCTCGGTGTGAAAGCACCGTTCGTCGGCGATTCGCCTCGCTTTTTCGCATCGTGCTCAGTGTGGAACGGCCTTTATACTGCTTTTTTAAATTCTGTCATTATTTACTCACCCTCATGTCGTTCAAAACCCGTAAGACCTTTGTTCATCTTCGGATTTACGGTTAAACCACTGATGTGACATGGACTGTTTTACCAATGTCCTCCTTACTACGTTTGTGGGCCTGGGAACATTCAGTTACGTTGCTGTCTATGCAGAGTCAGAGAGCTCTCGGATTTCATCAAAAATATCTTAATTTGTGTTCAGAAGATGAACAAAGGTCTTACAGGTTTGTAACGACACGAGGGAGAGTAATTAATGACAGAATTTTCATTTTTGGATGAACTATCCCTTTAATGAGATTATTTAGAATTTGGATCTCAGTAGGTGATGCTGTGACCTCTCTTCACAGGTGAGTGATGGCAGCCTGACGATTGTTTCCATCAGCCGTGAGGACAGGGGAGCGTACACATGCCGAGCGTACAGCGAGCAGGGAGAGGCCGTCCATACCACACGCCTACTCGTCCAAGGTAACACCATAACTACCCTAAACTGTTTCTACAGGACTTTATTGTTTGCTATTAACTGAATGACATCACTATCATGTTGTTGGAGTGCTGTGTGGTGTGTTTGAACAGTCCTCTGTGTGTTTGTGTCTATGTATGTGTGTACAGTCATGCTTGCAAAGCTGCATGCTGCATGGCACCCATGCTGTAGAGCTACAGAGATAATTGGACTCCATATGTTGGCTGTCTGGTACACTATAAAGCAGTAATGGGTTCACTGTCAGAGAGATTTTTCACCATAGTGCTGCCAATGAAGCTTTTTCCTGTTGGGATCCCTAATCTATTCTGCGTCTGCTGCTTTTAGCATGCCATGTTAGCATGTAACCCAATAACGCAATGGATTTATAACTTTTATTGTCTATTTGTTAACATTTTTTGTGTGTTAATTAAAAAAAAAGAACCAAAGCTCAGCTCCGTGGCTGTGGCCTACCCATAATCATAAACATACTTTTACTCTGAGAGATTTTTATACAAATATAAGAGCTGTCAAAAGATTAAAGTTAGATTTCAGTGCAATAGTGTTCTTTATTTACCTTTTTCACAATTCTAGACAACAATAAAGCACAACTTCCCATCAAATGCCAATCAAACCAGTATCAAACTCAGTGCTGTCATAAAATGACATTCCATTTTTCCGCTTCTTTTGAATTTTTTTTTACACACTGTATTGAATGGTTCAAAAGTGAATCATTGTAATAGTAGCCATTTAATTCTAATAACTATACTGCTAAATTATATCCTGTATAATAACACAATCAACACTGGAATGGAAGTTAAGTAAAAAAAATAAAAAATCTGTAATTCATGATAATGAGAAACATTCTCATAATATTTTATTTATTTGTTTATAAGTTTATTTGGATAGGGACAATACAATAAACATGATTCCAGTCACAGACTGGAAAAAATGCACTGCACATAGAGATTATAGCAGGTGCTAATTTGCATCTCATGCCCCTAGAAAGGCTTTTCTAAAAAAAATCATTACATGTATAAATAACCAAAATGATTATAATAAAATAACTCTCTGTACCAAAAAACTAATGTAACAAACCCTTAGTATAAAATCCTCACACATTACAAACAGAATACAGAACAAACACATGCACCTAGTTTTATAGACTCTTCCAATACTAAGTACTAGTATAAGGAACCATATGAAAATTTTAATATGCGTACAGGTCTGGTTTATTTTAAGCCAACGCTTAACCATCAAATTAGTCAATAATGACTTGACATTTCACAATAATGAGAAACTTTTTTGTAATAATGAGAAACTTTTTCACAGTGAAGAGAAACCTTCTTGTTTTAATGACTTAACAACTCATAGTAATAATAATAAACATTAATCATGAGAAAGTTCCCGTTATTATGAGATACTAAACATTAATTATAAGAAAATTTCCCATTATTATGATACTACGCCTTAATCATGAGAAATTATATCATTATTTTGAGATACTAAGCATAAATTATGATAAAGATTCTTATTATTATGAGGTACTAGGGGTGTAACGGCACACAAACATGAAGGTTAGGTATGTACCTCGGTTTTGCGTCACGGTTCGGCATAGTATGAGGAAAAAAACTTTTTTTTAATTAAACAATGGTTTACTGAACAAATTGCTTTTTCTTTAAATAAATTCTGTTATAATGCAGTTTTTAAATTAACTTCTAAATGATACAATTTCTATTTGTTGTTGAAATATAATAATTTACAGAGTGGCTGTCATAACTTGTTTCATAAAAGATTTATTTAAACATGCATTAAATAATTAAGACATCACTAACAGGTAAAGTAAAATATAATTAAGTATGTAGTCTAATATTCACAAAATGCTCTTTACTACACTCTTAGAAGAAAAGGTTCTATATAGAACCTAAAAAGGTTTTATCAGGCGCTTCATATATGGAACCCCTAAAAGGTTCCACATAGAACCCTTTTTAAGGGTTCAATCAAAAGAAAAGCATGGTTTAGCCCAAAGAACCCTTTTGTGCCAAAAAGGGTTCTTTCTCCTTATATAGAACCTTTTTGGCATAAAGGGTTCTTTGGAGTTGAGTATAGAACCCTAGGGTTCTATATAGAACCCCAAAGAACCTTTTTTTCTAAGAGTGTAGACTTAATTTCTCTAGCAAATAACGAGCTGTAGACACTGATGACTTGCCTGAGGTAAATGAAATGCTACGTGACATTTTGTTTACAAGCTGTTTTAATGACGTCTTTCCGCGGTTGAAACACTAATTGAGCGATTACATGAGGGGTGAGATGTTCATTCATGTTTATTTCGCGTTAAAACTAGTTGTAAAGAGGACAGGATAATCATGCTCACTCGCGCTCCGCGCTGCCATTTGAACTGAAGTGTTTATATAACTGTCGCGCCACATCAAAGAGCGCCAAAACAGCATTTATTGTCTGAATTTCCTGAAAAAAACTGAACAATTTGTTTGGTACACATGCACCTGTACCGAAAACACCCCTATGAGATACACTGCATTATATAAATGAGACTTTCTTCTATGAACATAAAACCTTTGGTAACTTTACGTTGATCATATGGTCCGTTCCCATTTGAGTAGGTGGTTCTTTACCAGAATAAGCATTGTGGACCAGACCAAGAATGACAGGAAACTCTTGGGAAAATAAATGAGTGAAAGAATTTCCATTTTAATAAGACCTTCACTTAACAATAAAAAAAGTTTTCTGTCAGTTTAAATCATGTTAGTCATCCAGGTGGATGCTGCATACTAGTGATGGATGAGGAGATACCCCCTCACATTGTAAAGCGCTTTGAGTGTCTAGAATAAATGCAACAAATTATAATTATAAATAAAAATCAACTGCTGAGACATAAAAGTGCCAAGTTGCAGAAACACGTTTTTGTAGACACGTTGGCTGTCTAGCGAGTTTGTTTTTGTACTGTAATGTGTGTGTGCTGTCGAGCAGGACGGAGAGCATCTGTAGAGTCCGTGCATGCACGGGGAGCTCTCTGCAGGCTTTCTCCACAGAAGAGCCCTCTCTTTACACTGGCACTGCCAGCTGAAGCGATGCCCACAGTGGGCGGTAGAGTGAGATCTATGGGTAGGCTGCTTCAGATTCTCACACTGGGTAGAATTCTTATCATCTTGGCCAATGATATTCAGATGAGACGGCTGATCCAAATATGTATGTTACAGCGGAGTGGTATCTTAAACCTATATTAACTCATTCAGTAGGATATCATTCGGTATTCAGTATGTACACTACTGTAAATGAGGTATTGATCTGTTGAATACAAATAACAGAATGGAAATATAGTATATGATTGGAAACACTTATATTAAATCTTTTCTCCAATGTTGTTGTTTTTAACCTTGAAGAGGACTGAGATTGCTTATGCTTCAATAGGATGTGACACATCCTGATATGTAATCCTGATTTATTATGTGTCTCTTTTCTATTTCAGGACCCCCATTTATTGTCTCACCGCCAGAGAACATAACAGTAAACATATCCCAGGATGCATTCTTCACTTGTCAAGCTGAGGCGTATCCTGGCAACCTAACGTACACCTGGTTCTGGGAGGAAGATAACGTCTACTTCAAGAAGTAAAGTTATGATCGGGTTCATTACTGTACCATACCCCCACTGTCCTGTGTCCATGTGGAGTTTGTCACAGTCCATGTAGTTTCGTCATCATCATTGAGGCATCAGTGAGTTTTAGGGACTATGGCCATTGTGATACTGTTTTAGGCTTTTGTTAAACATTTTTGTGACATTTTCATAGAAAACTGAAATGTTATCATAGGTGCACAAAATGCTACTAAATATACCACCACTACTGATATTCTGTACACTACCAATTCAATAGTTTGGCATCAGTTAGAATTTTTTTTTTTTTATAGATTTTTTTTTTTAGATATTTTATAGATATTATGATAATACGAAAAAAGTAAATGCTGTTCTTTTGAAAGAATCCTGAAAAAATGTATCACGGTTTACACAGAAATGTTAAGCAGCACTGTTTTCATGTTTCAAGAGTTTGCATCTTGTAATTCTAACTTTTTTATAGTTTATATAAAAGTTTATATCTCAATTCATTTTTTTTTCACCACAGAATACAAAAATAAAAAAGGTAATTGTGAGAATTGTGAGATATAAACCCAGAACTGCAGTAAAAAAACATTATTGTGGGATATAAAGTCCTTTACCTTTTTATTTTTAAATTCCGTGACAGAAATAAACAGAAAAGCTTCCTTAAAAAAGTCAGTCAAAAATAGATCCATTAGTGCCAAGCTCTGAGCCCCCTACATTTGCAAATAGAATTGCCAAAAAAAAGCTAAAATTTTACTTGGGAAATTTTTAACAGAAAAAAATGTGTTACAATAAAAGTTCACTATACAGTTTACTATGTGTTTTTCACTTGTGTTTACATTGTGTGTCATTACACTTGATTGGAGGTTCACACACCTCAGATATTGTCTCATTCGTGTCTCATTTGCCCTTTGTGAACGTTCTGATGGACTGAAATACTTTGATGCCTTATAAGTTACTAAATGGGAATGCTAGAAAGCAACTCCTCACCTGAAGACCAATTGATTTCATTTGACTTTAGCAATAGCATGATAGTACGGTAAGCATAAAAACACATAGCACACAAAATATTACATAAAACAGTGTGTCCATTATAGTAAGCTTGAATAGGAAAGGGGTCACACTAGGTGAGTGCCCACTATCATCACGATAAACAACAAACGCAGCTTCACCATAGACCCTCTCGGGTTCTCATGGTTCACGCTTCTCCTTCTCTCCCCCATGAAAAGAATATCTAGCGACATGGCGCTTGTGTCATCATACGCTCCACTAGCACTGATTAGAAGTAGCAGTGCCCTAAGCCATCCAAGATGCCCTCATGCGTGGCCTGTACACTCTATAGAAAAAGGATATTATGTTTTTTTTTTTCTTTCTAATAGAGGCTCTGTGCAGCAGGACAGGTGGAAGCACAGGCAATAATAGAGGCCACGCAGGCATTTTGTCCACTGGAGCGGGGTTTTTTTTCTCTGATCTCTGCCTCGGACACTCCATCTGTTCTTGTTGAAAGAGTAGACTGTAATTCACAAGGCTTTGAATTGTGCTTTATTCTCTGGCTTTAAATTAATTTACGTAGGCATACATATTTATAGGGACAGCTTAGAAAAAAAAATGTCAGTATTTACAAACTGTCGTTTCAGCAAGTGGAACATTAAAAAATATTGTTCACTACCGTTCAAAGGTTTGGAGTTGGTAAGATTATTTTAATGTATTAGACGTCTCTTGTGCTCACCAAGGTTGTGTTTATTTTATGTAAAATAACGAACATTGGAAAGTTGGAAAGTTCAACAGAACAGCGTTTAACTGAAATATAAATATTTTGTAACATTCTAAATGGCTTTACTGTCATATTTCAACAATTTAATGTTTCCTTGCTGAAAAAAAAAAAAAATCTTACTGACCCCAAACTTTTGAACGGTAGTGTATGTAGTAGTGTAGGCTGTTGGAATCATCAATACTATTGATGCTAATTCAACTTCTTCTTTCTCTCTCTCCAGTGATCTAAAGCGCAGAGTGAGTATTCTGATCGACGGTTCACTCATCATCTCCCAGGTGAAACCTGAGGATGCTGGGAAATACACCTGCAGCCCGAGTAACAGCCTTGGGCGCCCACCTTCTGCATCAGCGTACCTGACAGTGCATTGTGAGTCAGTCTGCTGATACACAACAAGACACACTACATCTTCGTCTTTCATCTGAAAACAGTTGTCCTTTTCTGATGCCCCTAAAAATTCTCACTGCATTGCACAGTGCAGATGCTGAACTACAGCTGCAGTATGTAGGCGAGAAACCACCAGAATAGAATCCATTTGGTATTTTTACTTCTTGTTAAAGTGTCCTGCTGATCATACAGTGGAGTTCAAAAATCAGAAAAGCTTCTGTTTTGTTGAACGTGATGATCATGTATGTTATCCAGCATGGTTTAAGATTGATCCAAAACATCTTGTGCTTCTAAAACTAAGAACATCTGACCTTTTGTGAACACGGTCAGTGTCACAAATGTGCTTATATTTGATTAGTGACCTGGTAATCATAATGAAGTAATCTTCCAATTTGTTGTAAATAAATACTTGAATCAATAAACAAATAAATAAGTAATTGTTAAAATGTTAAATTAATTAATTAATTCATAATTAATTAAACAATAAATTAAATAAATTGCTATAAATTAAATAAATGCATACATTTACATACATTACAAATTAGATGTTTTATTCCCATATTTTCAGTATGGTCTCAGATGTTTAAACACCAATGCAAATACAGTGATATAAGACTTCCTGATATACACTGCCATTCAAAAGTTTGGGATCAGTGAGATTTTTTATGTTGTTTAAAGAAATTTCTTAGGCTCATCAAGGCTCTATCTGTGTGATCAAAAATACAGCAAACTGTAATTTTGTGAAATATTATTGCAATTTAAAATAACAGTTTTCTATTTTAATATACTTTAAAATATTATTTATTCCTGTGTAGCAAAACTGAATTTTCAGCATCATTGCTCCATGCTTCAGTGTCACATGATCTTTCAGAAATCATAGTATGCTGATTTATAATCAATGTTGAAAACCTGGACCTGTGATGCTTTTTTTCAGGATTCTTTGATGAATAAAAATTTAAAAAGAACAGTGTTTATTCAAAATAGACAAAATAGACCCCAAAGTTTGGGGTCAGTAATTTTTTTCTTTCTTACTTTTGTAAAAGAAATTAATGTTTTTATTCAGCAAGGATGTTGTATAGTAAAGACTTCTATTTTAAATAAATGTTATTCTATTTAACTTTTTATTCCTCGAAGAATCAAAGAAAAAAGTATCACAGGTTCCAAACATATTCCAAACATATTAAGCAGCACAACAGTTTCAACTGATAATAAATCAGCATATTAGAATGATTTCTGAAGGATCATGTGACACTGAAGACTGGAGTCATGGCTGATGAAAATTCAGTGCTGCATTACAGAAATAAGTTATATTTTAAAGTATATTAAAATAGGAAACCAATATTAGACATTGCAACAATATTTCACAATATTACGTTTTTTTTTCTGTATTTTGATCAAATAAATACAGCCTTGATGAACATAAGAGACTCACACTGAATGGCTGTGTCCTGTATTAAGGCCAATTCACACCGCACAGACAAACGCCAACAAACTCCAACAAACTAGTCTGTTGGAGTTTGTTGGATCAGTGTGTTACCCCTGTTGGCGTTGGTTGGAGTTGGTTGGAGTTTGTTTTCACCCGACTGAACATGCTTATAGATATAGAGTTGGTCGGTGTCTGTTAGTGCAGTCTGAACATGACAGTTATTTTTCAAAAGATTCTAAATCCAACGGCCAACTTGAGCCAACTAGTTTGTTGGAGTTTGTTGGCATTTGTCTGTGCAGTGTGAATTGGCCTTTACTCTTGATACAATGACAACCTTTCACTGTAACAAATGATTTTTAAATGGAGCAGTAATTCCCAATTGCCTATTATATTATGTAATATCATACAGTACATGACATAATAGAGGAGGAATTCTCCTTCATCCTGAATCTGTGACATTGGTCTCACTGGATTGAGTGTGAATATTAAGTAACAACCTTCACCAGCAGATTATGCCTTTTCATCACGTTTTCACATTGAGATCATGTATGCAGAATAACGGTGTTATAACAGTGCTCTTTTGTAATTGATGAAAGGGTTACTTTAGTCTCCCAGCATATTCCGTCTCAATACATGGGCACGAGGGCGTATTAGCTTCAACTGCCGCTGTTGGGCAGGCTGACGCTTTCTATTTGCAGCCGAGAGATTGGAATGGCCTTCTGTCCCCAGAGTCTGGAGCTGAATTGAAACAGTGACCTTGAGTCAGTAAGCTAGCAGATCACTCAGTCACGGCTCACATCCTCCACACCAATAGACTGATGCAAAGAGCATGGGTTTTCTAGACGTTGTTAAAAAAACACACCAACAAAACCCAAACATGTTACATTTGCAGTAAATAGTGACAGGAATGAATGCTGCAGAAGTGGCTGTGGTATCCAAGGCAACAGACATTTCAGATTCCCTCGCTCGGAGGAAGCCTGTGTCAGACCAGCTTGGCTCGGTTGAAGTGGCGGAAAGGGATTACATCATAGCAGAAATTTTCTCCTGTCCTCTAAAACAGTCTCACGTAGTCTGGCCGCCCATGTGTGTAGCAAGCAGAGGTGCAAAGAACGTGTATTTGACAGTAAGTGAGAAAAAAGGAGGGGGGACTGTAAAAGGATGACATCATCCTGTGTGGAAACCCTCTCCTCTGCAGTGACGTCACCTGCAGACACTCCGGCAGGCTGGTAGTGTGTGCGATGGCGGCCCCGTTGGACGGCTGACGGCATTGCAGGTCTGCTATGTCGAGATTGCCTAATTTATTTTTCTTTCCTCCTCTTCTTCCTTTTCGTTAGCATTCCTGTGCTTCGTCCCCACGACTCGCTTTTCTTCTGTTCTTTTTTCAACTCTGGTCCACTCCTCCCATCGTCTCGTCCCTCAGCTCCACTTGTGCTAAAAATAGACCCTGGCACTTTGCTAAGCGTTAAGATGGAGCAGTGGATTTCTTCAAAGTGTTCGTTTTGGAGCGCCGCTCCCTTTCGTTCTCCAGCATTTGTTGGCTGGTGTCTTCACTAATGAGAGACTGTGATTAATGAGTCACACGCAACTGAATCTCTTTTACAGCATTATTGATAGTCTTCGCTTTAGATGTTGTTTATACAATATAAAGAAATTAAAAGTTATCAGAAATAATACTGTTGTTTATGCTTTGTGGCACAAAGGAATTAAAGGGATAGTTCACCCAAAAATGAAAATTCTGTCATTAATTTCTCGCCCTCATGTCGTTCCAAACCCGTACGACCTTCGTTCATCTTCGGAACACAAATTAAGATATTTTTGATAAAATCCGAGAGCTTTCTGACCTGCATAGACAGCAACGAATGAAGCTAGCCTACGAGAATTGATACGAGGAACGAGAACCACTGATGTCACATGGACTGTTTTAACAATGTCCTTACTATCTTTCTGGGCCTTGAACGTGTCAGTTACATTGCTCTCTAAGCAGGGTCAGAAACCTCTTGGTGTTCATCAAAAATTTCTTCATTTGTGTTCCGAAGATGAACGAAGGTCTTACGGGTTTGGAATGAGGGTGAGTAATTAATGACAGAATTTTAATTATCCATTTAATAGTGGCTTTTCACAACATTTGGTTGGTTTTTGAAGATAGCATGTTTCCTTCATTGCCTGTGATATTGCACAATTCTATGCAGTTGATTGATGTGTTTGTTATTTATGGAGTGTTTATTTGTTATATTTATATATACATTTTTCATTCAAAAGTTTGGGGTTGTGTATTAGCTTATGCTCACCAAGACTGCATTTATTTGATCAAAAGTACAGTTAAAAGTATTTTTCATGTATTTTAAAATGTATTTTATTCATGTGATGCTTCACATGATCCTTCAGAAATCATTGTAACATGCTGATTTGGTGATCAAGAAATTGTTTTGCTGCTTAATATTTTAGTGGAAACTGTGATACTTTTTAAAAAAAAAGAATTTTTGATGGAAAGTAAGTAAATTCAAAAGAACAGAATTTATTTGAAATAGATTTTCAAATATATATATATATATGTATGTATGTATGTATGTATATATATATATATATATATATATATTAAAATAGCATTAAAAATGTCTGAATGTCTGATAAAACTGTCACATTTAGTTAAGAAAATAATCTTACTGACCCTGAACTTTAGAAAGCTGCAGTCCTTAACTTTTGGCGCTCTAGCGGTTAATAAACAGAACTGCATGCGTCTTGTGGAAGAACATTGTAGCCGGAGCTACTTCTCTCTGTTTATGTCTATGACGAATCATGCAGGTACTGGGCTACTCCGCAGTGGTACCTACCCGAACCAGTCTAAAATAGTCTGAATATAAACACTTATTAAAGGTGTACAGCAGTGATTCAGAACAAGCCAAAAACACGGTTTGGAAAATGGATTCATGTTGTACTCGTTTATTATATAAATTTTGTCAATTTTGAACACAAAAAAGTTACAGACTGCAGCTTTAAGACTCCAGTTCTACAGTAATAAATATTGTAGTCACAAAATATTTTCATAGTTATCTCTAAAACTTGAAATTGTTTTATATAATTAGATATGCCGTTTCCTTTGGAAATACACTAAACACTGCCTGTTTATTAGTCAACTGAAACAGCAATCATTGACAAAAATTTAATTGGGATTTGGGATCTTTTTGGGGGGCTTTCTCAATTAAAATCAGCCCACAACACCCTACCGATGTCTTTTCAACTGCATATTTTCTGTAGAAAATATTAAGATTTAGTTTTCATTTCAGTTATGTTGATCGTAGTTATTTTCCCCCTCTGTTTCCAAGGTGCTTACTGTGCTGTACTACGATTAGCTGAGTAATAGTCTCAATGTGAGCTAGTTCAGACCTTTTTGTCTGATTTCAGACTCTTTTTTCAGTGATGTGAGAGCAAAAAGTTGTACTTGTCAATCAGTAGTTGACTTATTCAGAGGATTTGTGCTAAATTTTTCCAGACTAATGACTCAGAGAGACATCCGGAAACAAACTCCTCTCATCTGTCTGACAGTTTAACAATGCACAAAAATGTTACATGTCTAACTCAGATGTCTAACATCTCAGCATTTATGCTGTATTTTTTGTTTCTACTCTTGTTGTGTCCCATAGACCCTGCCCGTGTGGTAAACATGCCGCCCGTTATTTACGTGGCCATCGGACTGCCGGGGTACATCCGCTGCCCGGTGGATGCCAACCCGCCTGTCACTTCAGTGAAGTGGAAAAAAGACAACCTGCCTCTGCGGATAGAGAAGGTGAGTCCAGCTGGACAATGATCTCAGTGTTTTCACAGATGCTGTCACATGGGCCTGTGTGAGATGGGTTTCATTCACAGTTCACACTGATCTCATAGTCTCACACAGACAAAGATCACTGGCTCCTCTTCAACTATACAGTCAAATGGAGAATAACTGACCTTAGTGAAGAACCAGGATATCACTTTCATTCTCGAACCCTGTTCCTCCTCAGTGTAGTTGGCTTTTAAGGATAGTGACCATGCAGCTGAAAATATGTAGGCTTATCATGTAACATCTTATGTGCGCTGAGAGCAAATCCACTCCATTCATTTCAGTCAATGCAATAGTTGCATGGCTTGTAAGGTGCATAGCATCCATTATAACAAGAGGGTTTTAATAAATTCAAAAGCTTGATAGACACTTTTTGTGAAAAAAAGTCATAAGATTTTACAAATTTAGGATGCAGTATGAAGAAATAATTGTAGCCGGCTATGTAAAACTATGACCTTTAGACTACTACTACTAGAAATAGTCTGCTGGTTGGTTATGGTTTACACCCACTTACTGTATCTGCTTTTCAGCAATTTGATTATGTGATTTAGTGATTGCTAATCACCTAATTAATAATCATGATTCAAGCTGATATGGTGTATAAAATGGCCCCTTCACTTTTTTAGTTCATTCATACATAAGTGATTTTATTCAGTGTCTATTAGCCTCAAATTGATTGCATATCATTCTCAGAGAGGCATGGTTTATGATCATTAAATTTGCGCTTTATGTAATTACTTTACATGTATTTTATTGTTCTTACATAATGCCTTTTTTACATTGTATATTTTTAATACAATTTTTTTTATACAAATTTTATACAAAGCAATTTACATATTTAAAATACTCTACCATTCAAACGTTTGGGGTCAGAAAGTTTTTTTGAAAGGAATACTCTAATTCATCAAGGTCCCGAACAGTTGATCAAAAGTGACTGTAAAAACATTTATAATTTTAAGGTTTATATTTTAAATAAATTCTGCTCATTTGAACTTCTTAATTATCAAAAAGAAAATCCTGAAAAAATATTTTTGTATCACAGTTTCCACAAAAATATTAAGCAGCAACTGTTTAAGCATTAACTGTTTTCAACATTGCTAATAATTAAAAATGTTTCATGAGCAGCAATTCAGGACATCAGAATGATTTATGAAGAATCACTTGGCTGAAATATATTAAAATAGAAAAGTAATTCTAAATTATAATAATATTTTTAAATATACGTAAATTGAGCTTTTGTGGGCATAGGACTTTAAAAAATATATATATATCTTACTGACCACACACTTTTGAATGGTAGTGTACAAAATCATTGTTTCAATTTGTTCGGTAGAGAATCATACATTGTCATGCTCTACTGTTTGAGATTTCCCTGATTGTGTGTGTGCTGATGTTTCTCTCTGTTGCAGTACCCTGGCTGGAGCCAAATGGAAGATGGGAGCATTCGAGTGTCTGAGGTGACAGAGGACTCTCTCGGCACCTACACCTGCGTGCCTTACAATATCCTCGGTACGATGGGACAGTCCCCTCCCGCCCCTCTGGTGCTAAAGGTAAAGAATGAAACTTGTAGGTTTTATTTGAGCTTCCTTTTCCTTATTTACCTTTTTGATAATATCATCGATTTGCGTCAATATAACATGGTGTTTGGCGGTGGATAGGACCCACCCAAATTTCTGGTGGTTCCTGGAGGGGAGTACAGGCAGGAGGCTGGTCGAGAGCTGGTCATCCCCTGTGAGGCAGAAGGAGACCCATTCCCCAACATTACATGGAGAAAGGTAAGCCGCATCCTTAAGTAGGATCCTGTATCATTGTCAACCCAACTGATGCGTTTGCTAGAACTGTTTTCTTTTATTGGAGAAGGTAGGGAAGCCCAGCAGAAGCAAGCACAACGTCCTACCGAGAGGCAGCTTACAGTTCAAATCTCTCAGCAAGGAGGACCACGGGGAGTGGGAGTGTGTCGCCTCCAATGTCGCCACGAGCATCACTGCCAGCACGCACCTCCTAGTAATCGGTAGGAGGCGTTAAGACAAATGGCGCTACTTCATGATGCACAAACACGACTTGCGATAAAGTGGTTTTTCCATACAGCGAGGAATTTTGATCATATTAGATTAAAGAGTGTTATTTTTGTTAAAAGTGCACAAAAAGTTTAGTTTATATTTTGCAGGACAACAGTGGTCTTTGACTCAGGGTTCTGAGAGTCATGGAAAATCTAACATATCAGGGGATATTTTAAAAGACAAGGAAATTTCAATATTGAATATATATTTTTCTAGTTCTACTCTGATGTAAAATACTTTTTTGACTAATTATTATTTCTGTGCTGCAGTGTTATTTTAGTATATTTTATTAAATATTTGTTAGCTTTTTTAATACTATTATAAATATTTTTAATTACCGGTTATTTATATTTTCAGTTCATTTTTTAGCATAAGTTTTAGTAATATGGTTATGTACTTATGTAATTTGTAATTCCACAAGTGGAAATTTGTCTTTGGCTTCACAACACATTATAACTAGACCAATACAATAAAAGGCACTTACACAACAGCTCTAAAAGGTAAGACAGAATAAAATACCATACAATACAATTGACTCAACATTTCACTTTAGTATACACATATATACATTCCCACATGTACATATATCTGCATACATATTAATATTCATGTCTCAGCATTTAAAATTCTAACTGCAGTTGGCACAAATGACATCTGATACACATTTTTACTTGGCCAAGGTTGTCTAAAACTTCACCCTGATGGAAACAACTGAAATCCAGTGCAAACTGACAGTGCAAAGGGTGTAGTGAATCCTCTATAATAGCTAAAGCTTTTTGTTTAACTTTACCTTAAGCTGTATAAATATCATTTAATTTCTAATTTTCAGGGGTTTTTTAGATGTAGTTATTCATGCAGTATTTTATTATATTCATGCAAGATTTATTTTTCATCTTTATTTCAGTTAGTGTTTTTTTTATATATAGTTTACTTTTAACAGTAACTGCTCTTTCACTAAAACTTTGTTGAGCAAATTATTCTTTCAACTTTTGTTTCAGTGAGTTCATCTAACAGGATCACAAATCAGCCTGAATGACTCGGTTCTAAATTGTTTAAATCAAAAACATTTTTAAAAATCCTTATCCGGTTACAGTATATCAAACAAAAAGGAAAAATCATCAGTTGAAAACTGTGGGTAGTACCATGTAGACTTTATAATGATATCTGTCAGTTAATGTTTTACCCTATTCACAGACGTATTTTTCATTTATGATTAAAGTATTGTGAAAAATTTAAGAAAATTAAGCAGGTTTTCTGAGAAAAAGTTAGTTGTGATCTCCCTAATAAATCCACAAGTACTGTATATTAATGTAGCTCATTCTATGGTACTGTCATGACTGGTGTTTTCATTTCATGTTAAGTCACTTTAAATAGCACATGCTTGCCAAAAGTATTGATTTTTGTGTAAAGATTACTTGCTTCAATACTTTGAAGTATATTCATATGCAGACTTACCCTCCAGTCTATAATCTAATCTTATAGGATATAGCTTATAAATTCAATAGAGGAAAATAGCGCAAAGGCTAACGTCCTCATGGCCTCATGGTTTCTATTAGTGGCTAGTGCAGCTGTAAACAAACACTACCAGCTTAGTCCTTATATTGCTGCCCGCTTGTTTTGGCATGTACACAGTGCTATTGGGCACTGTTTGTATTTGTGAAACTGTCAGTTAAAGAAACTTTCTTATTAGCAGCCAAGCAGCAGCTGCTAGGCTAAACTGTTAGCTATTCAGTGAGTTCCTCTCAAAAAGCTCTCTGTACAAAAGTCCTTTGGTAGGTTGGGTCTCTGAGGGATAGTATATGCTGTGAGCGGACTGCTAGAAATGTTGCAGTGTCTTAGTATAGAGGGATTTCCCTCAAAAGCGTCCCCACAGGCTAACAGTTAGCTGTTGAATAAGAGATAAAGGATAAATGATGCACACAGAGTCTGTTTGTTTGTGTTAGCGCTAGTGTTTGTGTTAAGACAAGTGAGCTAATTGCTTTGACCGCTGGCTTTTTACAGACAAAGTTTTAGGGAAATAAAATATGTGTGGCCTTGGCTTTTGTGTACAAGTGTGTGTTTATATTGAGTGTGACACCAGTTGTCCTCCTCCCACAGGCACAAGCCCACACGCCCCCGCCAAAGTCCACGTTTCGGTCTCGACGACCTCGGCCAACGTCTCGTGGGAACCCAGTTACGACGGCGGCTTTGCGCAGACATTCTCAGTCTGGTACGGCCATGTGTGAGTCATCCCAGCATGCTTTGCTTTCTGCTTCTTTTCCTAACTGTTGACCTGAGCTCTGCTGCTGCTGTGAGGCTGCTACATCTGGGGGCGATGGGTGGGATGGGGCAAAACCTTTTCCCTTAGGGGTGAGATGGCCAGCAGGACCCTCCAATATTGAGTCGGACACACTGTTAATATTAATGTCAGTGCAGCTAAAATGTTAAGTGTTTAATATCAGGGTCAGGATTCTTTATATGGCATATAATTAATAAAATACAGTCTAGTTTGATGTACGTCTTGCTCATAACTTCCAAATAACTTCATACTGGAAAGTCTTGAACAAAGATAATCATTCTGTGAGTAATCCAGACCCACTGTTTTCTTTATTGAGTTTTTTTGTTCTACGAGCAGTTAGCTAGCATGTTGGCCGTGTTAATCTGGCTCATAACAATAGAATTGGAATGGAATAATCAGGCAGTAAAATCCCTCCACAGAGTCGTTATGAGTCGAGCTGCATGCAAAGTACCTTATTAAGTTGACAAGACAATTTTGGTGTTGTGTGCAGTTCGACTGCTTTTTAAACACTTCAGCACACTAAAAATAATGACATATTTATGGGATTTAGAAGAAAAAGCCTGCTGCTGAGTGTGGCGTGCCATCGGTTGTAATATTTGTTATGGAAAACACATTTATGTTAGGGTAAGTTTTTTTTATTATTATAGTTTAATGACAAGAACCCCTTTACTAAAATATAAAGGCAGCTCTATATTTTTATTTATACATTCATGCACACAGACCTGTTCATACTGTGAGAAAAATTATATTATTGTTCACCCAAAAATTTAAGTTGTCATCATTTAATTTAATTTTATTATTTATATATTACTATATAGTTTTTGTTTTAATTTTAGTTTAAGTCCTAGTAATTATGTTATGTGCTTTTGTCATTTTTATTATAATTTTTCTAAACATTCTATTTAGCTTGAACTTATTTTAAATTTTTAATTTAAGTTTCGTAATTTTAGTACTTCAACTTATTTCAGTTAGCTTCCAAGGAAACAAGTTATTTTTTAAAAGAAATGTACGTTTTTTTGTATTATTTATTTAATTTCAACTTGATTTAAATGATCAAAAACCATTTTTAATAGTTATAAAATGTTAATGTATGCTAATAGTATATAATAGGAGTAACATGAGTGTAAGTAAATGATGATAAAAAAAATTCATGGAAGCAACATATTGTAGATACTAATCCTGATAATATAGAAAACATCAAATGACATTTCTAAAGAATGTTTAGAAGTACAGTAGAACTTCTCGGATGTGAACCTGTAGTATGTACATACAGTACAGTATGAAGAGAGATTCTGATGATTCTTATGCATGAAAAGTATTTATTAATGTAAAGACTTTGTCTTGTGCCTTCTCGCAGTTCAGTGCTAAACAGTTTTTGATATTTTAACCGTACGCAGAGAACCAACTATTGCAAGTAAGTATTTACTGTATCATAATTTCAAAAGTTTTCATTACTTGCTTCGGTAAGGTGACATCCAGGGTTTAAAGAGGTGCCCCTGAGGTACTTTTGTTAGTGACTTGATCCATAACGGCAAACTCACACTTCTGGCTTAATCAGCAGCACATTCGTCTCCTTGTTCAGTCGTCTCCTCCGCCTCTTCATCTCTCTGCCGCCCATGCCAGCGCTTCTGCATCCCTGTGATTCTGCTCCCTGTGTGGCGCTGTCCTCTGAGATATTCACCCGGAATATCAGCATTCTATAGCTTTCTGTGCTCCTGCCCCTATAGAATGACACATGCTTCACAATAACCTTTGTATGTTTGCTGCTTCGGTGGATATGAGCAAGAACATTTCAATCGTATGTTTTTAAAGCTGTGACTACTTGGGACTTACTAATTTTAGAACACATTTCTGCAATGTCACACCAGGTAACAGATGGCAGCAGTGTTTCATGGGAATGTAGCATGAACAGGTTTAGCCCGTTGTGAGCCCTGGAAACAGATTTCACTCCTTTTTGAGCTATTAATAGTCATGAAATTTAGTTTAGCGTTTAGAGACACACATGGCTGTTATATGGAGAGAGAAAAAATAGAGGAAAGTGTAAGGAATACATGGCCTGGGAAAGGAAGGTCTATATACGTACTGAATAGATGTATACACTACCCTACAAACGTTTTCAGGTCGGTCAGTTTTTTTTTTTTGTCTCCTGTGATCACCAAGAATATATTTATTTGATGAAATATAAAGTATAACAGGATGTATCGTATTTATTTCCAAGTATATGTCCCAGATCCGAATTGAATTTAGTTTCAATGTGATTTTTGCTCTTCACATTGTCATCCAAGACAGATCTGTGTCTCATATAATGGAACCGCGTCTGTATGCGCTCAGCATTTCTTCACAGTCTGTACCGAGTACTAACTTGAGTCCTTCCACTAACGCAGCAGTCCACACATGCAAAAGCTAAAGAAGAATAGAAGCCCCATGGAGGATTAAAGCATGTTAATCCTCACCCAAGGGCCAGACCTTCCTCACCGTTCTGCTTCCTACTTCTTCTTAGATCATCATTTTCCGCTGGCCTGATGTGTCCACCACGGGTGCCCGAGCGATCGGAGACCTGTGCCAAGAGCTGACTAAAAGTGTCATTTGAAACATTGGGCAGTGTGACTCATGCTTTAAAGGTTGTGTATGAATGGCCTTTAAAGGTGACCCACGTGAGATTAAACAACAGCTCCCGTCATCCTCATTGACGCAGATAGTTGGCGTGTTCCTGCTACTTCCTGTGCATTGCAGGAGAGGTGCCGAGCGACCGCTGAGATGCTGTGAATAACACACATCTCAAGAGCCTGTGAACTCTCAAACTATAAGGGCATGAAGGAAGTGATCAATTAGACCTTAGTGGAATATTGTGACTCACCAATAGGAACGGGGTGAATGACGTAAACACCTGATTCCTTACTGTTTTCTTTTTGAAAGGCATTAATATTCCTAACACAGTGCAATTTCAATATCACAAAGGATGCCTGGTGTTTAGCACAGCATCTGTAAGAGAGATGACATTTTGAACTTTTTGGTTCTTGCATTAGAATGATGTAACTATATATATATATATATATATATATTATTACATAAAATATTTAAACATTTGTTATGAGAAAATTAATTCTATATATTTTATATTTATGGAAGCCTAAAATAAAATAAAATTTGAATAAAATTCGAATAAAAAATAAAAAAGGTTTAAAAGGTTTGCAACTTTTTTTCTCACAATTCAGATTTTTTCTCACAATTGCAAATTTACGTCTCACAATTCTGACATGTATTCTCAGAATGGCGAGATACAAACTCACAATTTTGAATTATAAAGTCAGAATAGCAAGATATAAAGTCAGAATTGCAGGAAATAATTTTGACTTTTTTATAACGGATGTGACATTATATCTCACAATTCTGACTTTTTTTTTCTCACAAATGTGAAAAATAGTCACAATTCTGAGAAATAAATAATCAGAATTGCAAGATATAAACTCGGAATTCACGCATTTGCGAGTTATCAAGTCCGAATTGTGAGATAAAAAGTCACAATTCTGAGAACATATCAGTCTTTTTTTCCCCTCAGAATTGGACTTTATAACTTACAATTGCAAGTTCATATCTCACAATTCTGAGAAAAAAGTCAGATTTGCGATATACAAACTATATATCATGCAATTCTGACTTATAACTCTCAACTGCGGGCCTATATCATGTAATTATGAGAAAAAGTCAGAATTATGAATTTATAGTATGCAATTCTGAGAAATAATTCAGAATTGCGAGATGTAAACTCGAAAATTGTGAGAAAAAAAGTCAGAATTGTGAGATAAAAAGTCGCAATTACCTTTATTTTTTATTCAGCGGCAGAAACGGGCTTCCATACATTTCTAATGTCATAAATAAATATTATATTAAAATAAATTATATATATATATATATATATATGTAGAAAATATTTACATGTATTTACATGTATATATTTATATTTATATAATTTATATTATATAAAATATATTTAATATATAAACATAACTTATTTTTCTTAAATATACACATGCATGTGTGTGTATTTATATATACATAATAAATATACACAGTACACACACACATATTATGTACATAACAACTTTTATTTTGGATGCGATTAATCACGATTAATCATTGCCCAGCACTGATATATATATATATATATATATGTTTATTATTTATTATTATTATATTAGTTTGTATATTATACGTATTATTTATTTCATTTTTGTTTAGGTGATCAGTGTTTTTAACACATATTCTTATTTTTATGATGGATTTTCATATTTTAAGACTGATAGTTTGAATAGTAAGATAAATAGTTAAAAAAACCACCCATGTCAGTTGTAACAGATTCACCCTTTATAGTTTATGGTGAACAAAGACACCATGTATGTTTAGTCCGTCCTTGGATAGGTGGTTTATTTTCAATAAAATATAAATATATAATAAATGGAGGAAATAAAGTGTCATGAGGATGATAATACTGTACTGAAGGGGGGCATGCATAGTGTCCTCGTGTTGCTTGCGTACTATGAAGGTCGAAGAAATTCAGCTTGAATTTAGTCGGGACGTCCGGTGGGAGTCATTTCATGCATGCCAAGGGCTGCAGTTTATCAGAATGAAGCATGCTGGCTGTAGGTGCAGTTACACAAAGTTTTGAGCATGCAAAACTACTTGCAATGGATATGTGCAACAGGACATGATGTGACAGTCCAGGGCTTCTGTAGTTAAAAAACAAAACATTATCAGCATAAGAAATCACTACTCCACTTATCCACAACATTGGTGGTTTCTATAGGAGATGTATTGTCCATACGACTCATTTCAAGCCATAGGCCATTCTCAGGAGATCCAGGGAAAAGGGCTGTAGGACGTACAAGGCACACTGAAGATCTATGGGGATATTTTTGTAAAGATCAGCGATCGAAAACGCATTCTTCAGAATTTCCTCTGGGAAACCGTTAGACAGTTTTGTGTTATTGGATATCACTGAGCACTCACACTGAGCCAAACAAGCTGTCTTTTTACGTCTAGCTGCAGGCAGTGCTCTCATCAGTATTGTGAGCGACATGGCAATCATTATCAGAGCGTATGCGCATGCATGCTTGTGCCGTGCTGAACTCTCTCCATCTGTGCATATGACTCCTCCTGCAGGGTGAAGAGGGAGCAGTTAGGACCGCATGACTGGCTGTCCATGCCTGTGCCCAGCGGGCAGCACTGGCTCCTGGTGCAAGGCCTGGAGCCCGAGACGGCCTACCAATTCAGCGTCCTGGCCCAGAACAAGCTGGGGACGGGCCCGTTCAGCGAGGTCGTCACTGTGAACACACTAGGTTGGCCACCTGCACGATACAACTTACAAAGACAAGATCATCTCTGCCTGACAGAAATGCATTTTATAGTAGGGTTGGGAATGGCAGAATTTAAGGATTACAGTAGTTTTGATCCCTGTTATAATGATTATTTTAGTACTTTTGAATAAGCTCCAAATACATGATCATATTAGACTATATTATATATTTTATTTACACAAATATTGAAATTCTGGCTGATACTGATAAGCTGATCATTTTAATGGTATTGTCAAAACTTCTAAATGGATATTATTATTACAAATACTACAAAATAGTATTAAAATATTATTTTGTCTAAATAAATGGGAAAGAACGCACCAAAAACTGAAAACTAGTCATTTTAAATTCTACAAGTGAATTTAGGCACATAACTTTATATATAAATGTTTATAATGTATATATTTATTTTGAGATTTTGAGATTTTTTTATTTTAAATTTGCATTTAACATTAAAATTATTAGTGTTTGTAGGATTGTCTTGAACTGAGCATTAGATACCCATAAATAATCAAGTATCCAAAATTGGCATATAGTGATTAAAATAATAATAATAAATGATATGGTACTGTAATACTAGCAAATTTATCACTTCTATATCACTACAGTTCAGATGTTTGGGGTCAGCAAACATCTGAACAGTAGATTCAGATGTTTTTTGTTTTTGTTTTTTTTGTTAAATTTATACTATACTATTTATACTATAGAAATTAATACTTTTATTCAGCAAAGATGAATCAAGTTAACCAAAAGTGAACATAGAGCAGTCCTTTTTTAGTATAACTGAGATACTATTATAGTTTCTTTATTAAAATTGTAATCATTTTAGGTAAAGTTTTAGTAATTTTGTTATGTTTTTTTGTTGTTGTAATTTTTTATATTTTTTAAAATTTTGAGTCAAAAGTGTCCATAAGGCAGTATTATTTTAGTATAACTGAGATACTATTATAGTTTTAATTAAAATTGTAATAATTTTTATTAATTTTAATAAAGTTTTAGTTAATTTAGTAATAGTTAATTTTGTTGTCTGTTATTTGTCATTTCAAGTAGGATTTTTTTATATATGTATGTATATAATTTTTATTTATTTTTTGTTTTAGTAATTTTAGTACATTCATTTTTTATATATATTTTATTATTTAATTTATTCAGTTAAAAAAAAATATTATAGCAATGAAAATATTTTTGATGGTTTTAATTTCAGATTCAGTTTTAGTTTTAGTTAACTATAATAACCCTGCTGTAAAGATAATTAAAATGTAACACAAAATATATGTCAAATAAAAGCTGCTCTTTTGAACTTTCTTTTTATCTAAAATTAAAAAAAAAATGTATAATTGTTTTCACAAAAAAAATGTTAAACAGCACAATTGTTCTCAACATTAATAAGAAGAAATGTTTCTTGAGCATCAAATCAGCCTGTTAAAATGATCCAGTGATTTTCTTTGTTTCCTCTAGTATTTCCTATAAGTACCCCAGAACCACTGGTGCTGCTTACCCCACCAAGGTGCCTCACAGCCAACCGGACACAGCAGGGAGTCCTACTCACATGGATCCCTCCAGCCAATCACACGTCGCCAATTGATCACTACATCATGGAGTTCCGCCTCGGGGAGAGGTGGGATGTTCTTGATGATGCAATCCCTGCTGGAGAGACAGAGCTATTGGCTAGAGACCTGGTTCAGGTATGCCCGTGATGACCATTTCAAGGCTTGTATTGGCATTCCTGCAGGTGAAAATGTGTTTTAGCGTAAACTATAAACGTAAAAAATAAACTTTTAATGCTGTAGCTCTAAAAGGATAATTCATCCAACAATAAATATTTCATCATCATTTAGTTTATTAAATGTACATTTGGGGGAAAAAAAAGCAAAAAGGTGGGAAAGTCTCCCTCAAGGTTTTAGACTGTAATGAAAGGTTAAGAAAATATCTCTATTTTTAATGTTTATTTTTGGATATCTTGTCACATTTAGATGCAAATTTATTCAAATTACTTCACACTCCTTACAGCTTTCTAATCTACTGCAACTAAAGTTCAAATGGATTGAGTTTTCTAGTCATCTGTTTAAAGGAAACATGCTGTACATGTGTCTGCATTGTTTTGCAGGAGGCCTGGTATGAGTTCAGAGTGATGGCGGTTATGGAGGACCTTATCAGTGAGCCCAGTAATGTAGTGGGAGTCTCTAGCACAGGTCAGTGCTCTGAGGATTTTTATAGTCCATATGGGTTTTGAAAATGTACTGTGAGATTTACTGCACATAATATCATGTTATACTGTGACATTTTTGTGTAGGCCCACACAAGCATTAATGGAGTGAGTTGATTCTGAAATAGTGATGGTATGATGAGACTCTGCTGCCATCTGTTGGATTTAATATGAATTACACACAGTTTGTCTGAATGAACATCTTTTTGGGGGGAATTAAAACAAGCCCATTTTTAGAAATGTTGGTGCATTATGCTCTTTTTGTTTTAGTTTTTTTTATATAAATATAGTTTCTATCTGTTTGAGTGACTATATAATTAGTCTAGTTGTGTACAAATGTTTCAATGTCTCAAACCACAGAACATTTAAATCAAAGAATAAATATTGTCCAAAGAAAGTATGTAGCATTTTGGAAGAATACTTTGGACTTTGTGGAAGAAGTCTCTTACGCTCACCAAGACTGCATTTATTAATAACAATAATATTATGAAATATTATTACAATTTAAAATAACTGCTCTATTTTAATATATTTCTGTGATGGCAAAGCTGAAGCTGAAGACTGCAGCCATTACTCCAGCATCACATGATCCTTCAGAAATCATTCTAATATGCTGATTGCTAACAGTTGTGCTGCCTAATAATTTTGTAGAAACTGATGCTTTTTTTCAGGATTCTTAAATGAAAGTTCTAAAGAACAGCATTTATTTGAAATAGAATAGAATAGAATTTTTGTAACATATATAAATGTAACATATATAAAATTTACTGTCACTTTTTTATGTTTATTGCCCCCAAACTTTTAAACGGTAGTGTTAGGGTTTTTATTTTATTTTCAGTTTTATTGACAGTCCCTGTTCTGTTACCACTTTCCAGTGATTGACAGTCACTTCTGAATGATTGAATTTACTAAATAGATAGTTTATGCGCTGCAGTCAGAATTCAATCACTACTTGAAGTCAAAATAAACACGATGCTGCGATTCAGGCTTTGTTTTCATTTCTCAAAGCATCCCACAGTGATTTTGAATGCATTTTGAATGTCTTTATGGATCAAGATAGGCAACTATTTCATTCTGTTTCAGTCTTTCAAATCTTCCCTCCTATTAACTAAATCATTCGGAATGAGCTATATGGTTTATTGTTGAAACAGCCCACGCTAAGAATGAAAGCGCTTGTGTGTGTGCGTGCTGAAGGCGAGCTTGTTTGTATCTTTCAGACTACTTCCCGCCGCCTGAGGTGCCAGACGAGGGGCTGGCGCGGCCGGTGGTGGCAGGCATTGTGGCCACCATCTGTTTCCTGGCAGCAGCCATCCTCTTCAGCACGCTAGCGGCCTTCTTCGTCAACAAACAGAGACGGCGTAAGCTCAAGCGGAGACGAGGTCAGTGGTGCCCTCGCGGTCAGAATGCCCTCCTCTTTCTCATGCCCTTCACATCTTACCCCACAGACTGTTCATTTTTTTGTCTAAGGAGTTCTGGAAAACACTGAGAAACTTTCCATTATATTTAACATTCAAGACATTCCCCCAGTTTTGTTCTCTTACAGTTTGAAGGGGTTTAAATAACAGGCAGTTTCCACTATCACACAACTGATGATGCAGAAAGCTTTCAGGATGCTTTTCATAATGAAATGAAAATCTGAAATCTGAAATCTCTAATCTGGTTTTCTCTTCAACAGATCCCCCTCTGTCTATAACACACTGCAGAAAGAGCGTGGAGACTCCGTAAGTAATGTCTTTTAAGAACTTCCCCTTCTCCCCTCGCACCTCAGTTTATTCAGACAGAGAGTGGAGTGTGCCTCATAAATCAAGGCATCCGACAGGCACGCCCTCTCGTTTAAAGATCCTATTAGAAGAGCCATTAATTACTGCTCAGTGATAGGCCGGTGATGTAGTGTGTTCATGGACTGGGACGGTCTAAGTTAATTTCATCAAAGAGCAGTTTCTTCATTTTATCATTAGTATGGGTTTCTAAATAGTTCTCTTGTGTGTTTGCCTTGATTTGCACTTTAGATCAGGGGTTTCCAACCTTTTTTTACACCACGGACCGGTTACATTTTGAAAATATACTCACGGACAGGGGGTGGGTGGGTGTGGGGTGAAGGGGATATATATATATATATATATATACAGTATATATATATATATATATACAATATATAGATATATATATATATAGATATATAGTATATAACGATTCCCGGGGACACCACATTAATTTTTAGAATAGTGTGGAAGTATTCAAATGAATATTTTATCAGAATACAACATAATGTTCATTTTAAATGAGATGGCATCAACACAGGCAAAAAATTTTTTTTGCATGTTTAACGTGTTTTTGTTCATGTTTAGTGTGTGTCTGTCTTCTTTCTAAACACAGGCTGTCTGGTTGTGTCTTAGACTTCTAGTTGGAGGTTGGTTGTCCCAAATGTTCAGGCTTCTAGTTGTCAAATTCTTACTGAGTCTTCTTCTGTCGCATCTTCCATGATGCGCCAAATGTTTTCTATGGGTGAAAGATCTGGACTGCAGGCTGGCCATTTCAGTACCCGGATCCTTCTTCTACGCAGCCATGATGTTGTAATTGATGCAGTATGTGGTCTGGCATTGTCATGTTGGAAAATGCAAGGTCTTCCCTGAAAGAGACGACGTCTGGATGGGAGCATATGTTGTTCTAGACCTTGGATATACCTTTCAGCATTGATGGTGCCTTTCCAGATGTGTAAGCTGCCCATGCCACACGCACTCATGCAACCCCATACCATCAGAGATGCAGGCTTCTGAACTGAGCGCTGATAACAACTTGGGTTGTCCTTGTCCTCTTTAGTCCGGACGACATGGCGTCCCAGTTTTCCAAAAAGAACTACAAATTTTGATTCGTCTGACCACAGAACAGTTTTCCACTTTGCCACAGTCCATTTTAAATGAGCCTTGGCCCAGAGAAAACGCCTGCGCTTCTGGATCATGTTTAGATATGGCTTCTTTTTTGACCTATAGAGTTTTAGCCGGCAACGGCGAATGGCACGGTGGATTGTGTTCACCGACAATGTTTTCTGGAAGTATTCCTGAGCCCATGTTGTGATTTCCATTACAGTAGCATTCCTGTATGTGATGCAGTGCCGTCTAAGGGCCCGAAGATCATGGGCATCCAGTATGGTTTTCCGGCCTTGACCCTTACGCACAGAGATTGTTCCAGATTCTCTGAATCTTTGGATGATATTATGCACTGTAGATGATGATAACTTCAAACTCTTTGCAATTTTTCTCTGAGAAACTCCTTTCTGATATTGCTCCACTATTTTTCGCCGCAGCATTGGGGGAATTGGTGATCCTCTTCCCATCTTGACTTCTGAGAGACACTGCCACTCTGAGAGGCTCTTTTTATACCCAATCATGTTGCCAATTGACCTAATAAGTTGCAAATTGGTCCTCCAGCTGTTCCTTATATGTACATTTAACTTTTCCGGCCTCTTATTGCTACCTGTCCCAACTTTTTTGGAATGTGTAGCTCTCATGAAATCCAAAATGAGCCAATATTTGGCATGACATTTCAAAATGTCTCACTTTCAACATTTGATATGTTATCTATATTCTATTGTGAATAAAATATAAGTTTATGAGATTTGTAAATTATTGCATTCCTTTTTTATTCACAATTTGTACAGTGTCCCAACTTTTTTGGAATCGGGTTTGTATATATATATATATATATATATATATATATATATATATATATATATATATAGCCTCTATATATAGGTTTTTGAGTCACAGATCGGGTGATTTTTCAAATAAACAAGAAACAAGAAAAAATATACACTCCCCTCCAAAAGTATTGGAACAGTAAGGCCAATTCCTTTTATTTTTGCTGTAGACTGAAAACATTTGGGTTTGACATCACAAGATGTATATGAGACAAGAGATCAGCATTTCAGCTTTTATTTCCAGGTATTCATATCTGGATCTGATAAACAACTTAGAAGATAGCACCTTTTGTTTGAACCCACCCATTTTTCATGTGAGCAAAAGTATTGGAACAGATATAATTAACATAGATTAAAGTGAAAAAGACTTAATATTTAGTTGCAAATCCTTTGCTTTCAATAACTGCATCAAGCCTGTGACCCATTGACATCACCAAACTTTTGCATTCTTCTTTTGTGATGCTTTTCCAGGCTTTCACCGCAGCCTCTTTCAGTTTTGGGGGGTTACTCCCTTCAGTCTCCTCTTTAGCAGGTAAAAGGCATGTTCTATAGGGTTTAAGTGTGGAGATTGACTTGGCCAGTCTAAAACCTTCCACTTCTTGCCCTGATGAACTCCTTTGTTGTTTTGGCACTATGTTTTGGGTCATTATCTTGCTGCATGATAAAGGATCTCCCAATCAGTTTGGTTGCATCTTTCTGTAAATTGTCAGACAAAATATTTCTGTAGACTTCTGAGTTAATTTTGCTGCTGCCGTCATGTTACATCATTAATGAAGATTAATGAGCCTGCCCCAGAAGAAGCGATGCAAGCCCAAGCCATTACATTACCTGTGTAATGTGTACTATAATGTACACCTGTGTACACTGTGTTTCAGATGAGCTTGTATGTTTGGGATCATGAGCAGATACTTTTTTCTCCAAACTTTAGCCTTTCCATCACTTTGGTCCATAAAATCAGTCCATAAAACCTTGTCCCAGAATTTTTGAGGCTTGTCTCCTATTCTTCTTGCTAATGAGTGGTTTGCCTCTTCTGGTGTAGCCTCTGTACTTTTGTTCATGAAGTCTTCTGAGAACAGTAGATTGTAGGGCTGTGCAATTAATCGCATGCGATTGTCATGCGCATCTCGTCAGTAAAGCCGGCTCCATCACCTGTTTTCAAATGGAGCTGCAGTTAATACACAGAGCCGTAGTTCACTGACAAGCTACGCGATATCGCGCTCATAATCGAATGCATTCATCTGCGATAATGAACGCGATATTGCCTAGCTTGTCAGTGAACTACGGCTCTGTGTATTAACTGCAGCTCCATTTGAAAACAGGTGATGGAGATTTACCGCCAATCACGGAGCCGGCTTTACTGACGAGATGCGCATGACAATCGCATGCGATTAATTGCACAGCCCTAGTAGATTGTGATACCTTCACTCCTGCCCTCTGGAGGTTGTTGCTGATGTCATTAACAGTTGTTTTATGGCCTTATTTCAGCTAAATTTTTCCCCCCAAAACTTACTAACCACGCATAATATTTTTTTTCTAAAAAAATGCAAACATGTACATCCGTCTTGGTCACATAATATTGTAGCAAAGTTTGTGCTGAATACAAAAACAAATACATGTTGGTCAATAGTATGTTATAAGTAGCTGAAATAAGCACAAATATCAGGACATGTCAAAACATCTCAAGGGCCCCAAAATCACCTCAGACCCCAGAGGGTTAAGGGTCTTTCTTTACAGCTGTCACAATATTTCTGTCGTCAACTGTTGATGTTTTCCTTGATCTACCCGTTCGAGGTGTGTTACTTAGTACACCAGTGGTTTCTTTCTTCCTCAGGAGATTCCAAATGGTTGTACTTGCTTTTGCCAGTGTTTGTGCAATGGTTTGATCGATTTTTCATCTTCTCTCAGCTTCACAATTGCTCGTTTTTCACCCATAGACACCTCTCTGGTTTTCATGTTGGTTACACGTCTAACTAACTATAAATGCAGTCTGCACGGATCTGAAACTGAGGGCAGACATTCAGTGCTATTTATTGTTTGAATAATCAATTAATAGGACCCACCACTGCAACAAAACACACCTGTCAGTCACATTTTCCAATACTTTTGGTAACATGAGCAATGGGTGGGTTCAAACAAAAGGTGCTATCCTCTAAGTTGTGTATCTTATCTATGCTTGTGCGTGCTCTGGCTGTGTGTGAAAACAGCGCCTGGGTAACGAATTTAGTTCTCTTTCGTTTCTTCTTCTTGTGGTTTAAAATGGCTTGAACGTGTAAATTGGCAAATTAATCTCGAAATAACATGCGTACCGAACAGAGGGGTCTGGTCTGTACAAATCACGGATCAACGCTCCGTTTAACCCCTAATATAGACTATGACAGATCACAGCAATCTATCATATACTAATTTAACATGAAGTCGTCAAATTGCTACTCCATATCAATCGCATACAACGAAAATACAGAATAATTAGAACAATCATTAACGTGCAATAAATAACAGAGTGTCATATGATCATATCTATAGGCTATACATTTTCCCAGAACGTTCTTGCGACCCGGTAGCAATTCTTCCACGGCCCGGTAGTGGGTCGCGACCCGGTGGTTGAGGACCTCTGCTTTAGATCAATGGATCTCAACCTTTTAGACTCCAAGGTCCCCTATTGTCCCCTATTTAGAGGCTCCCTAGCCTTAGTTTTATTTTCAGGTCTCAGTTTATAATTAAAATTTAAACAATATATGTATGTATGTATGTATGTATGTATGTATGACTATTCCACATCTGGAAATCACACTTTTAAAATTAGGCTTCTGGATATAAATCCTGTGGGAATCCTGGTTCTTCAAATGAAACAAAGAGTTATTGAGGGGCGAATTAAAATAATACATTTCTTGATTAGATAGCTTGTTTTGTCTTATTTTAAATCATTTTAAGTCATCTTGAAGCCCCTTTGGAGGTTATCCCTGGCCACCTGGTAGAGATTTGCTGCTTTACAATAGATGTTAATGTGCATTACTGTACTGGCTTATTCAAATCTTACACACTAATCTAATTCACTATATTCAGGTTTTGTGATAATTAACAAAGTATATTTTTGAAAATAACCAACTAAATGTAATATAAGCTTCACATTTTTGGCAGTTTAAAGACTTCAAATACTCAATTTAAAGACATGTTTTCTGTTTGCACATTTAGAAAGAACACTTTCAGAAAAATGTTGTATACAACAGCATGTTAGTAATGTAAATAAGGTGTGAAAGTACTTTTGAGGGTACTTCCCCTAGCAGAATTTTTTTTATTTTTTTTTCCACAAATTATCTTATTCTGTATATTTACTAGAAACAGTTTATTATCATTAACTAACTACTTCAAAATATTGGACATATTGTAAAGGGATTGCACATTATCTATCTATCTATCTATCTATCTATCTATCTATCTATCTATCTATCTATCTATCTATCTGCCACTTTTATTAATTACCAAATGAGAGGTGACAGAAAAAACAACCTGAGCTGAATTCAAAACTGCATCCTTATTGGTGCATTACAGCATTTATTAACAGTGATGGGTGTAATGCATTACAAGTAACGCGTTATGTAATCAGATTACTTTTTTAAGTAACTAGTAAAGTAACACATTACTTTTAATTTAGAAGGAAATATCTGAGTTACTTTGTCAAATAAGTTATGCCAGTTTTTTATTTTTATTTCCCATGTATTGACTGACAGCTCCCCATGTTGAGATATCGGGAGTAAGTGCAGAGGAGTTGTGTGTGCTGTGTGTAAACATGATGTTACTGTAGTTCTATCTAGACTAAATGTGAACATGTATTTTCTCATCTCACCTGCACAAAAACAGATTCAGTATTCCTCAAAATGTATAAAAACAGTTAAATGCAAACTCAGACAATTATACAAACCTGCAATAATTAAATATATTAAATAAGAAAAATATCATTTATGTATCCAATCCCATTTTATTAACCAGTATCTTTGCTACTGACCTTAATAAGCAAAGATTATACATTTGTGTTTCATTTTTGTTATTTCGGAATAGTGTTGAACTTTCTTCTCCTGCGTCATATTCTTCATGCAATTTGTTTGAACTGCGCCCTCTACTGTACAGACATGAATTTGTATTTCCTTCAGCCTGAGGCGTATTCATTTCACTTTTGGTGTGAAAGGGCTTTTACATTTGTAAAATAACTTTTTATATTAAAAACAAACAAGCAAGCCCTGCCCAGATTTAAAAAGTAACTCAAAGTAAAGTAACACATTACTTTCCATAAAAAGTAACTAACGTAATTAGTTACTTTTTTAGGGAGTTAAGGTCATTGCACACTGAGAACGAAATTCTCATCCGAAATTTTTGCACGTTAAAAAATAAATACGACCTCACATTGTGTCAATCATGTTTACACACTTCCTCCGAAACTTTCGTCTGTCATAAAAAAATTGGATCAGGTTAGTTTTTCTGCGTTTTCGCATCTGTAGCAAGCATTTTGATAGGAAAGGTTGACAAATAGGTCAGTGTGCAAGGACCTTAACGCAATATTGTTGTTATGCATTACTTTTAAAAGTAACTTTTCCCAACACTGTTTATTAATGGCATTTGAAGTTTATTCCTATTTTTCTGTTACTGAACTTGTGTTTTATGGCTGTTAATTAGCAATTCATGTATTCCTGCTTGATAAAATTGACTGTGGTTTTGGCCTGCTGTCTATGAATGTTTATGGTTTTGATGACTCTTTCTACCCTAGCAAAGAAAGTACTGTAGGATTAGGGTCAGGTTCAGCCTCATAGTAATTGGTTTCTGCACAGACACTGATTTAAAGTGACCTGCTGCTTTTGAGTTCCCATGGCAACAATCAGACACTGAAAAGAGAGTGCAAAACATGCTTGTACAGTACAAGCACTGTAAATGATATGCAACATCTGTGATTTAAAGTGCAGTTGTTAAAAGTGTTTTTTAAATCATTTCGTTTGCTATAATCCAAACACACAGAATATCTGTAGTCTCTGTAGTTCACCCAAAATTTGTTCTTGTGTATCTCAAAACTGATAGATACTGTATGTACAATGTTTCAGTGAATATTAACTTAAAACTGCTTATAAGCACATGAATATTTAAAGCATTGAGGCTTTTATGATTAGTTGGGTTTTTTTCTTCCCTGAACATTAAGCAGTATTTCATAACTTACCATTAAAAGCAGTGCTAATCTCCTTTCAAAATTACTAGTGCGACAAGTAGCTTAACCCAATGTCAAAACCGTTTTTTTAAAAGATGATAATCCAGAGTTAATGTAGTATGAAAAACCCAGATGACAGAATTGTTTTTGGGTGAACTGTAATGAGTTTGGGTGATAACAACAATATCTGTGGATTCTCTACCATGGTAAATGTGCATGCTGTGTTGTCTCTGCTTCAAAGAATGCCTGTTAAAATGCATTCATATTTTTATTTTGCATTTACCATGGTATACTAACACACTACTGAAGAACAGGGCGGGTATTTTACTTTATTTCTCCGGTATACCACTGCTACAATCTCGACTTGTCTTAACTTACATTTTACACTAACTCTGTTGTTTGTCTTTCTTCCCAGTGCTAATAACAGTGGACAGCGGTGACTGGGATTTTCATATTTATACATTCAATAGTATTTATTCATATTATTTCTTCATAATCTAATATTTAAAGTATTATCCTATCACAGTATTGCATACTGCTTTAATGAAGCAAAAAGAAGCAAATTCGCTTGCATCCTCTGATGTCCTCTAATGCTTCAGAAACACAAATGATGAGATTTAAGTGACTAGAGAACATGTAACAGTGCTTCTCTATAATAATACATTTAGACTAGTGATGTCTCATATTACATGTATAGTACTTGATCCTCCTACATGCATCTGTCAGTAATCTTAAGATAAGTGGGTTAACTATGGTATGATGTCAGTCATAAACTTCATAGTCATGACATTTAAAAACATGCTGCTATTGCAGTTCACTTTATTTCATGATATGCTGGGATATGGTATCTCTTTGTGGTAGTGCTGTAGTATTGAATTGAGTATTTTAGCTAGTTATGTAACTGCTTTTATCTGCAGTATTGTTATGGCATCAATTATTCATTTTTCACAAAATATACTTTGAGTAATTGTACTTCTTTTTACATAGGCTTGTGCTTTGCAAAATTATACAGTGGAGGCAAAAGTTTGATGTCACTAAAAATGTGGTATTCATTGTGAAGGAAGGAAGTTAGTTTTGGGATTTTGAACATAAAATGAAGAAATTTTAATAATGTCAAATGAATGAGAGATGCTTAACATTCTGTAATATTTCAATAAATGAGCTAAATTGTGTAATAATCAACATTGTTTCCACTGAAGCACAAGATGGTCTTTGGAACAGCAAATCATGCTGGAAAACATACTCCACAATTTTGTGTAAAAAAAATCTAAATTGGGAATATAATTATTTTAAAAATGCAGACCCGAAGCATTTAGTCTCAGAGCTTTGCACTCCACTGTATATCAGCTGCTTTTGTCAGGAATCTCAAATAAACCACTGAATGTCTACCTATATATCAAAACAAGGATGCTGCATGGATCCAAGTTGGCCTTGACATCCCTGCATGCATAGGCCCTGAAATGAGTGAAAGATGATAAACTGTGTCATTTAATAAATGAACAATCCAGTGCCCTCGATCATTATCCTTTCTTATGTCCTCAAGCTCTCCCTTCCTCTTTCCTTCACTTCTATCTCTCCATGTCACTGTTTTTTTTTTCTCCTGCTATGTTGTTTGTATGGAAAGCAGCCTCGTTAATTGCCAACATGACCCCTCCCCTCCCCATCCTTCCCGTCTCTATTGTGTTTCCTGCCGCAGGAGTCCTCTTACCCCTCTACCTGGCATAGAACCCTACTGGGAAGGCCAGGAAAGGAGCAGCTACAGGCCTCCGCCCTCCAGTCCTCTGTGAGTGCCTGCACCTTGTTCAGCAGTGTGCACTGCCTTATGTCGCATGCGTCCCATGTGCGCTGCTGGGCACGGTTGTTTTGGCAGGCTGTGAACCCATGCGCTATACACACAGGAGACCCAAAACTTAAGACTTTGTCGCCTTTTGGCATCCTGCCGACTCACAAATTTACACTTAGGACCGTGAAATTAAAGGTGCTTTCTGGGTTATTTTCAACTTAATTTTTGTTTTAGTGTGTGTGAATGTTTGTATAAAGAAACATTTACATTAATAAACTTATAATGGACGCAGCAAAGTGTGCCAAAGTGTTTCACATCAGAAATGTAAAGCTTTTATTATTTTTAAACAGTGTAAGTAAAAGTTTTTTGTTTGAAGTTATCATCTTTATTTTAAGATGTAATTGTTCTCACGGTGGAGCAACTGGTTATGTATTACAAAAATAATTCTTCTGATTGGTTAACTAAAATAGAAGTATAGGGATAGTTACATGAAAAAACAACTAATTCCAAAGGTTTCACATACTTTTTCTGACCACTGTATTATATCCAACTTTGATCACATGCATACAGTATGTTCATATGAAGTGATATATACTACTGTGTATAGAAAATCTCTACTGCCTCCTTTTTAATTTCCTCACAAAATATAAATTATCACATTAATTTTGTATGTTAATTTTGAAAATAAAAGAAGAAAATAGTTTCATATATATCCTCTATAGTAGGCCTATACACTACACAAAGCTGTTTGCCTCCTAGGCTTCCATTCTAAGTGTATTTACCTATTCTATTTATAAATTAAGGGACTCAGAATTGTTTGTGAGAACTGAGAGCATACCAAACTTGCAGTCCATAGACTTTAGGTTGTAAATAACCTGGTGTGCACCTTTAATTTGATTAAAGCCACAGTTTATTTTCATGTGCCCTGCAGAGGGCGACATAGGACCTTTAATTTGATTATGAGGCAGTGCATTAAGAGCTGTGGAATCCTCCTCACAGAACTGGGTCAAGTTTGCCATGAACGCTTTTCATAATGCATGCTTTATATGAAATTAAGCAAGCAACTAGACTTTAAAATCAAATTTAGCCCTTTATTGAAATAATTAAAAAAAAATCACACACAGTCATCTCTGAATCAAATTTAATACAGCTCCCTAAACTGTCATCAAGTCACCCATTATATGGCTGGACCTTTGCTGTAAGATGAAGGTGTGGATGTGAGTTTTGATTCTCTTGTGATGCAGTCACTTCTCCATTTAGTTAAGCCACCCCAGTTTACTCTTAGTTCTTCTCAGCGTTATTCTCACTCCTGATGGGTCTCTCTGGGTGATCTGTTACTTTTTCTCTCTGTCTGCCAATAGTTTTTCCTCCACATGTCCATATTTTTAGTAATAGTCTATCTATCTATCTATCTATCTATCTATCTATCTATCTATCTATCTATCTGTCTATCTGTCTGTCTGTCTGTCTGTATATATCTGTCTGTCATGCATTTATAACATTCATGATAAACACACTACCAATGTTAAATTCTAATGATATATATATATCATAGCTTCAGTTTTGTAATAATATTAAAATATTTTACTTGCTGTATTCTACATAATGCATTGCATGTGAACTTTTGTTCTTCCACACATTTACAGTAGTTTAAATAACACTGCACACATTAAGCCCACAGGCTGCCAAGGGGTGGCTTGCACTCTCTTTCATGTGTCTTAACACCACCATAATGTTTGTTTCAGATTTCTCCCTCCCAAGCACCTGAACCACTGCCTGTATGTCACCAACACACCCTTGCACACCAGAGGTTAACGTGCAGCAGCTAGTGTTTCTGAGTTCAGATTGCTTTTTGTTGTTATTTATTGTTTTGTTAGTGGATTTATCTTATATAAATAGTAAACATTGCACAGTTCTGGTATATTGTGAAGCTTGTGCACATTTTGTTGTTATGTGTAATTATTTTTATAGTGAATGGTAACAGTAGATTGAGCTTTTAATGAGATATTCTGTGCCAAAAACTGTATTAACTGTGGTATTACTGTATATTGCCAGACAATTATTTTTAAATGCTCAACTTGATTAGTCAGGAAGATTTTGAACTTTGAATTTTCCATGTGTCGTAGAATCTGAATCGAGGCTCAGTTTGAAGATTGTATTATAAAGTTCTAAGAGAAATTAGAATGGAAGGCCAAGTAAAGCCAGAAAATGTTTATTTTGGTGGCCTCTATAAGGTCTGATACCATCTTCCAGGTCATTATCTTTCATCGCAACATTTAGCAGGACAACAACTTGACATGATCAGCTGATAAGGATAATTACAACTAAAACACACTGTATCTTTGATGTTTTATCAATGTTTTTATCCAAAACATGTTTACTCTTGCAAAATGAAAGCACAGCTTTGTTGACAAGTGAGCCAATATCCAATCAAACCTGTCTGTGTGTTTAGTTTTCTTTTCATTCTCTTAACAGACATGTTGTGTATTATGCCTCTAAACATTTGTGAGAACAATTGTGGGAAGTTTCTTTGGTGGGGACTTTCTTTTGCTATAGAGTGTGTATTGTGTGTTCCCTCTGCTTGGCTGGGGAAAAGCCTGCTTTATGGTGCACTGTATTGTTGCTTGGAGTAGGCATAACGTCATTGCACCTGAATGGTGGTCATCAATAGGCAGTTGCCATGGAAACCAAGCTCAGTCACCGCAGCCATTACAAGTGAAAGTGCATGGTGTAATGATTCAGCAAAAACAAAGCTTCAGCCATTACATGTATATTTGTTACTGAATAAAGTATTATGGCTCCAACATTTCCTAATTTTCTCTCTTCTTTTCTGGACTATGCTTGTTATTTCTCGTTGTTTGGTCACATAAATACTCTCAGTTGAATATCTTGGACAGTGTCACCATCTATGATTAATGAGGACTCATTTTTTTTGGATTTGTGATGTCTACCACACACACACACTAAACACATTTCTTGAGAAAACAATACTGTTAAAACTGAATTAGCTGTGACATTCAAACAGTGGTGACTGGAGAGTATAAGGCCTTAACAAGGATGAGTTATGACAAGATATATCCAGAAAAAAACAGTGAGAATTACAACCAACAATCAAACTCATTGTAATCATATGTAGTCATCTCTATTAGGTTTCAGGGTGCTACTTTATAAGGCCTTAAATAATCGTGTAATTATTCTCAAGTCCTGTGTCCTAGATATTTTCAAACTGATTTGAAGATAACTGATTTGTTTTTAATACGTAAAGTAGCATAACTATGTCAAATAGATAAACTGGCAAATAATCTAAATCATAGGTTACGTTTAGCTAACGTGATTATGGCCTTAAAGTAAACAAACCACGTCAGCAATCATTCTGGTTAATGCTAAGCATGTTGCACTGAAAGCTTGAGGACAACTGGTTATCTTAAGAAATTTTTCAAATATATGTCAGAAAAGTTTCAGAAAACAGTTCATTGACTTATTAACAATGATAGCAATCATTTCAAGTAAATAAGCAAGTTTCAGTTGCTGACGTGTATATGCACTGTTGGATCTCATAGCTTACGTCATGCTCACCTTAGCTGTCACTTTGAGAGGTGTGGGTGTAGGATACCTTGAAGTACTTTGGGTGCAAGACTGTCAAAAATCTTTCACAGTGTGTGTTGGTCTGTTGGTGGTGTATTATAAGTATATTTGAATCACAGGTATCATCAAATGAGAGCATTAAGATGAGTGATAAACAACATCAGATTTATAACCAGTTGTCTAAGATATATTTTTACCTGAAACTACAATGACCATGACCTAATTCATTATTTATTCTTCTTTCTTTTTCTTTCCCGCTTTTATAGATCTTCTGGAAAGGTTAGTCCAGAAAGTGTCCGCTCCATAGGACCTCCTTCAGAGTCCTCCGAGGATGGTTTACGAGCTAAGAAGTTTCCTCAAAGTCCTGCCAAGGAGAAGGAGCTGTCTTTATACAAGAAGACCAAGAGAGCAATAATTAGCAAGAAATATAGCGTCTCTAAGCACGAGGCAGAGGCTACCACACCAATTGAATTGATCAGTCGTGGCCCAGATGGGCGCTTTGTCATGGGACCTATGGATGCGGAAACTCCAGTTAAGGCAAGGCGCATCGAGGGCTTCCCCTTCGTGGAGGAGTCTGACCTGTACCCTGAATTTCGACAGTCAGATGAAGAGAATGATGATCCGGGGCCCATGCCGCCTATGATGGCTACCCTCAGACCCCATCAGATCTCGCCCATTTCTTCTAGCCAGGAGTCTTACTTGCAGCCCCCAGCCTACAGTCCCCGCTTCCAGAGGCCCATGGAAGGCATGACTATCATGGAAAGCAGTCGACTCCAGGCTACAGGGCAGATTCGTGGTGCTCCTCACTTCCGAGCCTTTTCCCATGGCCAGTTCTACAGCTACTTGGGAAGTCCAGGGGAACCTGAGCCGCCGCCTCCCATCTACATGCCAGACACCAGCCCTCTCAGCTCAGTAATGTCTTCTCCTCCTTACCACCTGGAGGGACCTTTCGGTCATCCCACCATCCCGGAGGAAATCGGTGAGGGAGAGATTCAGCATTATGCAGTCTCTGGCTACACCCTTCCCTTGGCTCACCCCTCCACCTCGCGCTCTCCAGATATCTGGCAGCGACCCGATTTTACCTTTGCCAGAATTGAGGGTCCTCACTTTATTTTTCCACCCCCACACCCTTTGCATCTTCATCCGGAACCTCCCCTTCCTCCCCCTCTCGTTCTTCCTCCTAGTGCCCTCCAGCCCTCCTCCCTTCAAGTATCTCCGTACCCTGGTATCCTGCAGCTGGAGGCCCCAAAGAGCCGCCCAGGCAAGGTCAAGCCTCAGGGCCTTCCAGCCAAGCGTTTACCTATGCAAGAGGCACAGAGTCTAGGGCAGCTAAGACACACAAGCCACGGTATGGGTGTACCGGTATTGCCTTACCCTGACCCAGTGTCTCACATGGTTGGCCCAAGCTCGTTTGGAAGCCTGGATATGCGATGGTACGAGCTTACACCCAGGCTTAGCCCAAGGCAGCCCCACAGGATGGAACCCAGCATGGTAGTTCTCCAACCATCCCGCCTCTCACCTCTAACTCAGAGCCCTATTAGCTCTCACGAAGGCTCACCGGAGATTGTAGTGCGCCCCAGGCCCCGTCCCAGTTTCATCCCGCCCCCGATCCCTCCCGAGATGTCTGAGATCACCCTTCAACCTCCTTCTTCAGCTAGTTTCTCTAGAAGGTCCTCCCCCTCTTCCTCTCCTGCTCAAGGCCAAGGCAGCCGAAGGGCAAGTCCCAGCTACCGATCCCACATGGCATTTGCCACCTCAGCAGCAAGCTATCCGTCACAGTCCCCTTCACCTCCTGTAGAAAGCAGCAACATTTTCGGGCAGATGCCAACCCAGAGGAGGACTGAGGAGGAGATCCTTCCATCAGAACCCTCTCCACCCCAGTTATCAGCTTCAGGGTAGGTGCACTAGGCCTGTAGAGTGTGGATTGATCAACCATGTACCATCTGGCCTAAGTGTAACATCTAGGACCCTTCAGAGGTCTTCTCAGTGCAGAAATAACAACACTTTTGATTTTAGTCTAAAGCTACAGTTTGCTCACATGTGCAAAATTATGTTTGCTGCTTGCCTTAAGCTGGTCTTAGTAATGTTAGAACTCATGCTTTCATAGATACACTGCTCCAGATGCCTTACATTATTCAAAATCATTCAAAGCCATTTTCTACATAGACAAGTTGTGCTATAGTTTTCTATGCCACTGATTCTGCTTTTCATGTCAGACATCCAATTTCATTCATAAGGTCTGTGAAGCACTTTAAAGCACTTGTCTTCGATCAAAAGCGAGCGACTTTAACTAAATGTGGTTGTGGGGTAACAGATTCCAAGTCAAGATGAATTATTTGCTTCACAGACGTGGTGACAGACCTTTTAGGGCTTCGTGTCTAGAGAAGTTACATTTTAAGTTGATTTAAAATGCAATAACAAAGCCCCTAAAAAGCCTGTAATCAGAGGTACACCACCACAGGATCTCAGCCTTTCCATCCACTGTCATGCTTTACCCTGGCTTTCACCCAACAGGAGGAACCCCACATATGCAATAAAATTGACCAATCCCAGTCCAAATGAAGCCCACCGTTTTGACTAACTCCAGGCTTTTTAGGACGACTCTCAGAATGTATGATGTGGAGGCTGAGGTTGGTGTGTCCGGCACAACAGGGACAGGGCTCTTCTCCTGTTCCAAAGTAACCTGACCGCATGATTGCCTTTTCCACACTCCCCCCTCTCTCCTGCCTCCTGTCACCCAGGTCACCCCAGCTCTGACTGCCAGGGGGAGGCTTGTTGGGCGAATCGTGTTGCAGGGACTGTCTGCTCTCATCTGTTGCAATGTCGCCATCATCTTAAATAAGGCATTTGGTCATTTTTGATGACTCCTCGAGTCTTACCTGCTTTGTTTTTGATTGATCTCAGCTATCTGGGCAGCGTTGTTGTGACCAGGTCCTCTACACCGCAATAGGTAAGGGTTGGATCCATGTCTGAAAGGGGGGGGGCAGCAGGTGGGGCTTTTATTCACCTCGTCCTTTAAAGGGGAATACAAGTCTTTGGGTCTTGCTTTCCTTTCGTTTATTACCAAGTTTACAGATTTTTTTTTTTTTATATTTATTTTGAGATAGCATTTTTTAGTTCTGCAGTCTTGAATCCTATATGCATTCTGGTCTTAGTATGCATATGCACGTTTCCCAGTTATTGATTAGGAAACCCAGCACATTTCATTTAATCAACACAACCTCATGCTTGAGACGCAATAAAAATAAAATATGTCAAGAACCGAGCTCTAATATTGATTTTATGAGAATACACCATTTAGAAAGTCCTCACGGTTTGATTCATTGTAACCTTCCCGGTAAACTTGCTGTTTATAAAATAAATGTGCTTTTAAATGAAGGTTTATATATTAAATGATAACACAAACACTACTTGCATTGGCTGAGAATTTGAACTCAACCTGAATCAAGGTGACCATTTGTTAGGGATCGTCTCAAACAGGAGTTGCATGTTATACTTCATTTTAGGTAGGTGCTTTTTATTACTTGAAACCAATTCAAGTGTTTTAAAAACCATGAGCCTTGTACAGACACCTTGTATGATAAAATGCTAAATTTTTTGTATAATCATGATTGATCTAGTGTACATGCAGTGTATGCATAAACCTGCACTTGTTTTGACTGCAGAACACATTTCACAATCATGCGAAGCAAGTTTTCTTCCAAAACAGTTCCTGCACTTCATTTACAATGGGGGAAGCACTATTGGCACCAGAAAATGCTCCTTTTTAAGTTGTTGCTTTCACCCAATGAAGTGCTTTTCCAGAGTATTCCCCTTTAAAGTTCTGTTCCATGTGCAAATTGCCATGCATGCCATTGCTAAATATTGCTCTTCAGTTGAAAAACCAACAAATATCTGATTAAATTCTTGTTACATTTGTTGTCCAAGTGCTTTGTTTTATTTTTCATTATGTGACTGTTCCCAAGTAGCCATTTTCCCCTCCCGCCATCTCTCCCCCTGTCAGCATGGTGAAGCCCATTGTAGACAGTATTCATGTCTATGAGCACATTTCTGACAATGCTTTGTCGCTGAGCTGTGATTTTCCCCTCTACTAATGGCCTTTAATTTCTCTCGGCAGCCTCAGCAGAAGGACGGCCCCTCTTTAATGCTATTTCTGTTATTTTATTGTGCCTCATGAGAGCTGTGTGTGTGTGTGTGTGTGCGAGTGTGTGTGCGTGCGTGCGAGTGTGTGGGGCAGAGTATGCGGGCTGCCGGTTTAAGTGCCTCCATACTGTATTTGGATGGGAAGACTGTACATACAAACTTAAATGTCTGAGAATGGATTGATAAAGTTTTTATATATAAATGTTTCCATAAGTAACATTTTAAAGTACTTTACCTTTACAGTATTATTCTAATATGTATTTAAGTATGCTCATCCATTGTAATTACCCCAATCTATGTCATGATTTCTTTAAACAGATACTTAATGTTGCCATATTGAGGTATTGTATACATTTTAAAACAAAATTCTTATTTTTTCTGTTTAAATGTTGATTTGATCTCTAATTATTGAAAAACCTGCAGTTATAAAAGTAATTTTCAGAGGGAAATTCCTGAAAAACTTTAAGTATACCTCTCTTTCCACTCAAATAAATGTTTTGCATCATACTTATCATGCTAAACTGGACCATGCCTGGTTCAGATCATTTGAGTGTAAGAGATTCATGGGTAATCTGAGTTGCCTGTTGGCCTGTACTAGCAACAGTAACTTAAGCAAAGGCCATGTGGTCACTACTATGACCAGTTTAACACACATGGCGAGCCACCGCACTACCCTTCCCGTGTGTGATGGCTTTGCCTCTCTTTGCTTCCTGCACAGAAAACATCGAGGTGCACCAAGTGGCTCTGCAGGGTCTGAGAGGATAGAAGCACTGAGATATCAACGAGTGAAAAAAGCCAAGAAAGTCGGCATCAACAATAACAACTCCAAGACCAGACGAAAGACGGGTGAGAAGCAACTCACAAGCTTCTGTGGTTCATATACTATAAGCCTGTTGTACAAAATATTAAGGTACATTTTCTCATAAACATATTGTAAGCTCTGTTCCAAAACCTAGTGAGTTGTTTTGTTGTATACTACCTTCTGTGGAAGCATGCTAACTGAAATGGAACATCGTAAGTGACTGATTTGGGTCGCTTTGGAGCAGCCTTCATGTCAGTAGCGTATGCCTTAAAAGGCTGTCTATGGAGGCATCACTTAGTTTTGAAACAGCGACAATGTGCATTTTTATTATGTCAGCATATTTTTTATGTGTGAGCATCATATATTAAGGGAAAAGGGCCATTGTCATCATGAGTTGTTTAAAATATACAGAGTCAGTTATGCATTTTATGTTTGTAGGGCACTGAGGTGTGAGAAGGTGGTGTTGAGAGAGACTCTTCATAACAGTGGTTCTCCACATTGAAGTGCTCTATGTGCTTCCTTTAACACTATAAAACCCTTTCCTAGAATACAAGTGGTCACTGGCACTGGACTGATGACGATCTGTGCTGTATACTGCTTTTTAACAAAGTTATCCTCTTTTATTTACATTTATCCTGACTCATGATAGTTTATGATACTTTATGCTCACATTATAACATTTCATTATCACTTAGTGTGCAGTGTGCAAGAAATATGCTACAAAACGAGTTTATACTTGACAAAAATAGTTTTTGTTTTTCTAATTATCTAATAATAATTAGAACGGTCCAGTTCCTAGTAGCTCAATTGGGTTGAGGTCGGGTGATTGGGGAGGCCATTCCATGACATACATGATGCCAGCTGACTGTTTCTTCTCCAAATAGGATTTGCACAGCTTGGAAGTGTGCTTGGGGTCAAGCTTGGAAGTGTGCTTGGAAGTGTGATATTGTCCAAAACCCCACTTTTCTAGGGCGTTTCCAAACTTTTGGAGAGCAGTGTATATACATACACAGTGGTGGCCAAAATTGTTAGAACACCTGACAGATCTGAAAATATTGACCTTTTTTGCCTCCAAAACATTATTTAATTTCATAATGTTAATGAAACATGCAGATGGTTGCTCTGAGCACAACAAATATCAGGTGAAGTGAGTTGTACTGTTTTTATCCACTTTTAACTTTAATATTGGGTATGTCCACCTTTTGCAGCAATTACAGCAGCAACACTAATAAAACTTCAACACTAATGTTATGCCTTCTGCAACTCAAGACAAAGGCTTTCCTTTGAATGTACAATAGATCTGTCCAGTTTATTTTCCAACTCGCCCCAAATTTGCTCAGTGGGGTTGAGGTCCAGACTTTGAGGGGGCCAGTACATCATTTTCAATGTTCCAGCAGATTCCTTCCATCACAGGTAGTTCCAGCAATAGTTTATTTTATGGGTATTGTAATGACCAATTCAACAAAAACAACTGAAACCTCTTGACTATGCCGTGTTCTAACAATTTTGGCCACCACTGTATATGTACTAATGTACACTACTATTCATAAGTTTGGGGTCAGTAAGATTGTGAAAGTGACAGTAAAAGCTTTTATGTTGCAAAAGATTTAAATTTCAAATAAAAGTTATTACAAATAGATTTTTTTTATTCATTAAATTCTCAATTTCCACAAAAATATTAAGCAGCACGGCTGTTTTCAACATTGATAATAAGAAATTATTCTTGAGCACAAAATCATCATCATGATTTCTGAAGAATCGTGACACTGAAAGTGTCAGGAATAATGGCTGCAGAACATTTCAGCTTGCCATCACAGGAGTAAGTTACATATATTTAAAACAATTGTTTTAAATAGTAATAATATTCCACAACTGTTATTACTGTTTTTACTGTATTTTTTAAATAAATGCTGGCTTGGTGAGCATAAGACACTTCTTTCAAAAACTTACTGACAAGTATTGCTATTGTTATATAACAACTGTAACAATAGCAATACTAAATGAAAATCCTCTGAAATTTTCACTATAAGCGATAACTGAGATGCAAGATGGCACTAGTTGCGTTTATGTTTTCGTATGCAAAACAAGAAAGAGCAAGTCCACAGTGTGATACAGGGGTGGGAAAGTAGCGCTGGTTTCAGTTATATTAAGACATATATAAGGCACTCTTGCTACTGGTTACTTTAGCACCTCTTGCCTTACTTTTAGCACACTTGTCCTCATGTGCTCATCAGTCTTTCTGTCTGTACAGGTGTGCCCCCCTCTCAGACCCAGCAGCCCCACACCTCTCAGGTCCTCCAGCCAGAAGAAGCCCTCTACCTCCGCAAGAAGAAGAAAAAGTTGACTCGCCAGGACCCGTACGCCCGCTTCTCCGCTCTGCTGTACCGCCGCCCGCCCCGAGACGACCAGAAAGCCATTTTGGCTAGTATGGACACAGCAGACCCAGACCACGCCACTCTCCTCTGAAGTCCCAGAGATTACAGGCCACACTCTCCCCAAACTCTGAGCTCCTTCCACCTTTGCTCAGCCAGCCAACGTCTTCACGTCCACACCTGCCTCCAATGGTTTACTCCTCTTCTCTTTTCTGTTACGCTCAATGTATCACAAGAAAATGCTTGTGTTCCAAGGTTTTGCTCTAGTCCATTTACCTCAAATTCGGAAGGATCTGTCATCTTGAGCAGATTAAAAAGAATATTTTATATGCCTCAAGTTATCTTTGGGATTTAGTGAATCTTATCAGATGGTGCGTCAGATAAGAGCACAGCTGTCAAGCTTCTGTTTCATTCTGCCAACAGTCTCAAACCATATCTAGCGGATCACAGAGTTTTCACAGGTATACCTCAAACACACCACAATCTCAGTGCTGCTATACTGACAAACACAGTAGACGTCACAAATATGACATTCCACAGTGCAAATTTCGGATATATTAGCAAACCATCCATGAAAAGTGCAATGTACACTACCATTCAAAAGTTTGAGGTCAGTATGATTTTCAAGTGTTTTTGAAAATAATCTTTTATGCTTACCAAGACTGCATTTATTTGATCAAAAATACAGTAAAAACTAAAATATTATTACAATTTAAAATACCAGTTTTTATTTTAGTATATTTTATAATGCAATTTATTCCTGTGATTGCAAAGCTGAATTTTCAGCAGCCATTACTGAAGTCTTGAGTGTCACATGATCTTTCAGAAATCATTTTAGTATGTTGATTTGGTGCTTAAGAAACATTTCTTATTGTTGAAAACAATTGTACTGCTCAATACTTCTTATTATTAATTTTTTTTGATCATAAAAAGAACAGCATTTATTTAAATTAGATGTCTTTTGTAACATAATAAATGCCACAGTCACTTTTGATCATTTTAAATGTATCTATGCTAAATAAAAGTATTGATTTCCTTTAAAAAATCTTACTGACCCCACATTTTTTTAAATGGTAGCATATTAATTTTTTACATATATTAGCACCATGGCTTTTAGTGATAGTATTATGCATGATTATGTGTGCATTTGAGATGTTGCAAGTGTTGTCTACTCACACACTAATACTAATACTCCTTCTCCACATTTGAGGAGAAAATGGAAACACTTTTCTACAAAGCACAACAATTCATCTGTTAAAGCTACAGTACAGGCAGATACACAGGCTTGGATAGCAATGGCAACCATTTGAATAAAGGAACATTTCATTCCAATGCCATTTTTGATAAACATATGTACAGAAGCTGCTATATCCTTCTACACTTTTTGAACACAAACTTGCACTGAAGCAAAACCTTGGTGACTACTGTGAGTGACATTTTTTGTTTACGCCAACCTCACTTCTCGCGGTTATCAAGTTCTATTCAGAAAGTACTATAGTAATGCCAAAAATACTACAGCTTCCTTAATCAATAAGACTATAAAGTGTACTGTACTGTGAGGAGGATAGGATTTTGTGCCATAATAAACTATAGTATTTTTGCCCCCTTACATAAAAAGGCATACATTGGCCTTAATAGGGCTCCTTAATGCTTATTCCTGTTTGTTTTATTTAGTTATTTTCGTTAAAGTGACAAAAAATGAAATCTACTGCCTTTGTAGGCCATTTTCGAGCCTTTTTGTTTTTTGGTTAAACCAGAAACGGCAACCCAGAGCCTGTCTCTCTCCTCTGTGAAGACCCTTGGGGGGAAATCTCTTTGGGATGAGAGGGCTATTCCCAGCGGCCAAAGGTTTTTATTGTGTTTCTATCATCCAACGGTGCTTCTTTTCTACAGAAAGACATGTATTTTCACTGTCTGAACAGACATACCTGGGCAAATTTACATTTTAGCGTGCTAGCCATTGTCCAAGGGGGATGTAATGGCCGTCAGACGAGAGGTGGCATGTTCTGTGTCTTATCACTTGTACAGATGTGCAGTCAGCTTGTACATTTGAAAAATGTCTAAAACTGCAATTAATGGCTGATCATTGTACTGTTTCTTCAGCCTGGGAAACAAATTCAAATCGAAACGCAAGTAAAGGTGAACCCTTGACCTCCAGATGGCAGGTTAAAGGGGTTATGGTTGCGTGGTTCATGGCTAAGCCCCTCCCAATAGCCAATCACCACATTAAAGGCATTTTAACAGCCTACGTAAGGTGCTATAAAAAGTCTTCAGACTGAACTCTGTTAATAATATATCATTAATTTGATCTTCCAGCAGATAATGGCTGCTGCTTATAGGTGCCGTCACATTTCGACAACATTTTGTGTGCAAAAATGGTTTGTTGTCTATTATCAATAGTGTTGCCAAATGTGAAGTTACTTTCAAACCAAGTAGCTCTCTGTTAAGGTGCGGTCACATTTAATGTTGTTAGGTGAGTTTTCACAGGGCAAAATGCAGTAATTTTAACAGGAATTTACACGTTTGGTAATTTTGCATTTCCCCACATTAGACTTCATGGATTTGCCACGTTGACCAACAAAAAGCTGTTTGGTTTGAAAGTGACTTCTGCGTGAGCTGTTCTTCATACATAGTTTCACTATTGACGACAGACAAGAAATTTCGCCGAAATTTTGCTAATGTGACTACACCTCATATCCTGAACACCTCAGTATGTGATGTTTTAGGATTTCAACAACACCATCTGTCTGATAAGCCTTCAAGTGCGGTCACATTAACCACTGTTTGGTGAATTTTTGCGGGTGGAATCCAGTCATTTTAATGGAAATCCTCATGTTCGGAAATTTCATGCGAGGACGTAGATTTTGCAATGGGTTTCAAGTTCACCAGGTTCACCGCATTGACTGCTTGGTTTGAAAGCAATCTTTTTCTGAGCTGCGCTTCGTACATTGCTACTATTGTCGATAAACAAAAACACTTTTCTCCCTGCGAAATTTCACCAAAATTTCGCTAATGTGACCGTATGAGGGTCATCAATGATATCGACATTCATACTTGACTAGCATCGGAGCGTTAAATATTAGCGAGCGTGAGTTGTGAGCTGGGAAGCATACATGTCGGTTGGAGAAGCTACGCTGTTGTCGCAGCTGCCGTATAGTGAAGATTTTATTCATTTGTTTGGATGTAACATTAGCTTATACATGACAGACCAGCGCATCAAGTGCTCCTTTGCACCTTTTAGGCGTCAGAAAAGGTCAACCTTTGTGGAAGATGTTGATTTGGATCAGGGGATTGATTGTCAAAGAGTCAGACACCATTTGAAGCTTTTAGCGATTCTGAGCTCGACACGTTTTATTTAGCGTCACGCCGTGAGACCTGCTCAGATTCCCGAACCGTGATTGAGCCGTTATTTGTATGTTGTGTGAATGGCTTTACATTTTGAGCAAAGACTTGATTGTTCATACTTGTAATTTTGTTTAATTGGTAAATCAAGTAACAAGATTAGATGAGACCTACTTGCTAAAGTTAGGTATTCTATTTGTGTGTGTGTCAAAACACACTGTTTTAGGTAGATAGAGGCGACTGATCATCTCGTTCACTCGGGAGATGTGCTTATCCTAAGTATTTTTGATCCATTTCACTGGGCAATTGTCAAATATGGTGCTTTCTAAAAAAATATACAACTATTTAATTTTTTTATTTAAAGCCTTCATACAAGAGAATAATATCGAAATGAATATCCAAAATGCTAGGAATGTACTGTAATATGTAAAAAAAAACTGTATATAATATAATAGCATATATTGCACAATGTATTATAAAATTTAAGTAATTTTGAATAAATTGGCCAATATATGCACGCAACAGAATATATTGATATAAAACATATTGTCATATTTTGGATTCAGTTTTTAATGTTACTTTTTCATGAGGGTTGAAATGCATGAGAGCATTTTTGAGCCAAAAGAGCTATTTACGTGTTGTAAATGATTCAGTCCACTTTCATTCACTCTCACAGTGGATTTGCAACTTGTTTATTTTGTCGGTGAACATTTTTTGGATACCAGTCTATCTCACATTCTGCTTTGCAGGAGACTTCTGCTACTGTAGCATCAATCGTTGAACAGATTGGCTAACTCTAGAGCGGCCGGATAAATGAGCTGTTTGGGGATTTTGAGAGGTAATTAATGCTAACTTGATTCGACTCATGGGCGGTGTAAGATGAGATTCATTGTAACAGATTCTGAAATGAACCTTTATCTTTTTAGTAGCATTATAGCCATGGTAGAGAAACAGTCAAGCATTAGTTGGTTTATTTATTATTATACTGTATTGACTTTATATGCCATTTATATCTAAACAGTGATGAAAAGATTCTATTGCTTTTGACAAAACGTCTCAAGATTAGCATTTTTCCATTTCAGATCATTCTCTGAGGTGCATGATTTTTAATAAAACAACATCCTAGTAAATCTATGTTCCTTTGTTTTGTTTTGTTATCATCTCATATCCTAGCAGCATGTTTTGCTTTGCATCTTCTTTCTTATGTTTACATCACATTCACATTTGTGTTCAAAGTGGACACTTGCTTACCAAAGCAACTTACAAGAAAGTGCACATTTTGCAGAACTGGCAAATGCCCGAATATTACTTCATCTTGGAATGAAAGATGCTTTACTCATAGGAAACCGGTTTTAGCTGGTCTGTTGATTGTTTAGTTACAGAAGCTGGTTGGATGCTGATTTATGCCGAAATTGTAGCTGTTTACTTCCAGTCACAGAAAAAGAGCTAAAATGTTTGAAATTAAATTTATGAAGATCTAGAGAAGTTTTTGAGAGTCTAACCCTGTTTTATTATATACATGTTTACATAATAAATAAAGAATAGATTTGTATTTATTACCTTTTTTAGCATGATTTTGGGATTTTGCTGAATGTTACTGAACCAATCAATCATAATATGGGTGCAACAAGATATAATATTATTTAATTACTTATCATATAATGAAATATTATTATTTAATTATTATAATTGTTTATTATATTTATTATTTAATTTCAACAGAGAGAAACATTGCACAAAAAACTGCCACTTATAGATGCATAATTCTGTCATTTACTCACCTTCATGTTGTTCCAGTAAAAAAAGAAGGTATTTTGAAGAATGTTTCTGTTCAGCGGAATCCAAAATTACTTTAATTTTTTTTAAATATATTTTGCTTTCACAGAAGAAAGCAAAAACATTAGATGGGTAAATGATGACAGACTTTTTGTTTTTAACATCACAATGACATTTAACAGAGGTAAAAACAAGCTTTTCTTCACCACCCTAAAAGAAATAGTAACATATGTATGATAGTTTGATGAATAGAGCAATGACATGAATTCATGTGCACTTTCAAAAATAATTGTAAAAAATAATGACACAAACACAATGCATTGCACACCTAACACATCCTTTAATACAGTTTTAACAGTCTGAGCAGATAAAATTCAGAGCGCTTTAACCCTTAAAATGACCCTTACTGTGTGTTCATTCATTTCATTTAGTTTTTATTCATGACAGTTCCATGTACAAATATACAACTCTTTTCCGATTATTGATGCCACTGAGTTAACAAACTAACCTATAACTTAACCTCTTAAAAGATGACCTCTTATAGTACATCAGGGATGCAAAAAGCATATGAATAATCATGCTGCTCATCATTTTGGTACACAGTCTCAGATCAAGAGGGAGAAAGCATGGAATCAGCACAATGTAGAGGACGAGAGAGTGTGGCGGTCATGTCCTCACGTGGCACTTAGTGCACCATGAGCCTGCAGGAAACACATAGGGATTTTCAGGACACCAGCTCCACAACAGAAACACATACCAGAACTACCACAAGGTGTAAATAAAAAATGCAAATCATGCAATATCTATTTTTTGTAAATGAGAATATGTGGTACACTGTGGCTGTTGATGGATGAGTGGTCATAGAGTCATTTTACGGTCTGTCTCAGTGGTTTATGAAAACATGTAGCAGGCCTTCACTTTTATATATATATATATATATGGAATAACATTAAAAGTTACACATGCTATTAGAATCGCAAACCAAAGTGGAAGGTGTTATCTATTATTTTTTGCCATTTTTTTCCGTTTTTCATTGTCATACAGTATAGCTCTGGTTCAAGCAATACAAAATATAAAGAAAAATGTGACAACACAATATACAATGAGAGATGACATTTCTGCTCACGTTCTCAATTCTCATTTCCAAAGGAAGCATGTGCTGAATATTATTTCATAATTGATTCATGCTCATTTTTAGAGAATCTTATCTATGTAAAATGAACTGTATTCTCATTATCATTACTTTGGCGCATAAAGAACATAAATTTGCATCAAAAAATGGTTCACAAATGACCAGTTACTGAATATTGCGAGTCAAATATACCTGCAGAGATGGATTTGATTTCTTTATTTTTGTTACGTAGTCCAGCTACAGTGCTGTTTGACGAGTCAGCACAAGATCTTGTGTCTGCTGACTAAAACGGCGTTTGATGGTCTGTTGTGCGGGTAGATTGTGTGGCACCTGCAATATGTATAGCAGCACAGTCCAAGATGTACGTATTCTGTATTCTTATAGTCAACAGACTGTACCAGTAGAAATATTTTGACAGTGTACTGTATGTATAAATAACAGATATTTATAGTTACGTAATAAAGGCGAATTGGGGAATCTTTAATTTTGTACTGCAAGAAAAACCGAGAAGATTTGTTCCAATTTAGCTGTCTTGTTTATGGAGAAATACAGTATATGTTCTTTCTGCTGTTAGATGCTCATGGTAGCAAGGTGTGGTCATTAGCGAATAGCAAATGATGCGAACTGCTTTTGTAGTAGGTATGTATTCTAACAATCACCGTAATCTTTTCTAGAGACCTCAGTGTGGTGTGTAAGCAGCCATACCATTGAACATATCATGACTTGGTGCTATTGCTGATCTATTTTGTGGTCCAGACCAGAGATAACTCTGCGCCTCATATTTCTCACCATCTTTCCTGTAGATTTACAGAGTAAATGAAAGAAAACCACACACGAATACCTGAAAAAAAATTTACTTTGTTACCTGAATGTGCTACCAAAAACTAGATGAGCTTCGGCATTTAGAAAATACTGGAACCAGACACTTGGCAGTCAGGAAAACAAAGTATACGAGGTTAGAATTACAGTGCAACATAGTTTTGGCAGTTTTAATTTGGTCAGTTTTTTTTTTTTTTTTTTCAAAAGGCATTTTTGTTGTGGGCCTTTATTTGTTATTTTATCATTTCCTTGCTTCTTTTTTTTGTTGGTAGAATAATGTTAATAATGACAATGTTAACCCTTTTGGTAGCTTCAACATAGGTTGTACTGATGTAGTGCATTCGCACCATCACAGTGTCTTTACATTTCATTTGTAGAATCATTTGCAGATTTGCACATCACAATACGACCTCATTCAGAGTCAATTTAAATGGCATTAATATTCCATTACTTTCCATTGATGTGGGTTTCATCCATATGCTGTACACTCAACATTTGCCTGCACAGAAACTAAAATTAATTAAACATCAAAATGTAATCTGAGATCATAAATACCAGGATTTTATAGTGTGTCGTTTTTTTTAAATAAAATATTTTCTTTTCAGATGGTTTGCTATATATATATATATATATATATATATATATATATATATATATAGTTCATCCCCCAAAAATATAAAATTGTCATAATTTACTCAAATTCATGTTGCTACATTGTTGCTAATTTATGATGTGTATAAAGGATACAATTTTCTTTTTTGGGGGGTGAACTACTTTTTCAAAAGTGTCATTTCTTATTCTATATTACCGGATGAATGTTATTATCTGCTGAACAACACATTAAGGAATGTGCTAATGCACTTTGTTCTGTATCATTTAATCTCATTTGCATTGTTGTCACTGCTGTTCAATAGCTTTGCTGTATTGTTTTGATGTGCTTTCATGTTTCAGATACATTAAATTTTAAGCGGCACCCATAGGGTTAACTCTGTTTACCTCTCTTGTACAGTGCTCTTATTAATAGCACCGTTCTGTAATGGTTGCCCTTACATTATGAGTTTCAATCAATACTTTTGAGTGCTATGGTTTTTCATTCTCCAGTAGCTCTAAAGCTCTAACAGCTACACAACCTCAGACACAGTGGAGCAAGGAAATTATGCTGTTTGTTTTAAAAAAGAGAATCAGAGTTGCTTTATTCATCAAGACTAGGGTTATAGATTTTACATATATATTTCAGATAGAATAGATTCATGTGGAGATGCCAAGTATATAAATAAAGAAAAAAATATAATAGTAACTATTTAAAAAAAAAAGACTACAGTGGTAGATACTGACCTCACCCTCAACACCTCGGCTCACATCACTCAGTACTGGTACAGCTCATTGACATTTTCAGATGCTAGACCCATGTAATTTTTTCCCTGCTTCAAAAATGTTTTGTATTTTGATATAATAAAAGAGACAAGAAAATGACAGTATACTTGTGTGAGCTTGCTTATATATGTAAACGACTGGGGGATATTATTGTTCATTTTCTTTATACTATGTTATATTTTGGTGTTTAAAAAAAGTGTCAACAATAATAGTAATATTAAAATATTTTAATTTAATTTAATATATTTTAAAGGGATAGTTCACTCCCAAGTTGTCCTAAACCTTGTTGATCACAAAATAACTTTTTATTTTCCATACTATGGAAGTCAATGGCTACCGTCAACTGTTTGGTTACATTCTTCAAAATATCTTTTGTGTTCAACAGAAGAAAAACACTTACAGGTTTGGAACAACTAGTGCGAGTAAATAATGACAGAATTTTCAATTTTGGGTGAACTAACCTTTTAAATTTGTTTTCAAAAGGCAATAGTGAAAGAAATTGACTGAAATTAATGAGGTGATCACACAAATTAAAAAAAATATTTTTATGAAATTATCAGTCACTACCCTTGAAACCTGTTCTCAGATCATAACTCAATACTTCATACAGTATATATTAAAATATATTAAACTTAATAAAAACATAAATAATATTATGCAATATTTTAAAGAAATATTTTTTATGTCCTGACAGGAGAACAATGTTTATTTAAAAAAATAAACCTCTTATTTTTCAAGGCTGTCTTCTTACTTTTGGTCAACATTGTCAGATATTTCTGAAAAAGATTTTTCACTATGAAGTTACTATGAATACCTGAATACTATGAGTATCTCGACTCACAGGCTGTGGTAAAAAATAATAATAATGGGACAAGACAGACCAAAGTAAAACATAATAAACAGATGATACGCTATCAGTCAGAGTATAAAGATATAGCTTGGGATTTTTTTAATAATTTTGCTTATTTTAAGTTGGTAATAGGTATTAACAAGACCAGTTAAAAAGAACAGCAATATTTAATGTATGCCCGCCCTGATGTGCAAATATGATTATTTCGTAAGATGTTCTGTCTGACAGCTCAATAGGTGGAGCTGAAGATCAGTTCTAAAACATTTGTACACCCAATTCATTTATTCATCCATTTAGTGAATTCTAGATTTGCTATTATTTATAATAAATATTTAACACATTATTTATGTATCTGATATTTCTTTCAGGTTTGTTGCCTGTTTAGTCTCAGACCAGTAGCTACTCAAAAATCAGTGATTTGTGTGTTCAATTTGCTCCTTGTTGCAGGTGGATATACCAGAGTGCTAGTGTAAGTGTAAATATTTTTTTTCTATTACAATCATGATTTACACTTACTGCATATATTGCACTATAGGGCCAGTGTAGGCTATATGAAGTCTTGCATAATTAATGTATAGCCTACTGTAACAGTCAGAGGCTGAGATTAAGAGAATGAGCACAGTACGACAATTTCACGATCTTAAAACGCCATACATCGAGCCCTAACAAGAAATACTCATAAAAAGGGAAATAATTAATGCTCCAGTGCTGCTGCCCTGATAATATCATCTGGACTTCTGCGCCAATCGCACTTATGTGGTCACGGTGACGCGCATGGGACAGCACTGCGCGCTCACGCTTTTGAATGTTGAACCGAAGTCTCCCGTGGCAAGTGGCGGCGGGACGCATGGACAGCACACCTCTCTTCATATATTCGCAAACATTAAAATGGAAGGCAGATATGTGACGGATGTAGTTACGTATTCAGTCATATTTTTGTAAAGTTCAGTCAGGAACGCCGCGCGAACAGCTGGTTGGTTGTAGCTAGCAGCAAAGCTAGCTCGACAAACCCCTTCCCCACTAGGAGATTTTTAATGAACCTTCTTAATTTCATCTCTCTGAAGTGCAATTCTCTGCAGCACAATCCAGTTTCGTGTGGACTTGTTTGCTCTTTTTCGTTTAAATCTCTTAATTTCACGATGCGACTCTCTGGCACCGGGTTTCTCAGCTGGCTCGCTGCGGTCTTCGTGGAGGATCACTGGAGAGAGCGGTGCTGAGACACACTGACACCCCAATATCAATTTTCTCGATTATTTACAGTATTCTACAACCGGTAAGTACAAAAACATAGCTGGTTACCGTTATATTTATTCATAACTTGCTAGTGAAACGCCTGCACGAGCGGGGAAAGTGGAGCGGCTAGAATATGCGCTCGCGCGCGTGCTCTCCTATAATAAACTCCACTAAATAACTTAGCTGTAAATTAAATAGCTCATGTTTACAGGGTGGTATTTTCTGGAGTTTGCTCTATTAAGTGTCAATATACCGGTGTGCATTGGATGTAGGAATCGATTAGGTTGTAATATTGACGGTCTCTGGGAGGTGGGCTGTTTATTCTGTAGCCTACTTTTAAGGGTGCTTAAACTTAGTAACTAGACCTTCGATAGATGCTATCGTTAAATCACCCGTTAAGATGAGATAAACAAAGAAACAGTCAAAAAACGAATTGCCTTTCATAAAGAGCTATACGTTTCGTGTTTCATAATGATAATGGCAATTGTGGTTGATTTATTTTTTTGCTTTAAGGGTGCAGATTAAAAACGACAACATACTATTTGAGGTTTTACTTGTACGTTACTGTTTTCTTTGGTCTACTCTAGATCATGGGTTTTCAATCTGTTAGATGCCAGCAAATATGATCACTCATGACAGGGACCCACATGCTAAAATTTAAAAGGAAAAGGAAACTATCTCGTTTCTTTTACAAAAACCTAAATTATACTGTAAAAAAAATATCTAAATTAATATCTAGAAAATGTTTTTAGTTTGGAATAAGTTACATTATTACATTCGTTTTCAACTCATAGCTCTGTATTTTTATAGTGTTGTATTTATTGTATTTTTGTACTTATTTATACTATCAGAGATACATACACACACACACACACACACACACACATATATATATATATATATATATATATATATATATATATATATATATATATATATATACACATATACATATATACACACACACACACACACACACACACACACACACACACACACACTTTACACTTGTTCTGTCAAACTTTCCACAGAGGCCTTTCTTGCAGCCAGATCCCAGTAAAACGTGGTCTATGCAAATGAGAATACGTGTACCCTTACATTCAGATCTGGCTTTCCCTTTTGTGCTGAAGGGGTTTGCACTCACAAATCAATTTAAACTGAATTCTGATTGTTATACATGTGCTAGACAGTGAAAAATGCTCTCCTCTTGGCCACTTTGCTTTAGAAAAATAATGATGTGAATCCTAAATTGTATTACAGTGTCTGAAAAATTCCCAGACTTGACTTAAGCCTATAGAGTCAGCTGGAGGCATCTGTGTGCATATTAAATCAGCTCTGTGCTCTTGGTGCTGCTCAAAATATTGATTTTGGTGATAAAATTACAGCAGTATGTATATGTATAGCTTGGGCTCTAGCCTGTGTTGTGATACAGCTTTCATTAATTTTATTTTTCTGCGGTCTTACTAAGGGCAGCCACGTCCAATCTGGTCTGATACTCTTAAAGGGATAGTCCACCCAAAAATTAAAACTGTGTCATCATTTACTCACCCTCATGTTGTTCCAAACATGTACGACTGTCATTCTTGTGCTGAACACACACACACACACAAAATATATTTTGAAGAATAACTGAACAGTTTCAGTTCCCCTTGACTTCCATTGTATTTTTTGTCCCATCTTTTGTCATGAAGATTTGAATAGCTGCTAAAGCAATGAGCTGTTATTGATTGGCACAGTGGTTGTATGCTGCTCATATTTCCTCTCATCTTTCCAATTTCCTGCATCAGCTAGCATGCAAATTCCATGCCACTCTAACAGAAATTATTTGGAGAACATTGATGCATAACTCTTTGAAATTGTCATATATTCACTACAACATCGATAACAATCAATAACACATATAATTTTTAATGCAGAAATGACAGTATTATTGATGATGCTGTGCAAGATAAGCATCCAAACTAATAACAGCCCATGTGCTTGTACACATAGGTTGCACATTCCCTGGATGCGATTTGACTGAATTATTATTATGTATAATATACCCACCGGGTCCAAAGGAGCCACTTCATAGGAAAGCTCTCATATTGAATTCATTTTTGTAACGCACTGTTGAAGCATTTCTTTCCCAAAAGGTATGAGATCAAAGTCTGATTTCATTAGTTCGTCTATTCTTTAAGTCAGACAGGCAGTGTGGGATAAGATATTGATATCTGACCTACATAACTAGTGAAGACACTCCCTGCATGAATACAAATTTGTAAGGTCATTACAAAATGTGCTGCTCTTGTTGGAGAAATGGAAAGGTTTGGAACGTTTCCATCCAGACAGTCTTCCTGTTAGATGTTTATAGGGGCAATGCATCACTGTAGAAGATGGGAAGTGTGCTATTACAAGTTTATGTTGGCTTTCTAATGCCTGTGACTTCACGTTTCCGCCCTCCTTTCTTTTTTAATATTAGCAGATGTCATTTAGTCTTTTGACTGAAGAAGAGTATCCTATTTGATTAACATTCAGCCATTCATAAATGCTTGTCATGAGCTAAAATGAATGCTCTGAATAAAAGCCAGCAAGTTTAGGTTTTCTGTAATATCCTCAGACCATTTTAAATGGAAATGAATCTCTCTCAGTAGACTAAGCTTAATTTGTGTTGGTGAAAACAGCATATGTGATTGAAGATACAGTGTCAGCCACATCAGAATGATACAGGGTGTGTTGTAATATTAGCGTTCGCTTCTCTCCAGCAGCCATCTGTTTTCCTTATGTGGAGGGGTTTGCATTTTTTCATGTGTACTTGGTGAATGCCTTCAGGTCATCACACTGCTCTGCGAAATGAGGAAAGAATTTAAATCTTCGCATTGAAATATCAAAGCGTCTGTGTTTCTTCATAGTTTTCTCTCTCTTCACATTAGTGGCTGATAATGTGAATTTGAGTTAATGGCCTTGAATCTCTGGATGAGAACAGCGTTTGCTTTGTAAGTCTATGCAAACACATGCAAAACAGTATGACATAAGCCAGTGCTGTTCAGACAGCCATTGTGAGGAGGTAGATATTATACAAACCTTGGCTTTACTAATGTGATCCACCTCTCTGGAACAAACAGTAGTTTCTTTTAGATAGGAATTCATTGATATTTTCAGTTGAATGGGCATGTTGTCTTGGAGAGCAAGGCTAATGCAAAGTTAGCCCACTTCTGCAAGGCTTAAATTCCATTTAGGGTATTCTGACATATTTGTGGAAGTTTGGATAAAACATTTGGATTGTGTAGTGAAGACTGTTATATATGTTCCAGACACTTTTTTTACTAAAAAATATTGTTCACTGTGTAACAATTAACCAATTAGTTCTGCTTGAATTGTACAGGGCTCTCTGCTCAGTCACGGTCAGATGTCAAATTTTCTGACAGGGACTTGAAGAATCATATAGTGTATCTGAAGATGGAGTAATCTTGGCAGGGAATATGAGTGCTGTAATTGGGCTGCTTATTTGAGAGGGTTTAGGAGAACCTCAGAGCTGAAGGATGTTTGAATTGGGCTGACGCATTGCAGCTTAACTAAACAGACAAATCAGTCTGGCATTGAGAAAACATGAGGAAAAGACGTCGAGCAATGCGCTGTGCAAAGAACTCCCCTTTAACTACGGGGAAATGTGTACTGTACTCAGCCTTATCATTATCTCCTTATTCCTCCCTAAGGATACATCGTGTCAGCAAGTCAAACATGCTGTTTACCTGTTTGTGTTTAGCTTTTAAAACACTTTGTCCATGTCATGGTGGTGGGAGAAGCATTCTAAGCACTTTGCAGAGCAGTTTCATTAATAGCTGTGGATGCTTGGCTCAAAACGCTTGTGTAAGTGCAAGCCTTAGCTGACTGATGTGACGTCTATGTGCTACTCATCATGTTTTGCCTTTACAAACCTTTGCAAAGAAGTAAATCTGGTTTCTCAGGACGAATGGGCTTGTTCTAACTATAATGTAATGGAGTGTAATGTAATATAATTATTAGCCTATATTACAGTCCTTAGTAGTGGTAATGCCAAATAATAGTGAAAATTAGCCTATTATTTATTTTATGTTTTTGTAAAATGCATATTAAATAATACACTACCATTTAAATGTTTGGATTTCAGTAAATGTTTTACTTCATTTTGAAAGAAATTAACTTTTTTCTTAGCAAGGAAATCGATCAAAAGTCATGTACATTGTGTACACACACACACACACACATTTCGAATAAATGCATTTCTTTTGAGCTTCTCAGGATTCTTTCATTTCACAAATATATTAAGCAGCACAACTGTTTTCAATGTTGACAATAATAAGAAATATTCAAAATTGCATATTAGAAGTCTGCAGTAATGGCTGCTAAAAATTCAGCTTTGCCATTACAGGAATAAATTATATTTTAAAGTATAATAAAATAGATAATAGTTTTACTGTGATTTTGATCAAACAAATGCAAACTTGGAGAGCATAATGATGTTTTATTAACAAAGTTCGGGAGGAGCACGTTCAGATAATTAACCTAATTAGCACAAGAGGAGCACAATCAGTAATCAACCCAGTTAACAAGATAAGAGGTGTGTATATATACACAGCAGACTTACCTCTGTTCCTTGACAGTTTTCCAGCATCCCTCCGCCACCCCTTCTCCGCACTTACAACTATTCCTGTCCTAAACCTATGGGGGGTATTCAGGGTTCGGGCCAAAGTTCCGAGCTCGAAGCCCTCCCCTCGGACAGCACGCCAAATACGCATAAACTTTATTCTATTTATTATATGTAAGTGTGAACTAGTGAAAGAGACATTTTTGGAAAACATTAAAAAAAATCTTACCAACCTCAAACTTGTGAACAGTAGTTTATATGTATTTTCCAAAGTACAATATACCCATCAATATTATGCAATTAATTGGAAAAACAAAGCAGCATTCTGTATTTTCCTAAAAGTTCCAAAGTGTTCTTACTGCTTACATAACCTCATATATTTGGCAAACGAAACCATACTTCAACTCATCCTCTCAGCGACTGGAAAGTTTGCAATTCGATCAAAGGATTCATTGTCTGTGTACAATCAGTGCTGCCACACACAAAGCCTTGGCTGAACTCTAACCCCCAGCTCCGAGGGCTAAGGACGCATTGTGCAGGAATGAGGGCTTTGTCATTCCAGGCTGCATGTCTATTAATTGCTGGAATCTCATACATCGGTTCGTCCCCTGACCTCCACACTAGCTGAGCAAGCGAGTGTGCGCTGAGCATGAAAAGCATCTCCATTGGTCTTCACTATGTAGAGATGCTTTGGAATTCCTTATGGATTCTTTGCTTATAAACAATTCCCACATTGAGAGAGGTTGTTGGAGAACAGCCAGGGAATTCCTACAATGGGGATAATAAGGAAGCCTTGACAAAAAGAAGTTCTCATTCGGTATTCAATTGGCAACATGGTGTGCCGAGGAGCTCCCCTGCTCAAAACTCTTGATACCTTGGGAATGTTCGCAGAGTTTATTACAGTTCTCTTTGAGTGTATCTACAAAAATGCAACCTGATGCATTCGGTTTTTTAGGTTCCCTCAATTGTCTTAAAATGTGTCCTGAATAACACTGCTTTTTATCAGTTTGAATTTGTTTGTTCACTACATGCCAAGTGCTTCATTCAGCCAATAAATGAATCAAGGCAACTGTAGATTTCTTTGTTTTGCAGATAATAAACTGATTTATCATTTTGGGGACCATAAACATGGCGTTATAGTTTTATAAAACACTTAATAAGTGAAGTAAACTATGCTATCTTTGTTTTTGAAGTCACAGTCACTTTACAAAGCAAAGATATCTGGGATAGTTTTAGAATGTTATACATAGACCTCAACACTTGACACACAAACCGTAAAAATGGTGACAGTCAGCAAATGTAAAAAGATGAGCTCTTAACATCATAACACAACAAATAAATAACAATTTGACAAAACAACAAAACAATCCAGTAGCAGGTACAGCATAATGTATTCATGTAGCAGTGCTTGCTGGGATCTCTCAAACCCTTTTGAGCAATATAATTTAATTAGAAATTATTGGTTTAGACAGCTGTGTTTTACTGGTTAAGAAAGCATTTGGGGGAATTTAGTTCAACATGGGTTTTTATGTAGTTTCAATTCTTAGTATTTGTGACTCAAAAGATCCTGAGAACTGGAAAATATGTAGCTGCTTTTTTTTTAAAGTACTGTAAAGTACAGTGTTTGTGCTAAAATTGTGCTTGGTTTTTGTTTACTCTATCATATATTTTGATTTCATTGGTTCTTGTAGAATACAGAAGCCACAGAGACTGTTTGCAGAAGACTCTACGTTCTGTCATGTCACTAGACCTGTTGCTATTGAAAGCACCTTCTTTAATTTATTCAAACAATCTTGTGCCTTGATCAGCTCCTGAAATCACTCTTGATGTAAATTGCCTCTGTGATTGTCGTATTCAGCGAAACCTTCCAAAGCACAGCAAGCATACGGCTTGATGCTCCAGCTGTGGGAAAGAGCAATTTGAGAGATGACTCATCTGTGGAGAATCTTCAGTCTCAGTTCTGACAGCTCATTCTTCCTGTTAACTCTAATTTGACTGAAATGCAAATGGATGCTGCATACATACATGATTTTTGCCTGTTCAGTATGTTGTGCCTGGCATGTCGGTGTTAATTTGAGCATTAGTGTTGGTAGAATTAAGAGCGTACAACATCAGTGTTTCCCATTCATTAGCTAGTCTGTGGCGGCCCGCCACAGTCTAATCTGTCCCGCCACAGTTTCATAATAAACCGAAAATATATGTATACTCTTCATTATAACATTAAAGGTCTTTAACGTTGTGTTTCATGTCATTGCTTTCGTAAAGTGTCCGTCAAACGAACTAAGTGTAACCTGGCTAGGGCTGGGTATCGAGTTCGAAACTTTTTAGGCACCGACCGAATTGCCTCGATACCACCGAGTATCAAAAAACGTCTTGTCGTTCGGTACCAAATTTCGATACCTAAGGGGTTAATCTCATCAACGTCAGTGAGGCAATAAGCCTGCAGCACTAGGTGTGTTCGACTAGAAGCGGCGCGCCACAGATTGATCAGTGTTTAACATCCACGAGAGCGATTCGAAAGCGCACGGAGCAGTCTGCTCTCCACATCGCGCGTTTCGTTTACTACACACAGACTGAAGCGCGCTCGCGATGATTTCAGCGTCTGCCGTCTCACTAAATGAGGTCATAAACACATGAACAACACCTCCAGAACTGTTCTGAGAGTCACTCCATGAGCATTTTACCATTTGATTTGAGTTAAACTAGCGTCATATCATATACACACACAGAACTGTAAGTTATTCACGGCAACCCGTCAAAATAAAAGTCCGGTTTAACTTGGAAGACACGGCAGAAATATATTACTATTCAGCAGACAGTACATACTGCTACTACTAGGCTACTATTAAAATTATTATTTTTATATTTTTTTAGTAATGATCACACAACATTTCTTCCATGTTCTAATTTAAACCCCCTTTGTTTGCCAAAATAAATAAATAATCTTTGATTTTCAATAATTTAAAGATAAATTAAATTAATGTTTTATGCCTTCATTTGAAAACCAGATACAGAACACAGAATTTCTGAGGAAAAATAAAACATTTCATAAGGCTATTTTAAGAATAAATTTGAATAAACTAAGTTGTTTTTATGCATTCAAATAATTAGACATACTACACCAGAATTTAATAACAATAAAACATATGGTGAAAGAAAATAAAACACCCACTTATGAAAGTGGATAAAGATTTTCAATTTCTTGAAGTCTTTAACAACTTAGAATAAATGAATAGAAATGATGATTCTGTCTGAGCTATGCGTTTTAAAATGAACACGCACTAGTCTAGTGTAAACGTAGCCTAACAGATGTGTAAACTGAAAACTATTTGAACTTTATAAAAATTATTTGCACTGATTTATTGTTGGATATATTTTGTTCCTTTGTGCAGTGGCTCAGGAGATGAGGCTTTGAGCCTGTATAAATGTCAACAAGCTGAAAAAAATAGTTTTTTGAGATAATGTAATCTTGTTAAAACTGATTTCATAAAATTGGTATCGAAAAATTTATCGTTCAGGAACCGGTATCGAACTCAAGGTATCGGTATCTAAATTTTTTGAACGATACCCAGCCCTAAACATGGCTTTATCTCTTCATCAAGCCTGTTTGCGCTGCGTGTTTCAAAGCCAAGAGCGCACTCGCAGCTCGTGATCCGGTGTTTTCCGTGTCTCAGAGCGGCTCCGTTCACAGTGAAGTCTGTTTTTGAATGTGCTGTGAGTTTAGCGCGCGTCTGAGACCGCAACGGGCACTATTTACGCTTTTCCAAATCAGCATAATTTTCAACATATTAATGGGCAAATGTTGACAGTATTTTGCTAGATTTTAAATGAGATGCGTTTGTAAACCTCTTTTCACAGAAGCTGAAGTTTTCCGCCAAAATAAAAGCTCAACTGCAGTTTCAGCCAAAATAAAAGTTCATAGGTTTATCTCTTGCAAGCAAGGACTAAAATGAACAGACGCGAACAAAGAAAATATTGTACAGGCTAGAGGTCGACCGATAGTGGATTTTACCGATACCGATAGCTAGGTTGGACCACACTGGCCGATACCGATTAATCAACCGATAGTTTTTAAAATAGATACTGAATGAAAACTATTAGCTTTACTATTAAAAAAACAAACAGTAACAGTACTGAACTATACTTTATAAATGAATAAAAATTTAGTATTAATATTTATTACTATATTGATTATTAAAGTTATTTCATAGTTTACAAATGTTAAAAGAAGAAACTTTAAAATTTAAAAATGAAGCCTATTAGTAAATGTTGAAATGAAATGAACACACTCTAACAAGGAACAATACTTCTACAGCTTTCGTTAATGTTACAAATGGACTCTTATTAAGTATTACCATTTCATTTCAACAGTCATGCTTAAAGATGGCCATCTTGAAATACCTACAAAAGGCCATATTAAAATTACATGCACAGGTTATTGATATTGTATGTGCACTCTATTTGCTGCTATTTTAGAACACTGCATGATTATCTAATTAAAATATAAACAAATATGCAAGTGAGTGACACACTGTGCAAAAGCACAGCGCTGCGTCTTGGAGAAGTCACGGGTATCACACACACACACACACACACACACACACACCAGACGCGTCACGTTCAATTTAAGCAGCGGTCTAAAACTGTTTATTTAATCACCAAACGGACATAAGTTTGCTTCAAGAATGAATTATGTGTCATAAATGAGTTTGAAGTTCGGTGTTTAAATAACAGAGCAAACGGAAAGAGAAAGCGCGATCTGTATTACAGCTCTTTATGAAGCATACAGACTGTATTAGAGCCACGGAAAGACAAACGTTTTGCTGAAAAATGCACAATACATAATTTATAGCCTAGGGCGAAGTCATTATGTACATTAACAATGATTTGGGACAAATAGGCTATAATGTTATTTAATGGGAAACTATGTGAATGGCGCTTCCGCGGCAGGATTTTCTGTCGGCTGCATTTAAATGCGCGTTTGAAGTTTCCCGCTCTGTGCAGCGCGCAGTGTCACATGCCAAAACAAACAACATGTGCTGTCAGTGATTTCCGCCTCTAGAGGCCGCTCTCATACTGTATAATGATGGCAGACCATTCTCAACCACTCCAGCAACAGACGCAACACGAAAAAAAAAAAAAAAAGAAAAAAAAAAAAAAAAAAAAAAAAAACACCGAAAACTATCGGCATGGATTTTTGCCGATAACCGATTGTTCTGCAAATCAACTATCGGTGCCGATTAATCGGCAAAACCGATGAATCGGTCGACCTCTAGTACAGGCAGAGCAAGCTCACTGTTTATAGAATGAAAAATATAAATATTGCGGTGGGGGTTTATATGAATATATTTCTGAAGGGAACTGGCTTGAGAGAAGTTTCGACTGCATTTTTTCCCTCTTATCTCTGCTCTTTCATAAGCGCCACCTGCTGTCAGAGATTGAAATTCAGCCTGTCTGTTGCTTTTGTTTAATGCAGGTTTTAGCATAATTTCGCAAAGCTGAAGTCAGTCAATTCTGTTTTTGCTTCAAATGTTGACATGATACAATCAAATTTAAATAAAAAAAACACTGCTCATGCTACATCTACATGTAGCATCATTGTTTGTATTGTGATGTGATTAAAATGCAGTGGTTGGTTCTAATTTCAAATGGCATTTTTTTATTATTATTAAATAAGTTTAGTAGTTGTAGTAGCAGCAACTGCAAAAAAACAGTTTAATGGCAAGGAAAAAATATTTGTGGCTGGTAGATTTTCTCAAGTCACCAGAAAATGTTGTTTGTATCGTGATTAAAATGGCAGATTTGGCAAATAGTTAGATTTAGGCCCTGCTTGCACATAGAAATTAGGACAACAGTATTGTAATTTCCCTACTGTAGAATAAGGTCTAATAATATACCTGTGAAATATTAATTTTCATTTATTTTACAGTGTAATTGTTTTCCAATATATGGCTATTACTGGCATAGGAATAATAATATAACATTATTATTATTATTGTCATTATATTCTAATTTGTTTGGCTTCCAAATTCACCGGTGTGAGTGTAATTTAGACAGACACTATATCACAACTAAAAAGAGCATTGACCCCTTTAAACCTCAAGTGCAAGTCAATTCACCAGCTTTTTTTATTTAAGTTTACACACTGAACCTGTGTTGGAGATCTTAATTTTGAACTCTCAAAGTGCACCACATAGATGAATTTAACTTTAAAATGTACAACATTTTCTTATGGGGGCATGCCCCCGGACCCCTCTAGAGGGACCGAGGTCCACCCACCACAGTCTCACAAAATCCTGTGGGAAACACTGAACATGCTGGCTTTTGTCAGACTTGATTCAAGCAACAAGCAGTTAGCCAAAAAATTGTTCAAGTACTTTCCTGAAGGATATTCTTTCTGACTTCCCTATATGAGGATCGCCAATAAACGTCGAGACTGATGGCATTGGGAATAAATATTGAAATTTTGTTTCTCACCCTTTGGCAAATCGCTGGTCATTTCTGAAGGATTGCCAAGTAATTTGAACAGGGAGGCTTCAATTCAAACTGTATGTGCTGCTTTAGATAATCTCTTGCACCTTTAATTGGATTGGGATGTGAAGATTGGGTCAAACAAGGTCACGCTGTAAGTGTTAAGCTGTTTGACGAGTCATGAATGGGCTGATGACAGCTAACTTGAAGATTTAGCTTAGGGCTGAAATATATAAATGTTAAAATTGAAAACAGACTAGCTGCACTCAAGGCATTCTCATTAACCTGGGCTTAAGTGATGTGTATACACAATGTTTGTACTATTCTTTGAGCGGTGTTTTAACTTATTAGCCGGCCTAGACATTTGAGTTTATTGTATTTACTGTTGCACTGGTAATTGCTAACTTACTCAAAGCAGTCAGAGGTGTAACTTCTGTATTGTGCATGCATGTATGTATAAAGGATAATCATTTTACTGTAGCTTTTGTGTCAGTACTCATCATATTCCACAGAGCTGCTGTTATATGAAATCTTTTTAGAGTAGCACATCAAGTGAAATGGGCAAATACTTTAAATTAAAATGTGATACTTTAAGTTAGAGTGATGTGGTATAGAGCATTTGCTGTGATCTAGGATTTTTCCAAACCCTTGTAAATCTTGAGTGAAACCACGCCAGACAGAATTGGGACACACGGAGCAATTTAGGATTGGAAGACAACGAAGAACCTCCTAGACAACACTGATGTTATCTGCTATCTCTGTTAGCAGCTGCTTCATTAAAGGTGAAATGTTCTGCATGCTTTGCCGAATGGCCTTTTCCACACTTTATTCCTAGTTTAGTTTGAGTTCTGACTGCCAGAGGTGTTTTTGTCATATTCAGGATATTCTGGGTCACGTCTGACTTGAGCCCTTTTAAAACTGCAAGATCTATCGGTCTGACAGAGAAGATTGCTTTTGTTGGACAGAAATTTGTCATAAAGCCCTTTTTGTCCTTCATTGAATGTTGCCTTTTAAAAACACCCTCATTCCTTATAAATATTTCTTGGTTCACTCTGAAAACATTGTTTAAAGGTGCCATAGAATGGAAAACTGTCTTTACTTTGGCATAGTTGAATAATAAGAGTTCTGTACATGGAAATTACATACAGTGAGCCTCAAGCACCATTGTTTCTTTCTTCCTTTCATGTAAATCTCGTGAATAAAAAAGACCACTGAAAAATAGGCGAATCAGAACATAACACAGACTGTGACGTAACAGTCGGGATCACTAATAGTTACGCCCCCAAAATTTGCATATACCCGCCCATGTTCTAGGCCAGCCGCCAGCCGAACCATCAGAAGTTCTGCAGGTATTGTGAAGAAACAAGCAAAAATGGCAGATCATGGAAATAAATGTTATGTTCCAGGCTGTGCAGAGGATGTGAATTGCAGGGATGGGTTGGTGTCTGTATTCAGAAAGGCACGGAAAGCAAATAACGTGTTCTAATAAAATAACGTGAGCCACTAAAGGGACATGGTTAGCTTCTTGTTAGCTGTAGCCTGTTACAGTACATAAGATTTCACATACCACATAAACAGAGGAGAGATGACTGAGGATGATGGCGAATGATTTACAGATCCTGAGCACCACTGACAAGCGTCTGATCTTGTAAAATGTGTGGTAAGTACTGCCGCTCCATAGTATAAACAGAGTTCGTGCGATCGCGAAAGTGAAAGTAAAATGCGATCGTGCATTTGAAAGCAGTTTCAATGCCCCGCATATTAATAGTGGCTCCCTGATGCCTGCATTTTATTTACAGTATAATTACCCAATGATATAACTGTGCGAGAAAGTTTTGAAATATATATATATTTTCCCTGTTTCCTTCCTGTGAGCTATACTGAAATGAGCCGCACTGTGAAACAGCCAATCAGAGCAGAGCTCAGCATTATTATTCATGACCCTTCCAAATAAGCCAATAACAGACCGTTTCATTCTGGGGAGAAATCCTAGGGTTGTAAATGGACATGTAAAACTGTTTCTGGAGAATTTTTGCACTTACTTAAGCCACATACCTTCTATGTAGATATCAGAGAACAATTTAAAATATTGTATCAATGCATTCTATGGCACCTTTAACAAAATTAGTCTTGTACGTTCTTCGTTAGGTAAGTTGTGCATTTTCTTTCTAATCAAGCTGATTAGCCCTTGTCATTTTCCCCAAGACTGTTGGATTGAATTTCAAAATAAATGTCATAGAAGCAGAAACCATCGGCTTTCTGTTCCACACCAGTGAACTGCTTCCTGAGGGCATAGACCTGTGATACTATGGATTGAGACTCATAAATTAATCATTAAAGACTGAATGTATTAATTATTCATATTCAGGCAATAACAGCCATCAGTTAAATCTCATTGGTCCACTCTGGTTTAAAGTGTCAGGTATTCCACGGTAGAATTCTTCCTTTGACCTTTTTAAGCAGCTTTTTATATTGAAACCATATATAGTATATTTGTGATTGACATGAATGTTGTTCCAGGATAACTTGTTCTGGACAAATTTGAAGGTTGCATGCATGTAACATAACCTAGAATACACTGCGCTGAGCTTAACTCATCAAAGATGGTGGACGAGGTGAAAAATGCAGTATTTGTATGCTTATAGAGTAATGTGTCTTTAGCTTAGCAGCATGCTAACTTCTAACTCTACTGCCTATGTAAAGAGTTCCAATTTTGTCGCTAAGTTCGGAGGCTGCTAGTGTAGGCAGCAGACAGCAAGGGTTTGGAACACAGCCATCCTCTGCTATATTATGAAAGCAAGACCAATTTACTGTCTTAATTAGGGCTGTGACGGTCACCGTGACAACTGCGTCACCGCGGTTGTCTATTGCCACCGGCGGTAGTGCACGTGACATCACACACTTTATAACAAGCATAATACAAAGTTTTGTATACAAGTGTAATATAGTAACAGTTGCAAATTGTTTTATTTAGACTATAAATCTATGCTAATTCACAAATTACCTCAAACGCCATACACGGCGTTTCCTTTAGATTGGCAGGTTTGAGCGCAGGAAAATACAGTTTATTCTGCATTCAGCAAATGTATTTCGTGATGAGCGATGGACCTTGTTGGGAAACCAAATACTACATCGCCGATCTGGAATCATTTCCATTCATGTCACCCATCCGCGTTTGTACAAGTGTCTTCAAGTTCACGTGATCGCAAACGCCCGGCTGGTCAGGTTTGTGTTGGTGAGGCTTTCTCAAAACTGGCCAAATACAAACGAGACAGTTGCAAATGGAAGATGCCAACAAGAAATGTGGCAACATACGCCGCGATTCCTATTCCACAGAGAGCGCGTGCAGACGAGGAGTTGCTTGGTGGCGGAACAGTGAACCGTGTATAAACCGGATGCTGCGTCGCAACACAACAGGTTGAGTCTGTCTACAGGACATTTTAACTTTGTGTCAGTATGTCATAAATAGGACGAGGCAGTTTACTGTGAGGGATTTGTCGTGTTGTATCGCGCCGCATCTAGTGTAGACAGCATCACTGATTATAATGAGTTCTCGCCACGCCGCTCGCGTGAGGTGTATTTAACTTTCCTATTTAAGGCTACTTTCCTATTTAACTGTATTATTTCTTTGATATTTATTTTAGTGTTTTGCAGGCTGAGTTTTCACTGACGGAAGTGCTAAAATAAACACGCACGTTTGTTAATAGATGATTGAGCCTCATTTATTTATTTTTGCGTTTCAGAATTATATATATATATATATAAATATACATCCAAATATACACGCGCCACCGGCGGTTGTTGGGTTATTACCACCGCGGTGGTAAAAATCTGCCACCGTCACAGCCCTAGTCTTAATACAGATTTGTTTTTTGCTGTTTGCAGTCTCTTTTCTTTGCTCTTGAAGTACACTTGAGTAAAGTTTACTTTCCTTCTGGAGTGCATCCTAATGCCACAGGCTGCCCTATGTTCTTTGATCAGCTGCTGGCACTTGACACTGGCACTTAGTGACCGTGGCTGTTGCCAGCCAGCTGCCCGGGGTGAGTGAGGAGCATCAGACTGATTTAATTCTGTTCCTGATAGATGCAGGACCTCCAGACATTTCTCAAGAGCTTTATTGATAGGGTTTGCAGTGTCATCTTTTTTTTTTCTTTTTCTTGTCCCACGCCTTTCTCAAACCTCACTTGAATGCTCACCCACACCAAGTTGTGTTTATCTTTTGTGAAACTGCAAAGGCAGTGAAATGTGTTTCCCATATTTTGATGTACATTGGAGATAGAAAGCTGTTTGTTTGTTCAACAGTAGGCCTATCTCAAGGCCATCTCGTGGTGTTTTTCTTGCTCGCTGAGGAGGTCAGGGAAAAGTCTCTTGTAGGCTAAGTGTTGTGAGACTTCTGCCGAGTGATGCTCTGATCTCTATCATGCTGCACGGTCAACCTGGAAACACATTTTAGCTCTGCTTTACTGACTTGCTGTTGCAAGCATATCTTTGTCGCCTTTCTTATTATGGGCTTTTTATCTATAGAGATTTTGACAAACCATCTGCAAAGCAAAGTTATTTTTTGAGGTATAGATGCTGGTATTTGTCAGCTCTCAGATGCAGCGCTGAATTAATGAGCAATGACCTGTCCTTGGACATGACTCGCACCTGGACTCTGCGGGCATGTCAGTTTGATCTGCATAGCTCTGGATACAAATAATAACCTGGGACTTAAACCAACACTGCAAAGAGAAGACTTCCTGTACATTTCTGTCAAGAACTGGCTCATCAGACATTTATAATCAACAGCTTTTATAGAGATACTGTCTGCTGTAAATTTAATGTCAGATTATTCCCGCTTTATCTGCCGAATGTTTGAACTGTATCTCTAAGGCAGTTCTTTCTTTTCTTTTTCAAGAAATCTCTGCCAACTAAAGGTCAAGCAAAGACTTAAAGACTCAAACAGGGGAATAAATGTTGTTGGTCAAAAGAGAATGGAAAGCACTGGTATTTTGTCAGGAACATTGACTTTGTGACTCGTGGAACAAGCCAGTGAAATGAGCCAGCTTGTTCATTCTCGCAGATGATTTGAAACCTACTATCTTTTCCAGCTTCTGGAGATAAATGTGTAGTATTTCAGAGTGATTACACCGGATCTGTATTGCTTGTTTCTGGATCCCATGGAGCCTTTTCACAACAGCGATTTTGGCTTGTGGCTTTATTTATTGATGCTAGATGAGAATCTGCTTTTGGAAGTGTTTGCTTGCAACAGCAAACAAAGCAGGACCTTGTGTAATTATAAAGATGGAATATTAATAACATAAATCTTTGTGCAACAAATTAAATTTTATTCAGGAATCAACATACTCAAATGATGGGGGAAGGGAAGTCCTAATCAGCGAGTTGGAATGGTTTAGCTTTTCATATTGCATAATGACAGCACAGGCTGATAATTTCAGAGTTGGTTTCAGATAAAATTGTTTCTGTTTTCAAAGACTGGCAGTACATACTGAGTCATAGTAATAACTTGAAAAGACAAAAATAAAAAAAGAGCCAAATTCCATTACAACATGTGGAGCAGGATTTTGGACCAATAAGATGCATGGTGGGCGGGGCTAACTATAGCAACATTGTAGAAATAGATAAGTCTTTGAAATGTCCTGTTGCTTTTTATGGTTGGGACAAAAAAAATCTGATTTATATAGTAGAGATTGTTGCTTGTTGCTTTGTCTCATCACTCCTGGTTAGGACTTTTTTTTTTTTTTTTTTTTTTCTTCATATATTCCACTCTTTCAATGTTAGGAGCCCAGTGCCAGTTATAGCGAATTATCAGTGGTTCAGACTTCCCTGAGTAGGACGTCCTGCTGTCAACTTTCAAAACAGTGCTTTGAACAAGGAATGTGATGTTTGCAAGGACTCCAGGGTCGACTGTGCTCAGGTTCTAGTGTGCATAATAGCCAGTTCTGTTGTAAGAAAACGACCTGTGCTGTCACCAGCCTGCGTTTCCCTTTTATCTTAGATTCATCCTCTGATATCAGTGCGATATCTTGTGCTGTCTTACTGAGGCACAGACTTTCCTCAGCCATGTGTCAAACAACCTGTCAATCAAACAGTCACATTGTGCTTTTGTTAAGCAGCGAATCTTCTTTTGGGAAAAGATTTACTGGCTTGCTCGTATTGTAGAGCGAAATGTGCTAATAAATACAGTTTTGTCATTTTAAACTTGAAATAGTGAAATTTTATATATATTGTTTGTACTATATAAATAGTTACACTTATTTAGGCAGTAGTTAGGAATCAAACACACAAAAAATTTTAATATGATCATTCATTAATGAATATCAAATACATATATTTACAAGATTAAGCAATTGCGTTATCATTGCAATAAGATTCTTCATGATCATTAATGCTGAAACATTGATCTATGAGAAGACTCTTTTCATTTGCTGAAGATGCTTTAACTGCTCTTCATACTGGCATGTAAAATAGGCCTCTCTTAGAACTACCAACTTCACTATAATCATACTTAATCATACTCATGCCAAGATGTTGTAAGCTGTAAGTTCACTCTTTGACGAGTGTCAAGTGGAGTTCATGTTTGTTGTATCTTCAGCCGGGTTCTCTTTCCAGTTGGAATGGCTGAATGTTATTTGCAAACTCATGGCTGTGCTTCATGCCCATTGGCTGGTTGGTAGAGGATGAATTTAGATATTATGGGCAGGTTGTAATGTTTCTGCCCTCGAGACTCCAGAAGGGAAGATCAGATTTCTCCTCATGGGTGCAGGGGTATTGATTTAGTGTCAAATGGCAGGGCAACTGGAATGGTTGGATGCAGGATCTTCAAGGTCCCTTTATCTAATGTGAGTCTCGGAGTCAGACAGAAGGACACGGGGATCTTGCTTAAGGTTATGGATGAGCCAAATTAGTTACTGAACATAGATTTGTTTTGTCTGAAAGAACTTATCAAGAAAGTTTTATCATATTTTGGCATTCCTGGTATGCTTTTGTCAAGCATTAAACAAAATTAATCATGTTGATAAACTAATATCTGGTAATGCAACCAATGCATATGTATGAGCTTAAAAAATCTGTTTTATTCAACCGTGATCCTCTAAAACAGTTTCCCCCCCCACCACATGCTTTATTGTGTGTATTTGTATAACATTTTTGTTTGTACATGCTCTAGGCTCAGACATTCGCCCATTTGAAACCCAGACTGTCTCTCTGTGGCTTGTCATTGAGATGTGCTGCAGTCCTCGGAGCGGTGGCCTATTTCCTCCACTGCTCCGTTATGAATTACTCTGTGAATGCATGCTACTCACTGAATTAGGGTCAGGGCTTTTTAGAAAGAGAGATCAAACAGGTCTGTCTGATGAGAGAGATGGTGCAAACACTGAGAGAAAATCCTGTCATTGTGCAGCTGAAATCAGAATATGGAAGCTTCTGGACAAGTGCAGGAACCATGCAGCTCTCCAATCCATTTTCATTTTAGTAGTATTTTCCATTGTATGCCATCCCATGCTTTCTGTAGACTTCTAGTCTTTTGAAGAAAAAGTGAATGTTTATTAGTCGAGACTGCATATTTAATTGTACATGCTCAGTCCCTGTTTTTACATTTAGATTATTTTGCTGTCATCTAAAGAACACTAAAAGCTAATCTGTTAAAACAATTGTTAAATGTAATTTTAGCAAATCTTAAAATTTAACTTTTTCATACTGTACATTATAATGTTGTGATGCCCACATAGCATTTAACATGATTGATTTTAGTGTTACATTTTTAAGATATTTTAATGTAGAATTTTAATATTTACAATAATATTTAAAGACTTGCTTTGAGAAAATTTAGCTTGAATTAACTATTGGGTAAACTTAATTGGCTTAAGGTTTGTTTTTCTTACCTTATTAATTTTGATGAACTGTATTGGTAAGAGGAGTAAGAAAAATAACAAAGATATAGGCTATTTTCTTTATTTTTTGGCAGTGAAACATGATATTGCAGTAGATTAGAGTTCTTTAACAGGTAACCCACACTACAAAGAGCTGTTTCTTATTTGACATTCTGTTTCAGTAGCTTCATCCTGCTTCTCATTGATTTGAGACAAGCCTGTGGTCTCTGTTACAGACTGGTTAGTCAAGTGGTGCCATATTTCACTCCTCTGATGTCGGGCCACTAATTTTTATCCCCTCTATACATGCAGCGCTCTTCAAAAGTCTGCTTTTCTATTTTTACTGGGTCCTAATTAGGCTATTCAAGTAGTCTGAAGAATCGTCTCCTACATGTGCACCCTGAGGTACTGACTGGTGTTGTTCTCAATTAAATCCAGAGATGTAGGAGCTACATTTTATAAGCTGCTCGTATACCTGAAAAGGAGTATTGACCTTTGTTTTTAATTGTACTGAAAAGTAATCTTAAAAGCTGAACTTACTAACTTCACACCGTTGTGGATCTTTGTGCACTCTATATCAGAGAGACTGAGTAGTTGTAGTTAATTGAAAAGATGATGTGTAGCAAATGAGAATTCGAGGATCAACTTTGCTATTCAAAGCCATTAAACACTGTCATCCCTGGACATCATTGCAAAAGGGAAAGTGCTGTGGTTTGCAAGATCCTTAACAATGTTAAAGGATGTGAGAATACCTTTGCTTTAACATTTCAGTTCACTTTCTTTTAGTATGCAAATTTTTGTCAGTTACAGCGCCAACTTGCACTTTGCATAACCGAGCAGAAACAAACAAATGAGTTGCCTACATTTCATGTAACAGTATATTGCTTTGTAGTTTGTGAAATTTCATTTAAAACTTTATTTGGAACCAGCATGCATAAGAATGGTCATTCGGGAAATATTACTTCACATTTTTCCCTTCCTGGAGGAAAAAGTATGTATTTGCTTGCTCATTATTAGGTTTATTTTAAATATAGCCATAGCTTGAATTTCTGTCGAAGCGAAAACGAGGTTAGCCACAATTTGATGAAGCAATTAAGCATAATGATGCATTCATGCATGCAGACATAACCTATTCTTCCTACACACTGAGGGATAATTAATGTCAGCGACACAGGGCATGGATCTGATTGTGCATTTGAAACCAACTAGTGCCTTCATTCCAGCACTGCATCTAAATGACAAAGACATGATGGAGGTTTTCACTTCCCAAAATCAACCTTGCTGCAGATGACTCCGAGCCAGAGCAGGATTTTGTGTTTTGGCCTTGTAAGGAGACATACTTTCAGCAACAGGCTTTTGGTTCACTTCTCTGTGTAATGAGGCAGTGTATCATTCTGTCTTTTTGAGCAAAGATGCCGGTGAAATAAAAGTGAGGCCCTGATGAAACACAGTCTCTGTTTCATGAATATTAATGTCGTATGCTGGTGGTTGACGGCCTAGATTTCTCTCTGTCTCTCTTTTTGGGGCTGGAATGGAGAGAAAATTCTTTGCATCTAGTATGAGAGAGGGATGCTTATCAGGCCTGTGAATCTCTGCTGGAAGAGCTTAGGTGAGGTGCTGTTCCTGTTTAGCGCCGGGATGGCACTGACAGGATTATCATGCCATGTTATTTCTGCCTCATTAATCAAAGTAAGAGGCATGACGATGAGATCGAGACAGTTCACAAAGACTTTAATCTATGCGGGGACCTCACACAGTTTGTGTTCACCGTTGGCCAGCGGGTCTTTTGATTGACCACTATGTTCACACCATAGACTGTATAAAAACTTTGGCGTAGTATCTGTGACATCACCCGTAGGTTTCTGAAGTGCATTTTTGAAACCCAAAGTGGGCAGAGCCGGCCGTCACCATCTTGGATCGTCTAGGACAGTGGTTCTCAACCCGCGGGCCGCATGCGGCCCGTCACGAATCCAAATGCGGCCCACCATGCTGAATGTTACAGTCTGAACACAATTAAAAAATAACTTTCAGTTTTACAATTAATTTTAGGTTTTACATTAATTTTAAAATGTACTAAAGAAATATAAGCTATAATGTTTTTGTGTAAAATAATTTTGTTTTTCATATTATTTTCAGACATGAGCAGACCTATGTAGCCTACTCATGTAATTAATGTTACACATTTAACGAACACTTACAAGCGCGTACTTTGGAAGAATTCAATTCAAATAGTCATCAGCAGCCATTAGTTCTGTAAAATTGAGCATCAGAATGGACAAATTTGTTAAGGGAGAAAACGAAATGTGGAAAATGCCAGCGAAGGAACGCATTCAAGCAAGATCGTCGCAGCATCAGCAGTGAAGAGAGTGCTGGACTTTCGGTTTGCCCCGCGCCACTCACTTGAAGATGTTCAGGTAAAAAGAAACACCCATAGGCTACTACGCAGCAATCATCCTTAATTACAGAAATGTGGCAAAACATCTCTGGAGAGAACCTCAGATTATTACATTTGAAAATGCTTTCCATATTTGGATCAACATAGGCTACATTTGCGAACGCACACTTTCTGCAATGTCACACGTCATGTCACGCTTCCGTGCGCGTCTTACAGACTGCTACAATCGCAACTTTATTGTGCTGTTACTCCTTTCAAGCAGAATTTCACAAAATTGGTCAGCTCCCGACAGCATCAGGTGTTTTATTAATGGCGAGTAGAATTATTTATTTATTTCAATAAATGTAATCGTTTAGATATCATAATATTTAGGCTATAAATAATACTATAAATCTGGTTGGTTTGAATTGATGACGTAATATGCAGTGTTGGGCTAGTTACTCAAAGAATGTAATATATTACTCATTACTAGTTACTCCTTTCAAAAGTAATATTGTTACTTTACTTATTACTTTCTGGCAACAGTAATTAGTTACACTATTAGTTACATTACTTTTTCTTCACGCCCCACAGAAGTTGTAACTGTGTATCTTCCACATAAAATTCTTCTAGAATGTTACTAATAACATATTTCTGCCTCATCATTTGACCAAAATCCACATTGGATCACAATCAGAAGTTATTACAAACACTCAATGATTGATCGTGACATTCAAGTAGAAGTGTTGTATTAATCTCATTAACTGTCATGTGTAGCTTGAAGTAATTTTTCCGTTACCCATATATACAATTATATTTCATTATGTATTTTATCAAATCACATAAGTTTGTAAGAAACTGTTTAATTTTCCAAAAAGATTTTTAATTAAAGTAATATAATGTACATGTTGATCAGAGGGATGTGGGTGGGATGTAATGCCAGAGTAAAGTAAAGCCACAACTTACACAACAGTGTTCAGATCATATTTTTTCCTGACAAAATCAATATAATGCAATATTTCTATCTGCTGAATGCAAGCTTTTCCATATTCCAAGCTTGCCTGCTGCACTGGAGACATCACATGCATGTGCGAATCGTGAAAATTATGAAAATAAATCTAGGAATTATTTGATTGTTGGATTTTAAATCAGCGGGGTCGAGGCATCAAAAGTAACTAAGCTGTTTTAACTGTAATATTATTACTGAAATCTTATTAGTAATTAGTTACACTACTAGTTACTGCAAAAAGTAATATTATTACAGTAACTAAATTACTAGTAATTAGTTACTGCCCAACACTGGTAATATGTAAATGACATGCGTGCGGCCCGTGAGACTTGCACTTGGACCATAGTGCGGCCCGGTGGAAAAAAAGGTTGAGAACCACTGGTCTAGGATCATTGAAAATGGGCAGAGAGGCGGGACATGGGTGGAGCTAAGGAGACTTTTAACGGAATCCATGCCCACCTAGCTCGACAAACCGGCAATCCACCTGTCACTCAAGTGGCCACGCCTTAATTATCCAGAACTTTAAGGTTTAATATAATTTAAACGGATGAGTAATAAAAAAAAAAAATCACAGTTGTCATGAAGGGCAAAATTAGCTATATAGACAAAATCCACTTTTTGAACCAGGCTGTAAAGTTAAACATGGGTAATTTAGATGCAGTTCAACGGAGCACTGTTGCGTTATGGACGTCCCGATTTCAAATCCTGGCTCGAGGATCTTCCCAAACCTGCCCCCCTCTCTCTCTCCGACTTCGTTTCCTGTCACTTCTACACTGTCCTATACTAATAAAATGAAAAAAGGAAAAAAAAAAAAGCCAAAAATATATATGTATATAGTAGAGCTGCACGATTAATCGTTAAAAGATCGCGATCTCGATTCAAATACCCACACGATCTATTTTCTGAATGACAACGATTCGCCCGTGTCTATTAAAACTTTGAAAAAATCATACCGGAACATTCAAATCTGCATTCGCGCTGCTGCTGATCCAGAGAGCAGACAGTTAACATGTTTAGGTAAGAAAAAGCTTCACAAACAGTCTTTTCAACTACACAGTATTATTTCTGTCTTACAGTCATTCATAGAAATACTGGGATAAAAGTTTATAGTTCGGCTACAAACATTGATGTCTATGGTAGCGATCAAAATAGAGCCACTCATCTTTTGAAAGCAACTGGCGCTTCAAATAACGTTTGTGTCGATTGCATCATTTCGCCACTAGGTGGCGACAAGTGACTGTTAAAAAATGTATTTGTTATTGAATCATTCATTCGAGATTCGTTCAAAAACACTGATTCATCCATTAATGAAACAAGTGAGGTATGAGTGAGTCATTGAATCATTAATACAAACCAATTTTTCATCATTTTAATTCTAAAAGTTGGTGTATTAAATACACTATATTTTAAATACATATACCCCGGGTTTCACAGACAAGGCTTAAGCCTAGTCCTAGACAAAAATGTAAATCTGAGCTGTTTCAACTGAAAGAAACTCGCATTGACTGATCTTAAAATATATCAGTGCCTTTGTTTTGTCTCAAGATGCACACCAGTAATGTTTTTTTCTAAGCATGTTTATAAAAATTGCTTAAATGTCTTAATTGAACTATGATCTAATCCTGGCTTAATCTAAGCCCCGTCTGTGAAACCTGGCCATACTGTATTATATATTAAAATGTTTAATAATTCATTTAAATTAAACACTTTTAAATAGACTGCAGCAATTAATATTTTGTCACACATTATTTTGTTTAGTTCAGAATCATGGGAGAATCGTGATCTCTATTTGAGAAAAAAAATCGTGATTCTCAATTTATCCAGAATCGTGCAGCTCTAGTATATAGGGGTTCTATGGGGGACTCCCTTTGGAAATCTGTCTCTAGCGGTCAGTCGATGAATTGCAGTTTAAGTCACTTCCGTGTTGGTTTCAAGAAAGACGGGAATGTTGCCGCTTGGTTCACACTAAATATGATACTGCTGACAGTTACAGCCAATCAAAAGATATTTGATGTTATGTGGAGCAGGATTTTGGATGAATGAGATTTCAGGGGGATATGCAGCGCAACACCAGAAACAAAACCAATCTGAGACATGTACAGCCACTCAGGTGCAATTAGGATTCATCTAAGCTTTGATAAACAGGACACTCAATGCTAACTGGCCACATTTGTTAAGTGGCCAATAGACGGACAATAACCACAAGGAGTCTTCATTATCAGTTATTGCATTGAGTTAGTCCTCCGAAGGCCATTGTAATACGCTTGCTCTCTATCTAGTTGATAAACAGTCTAACTGGTGTCATTTATCTCTCTCTGTAGTACTCGAGGTTCCTGAGTTTCGGCCTTCAAGCCTTGGAGTCTGAAGTGTGAAACTGCATCAGACTGGCAGAATTTTCTCATTTAACTTCTGTAGAGTTTATTTAGCTCTCAACCTGGCTCCAGAAAGTAGTGATGAACTACATTAGTGAAATCACTAAACCGTTCCACAGAAGCACTGCAGAGGCCATAAAGAAAATTAGCCTCAGTGCCCAGCTCAGTCCGAGTCATTTCACATTCTCATTTATTTCTCTCTGTTTTTTAATGCTTCTCCCCTGTTGTTTTGAATCTCGTATTATTTTTTGCGAGCATGTAGCTGTGCCATTTAATAGTCCACTGCATTGATCAGTTTGAATCAACAACGTCATTTTGCAAGACATTCAGTGTCATTCTTGTGTAGAATTTATTTGTTTTAATCCATGCCAAAACTGTAAAAAATGCTTCCTATTCACCCTATTTTGGCATTTAAATCTATGGTTACTATGGTGTACTACCATTTGGGGTCAATAATATAATATATTATAATATAGAGCTGGGCGATATTATATTAGCCGGATGAAACAACGCTGACAAACAGGAAACAGAAACACTGTTCACAATGATACAGTCAGAATGCTTTTCAATCTTCAAATCGCCATCATTCACCATGGATTTGTGTATTTATACTAAATGTATTTCGACTATTATTTTTTATACAGATACCTAGAAACCATATAATTTTTTTTTACCATGATATTGAGGTGCTATATGAGTGGTTTTAACTGTGGTTACATGTAGGCTATGCTACCAATGGAAGACCAATGGTTAATTTTAATAAAACTCAAACAGTCAGAATGATTACATTTCAACATATAAAAGTGAGGTTGTTACAAATTTTACAGATGTTACTGTTTTTGATAATGAACAGAAATTTGCATCTTAACTCAAGCTACTACTCCTGTTGACTCGAATTTAATATAAAAAGATATTAAATTGTAATTTAAATTGTAATTACTCTAGAATTTTATATTGAAATATTATCTTAGTTTCTATTTGTATATCACTGATACAGATAACAGCACTGTACAGTGTTAGTTTCACATGCATGAAACCATTGCAGAATATGTTTTCCCAGCTTTGTAGTCTTAGGCCTGATAGTGACCTGTAGCCCACGCAGGGGCCGCGTTGTGGGACAGTGGGCTGCTCTCCCCACAACCCCACTCTGTTGGATTTATACAGCAGATCTGCTGAAGCCGTAGGTTTCCGGCCCACATTGTTTGGAGTGGAGAGACTTTTCTGTGAGCCCACTGAGCCACAGTTTTTTTTTTTTTTGTTTGCTGGCTCAAGAGTCTCCCTGCACAGCAGTCTCTGCCTGTTCCCATTCATTCAGACTGCTGCCCACTTTCCATGTAAGCCAGCAATGTAAGCAGAGCCTGGGCTATTCATCAGCACTGACCTTTTCTCCCAAGATTCGGCCCGATTGATTACTGATGTCTGATGCGGGGCGACATACCCATTCAGCCATAACGTATGTTTTGAAATAGTTAAATAACACAGCACTGTCTAAACGCAACTCAAACAACCTCATCCTGCTTTAAGGAGAACGTCCATGGAAAATAATAATGTGGCTGGGATTTTTCATTAGTCATTTGGACTTGTGTTGCTTTATATTTAGGGGGTGGGGAGAGGGATAATTTCCAAATATAGTACGTTCAAGTTGGTTAACGGTACAAACTGTCCCTTTGTTTTCTCAGTCTAATTAAGCATGAACCGCCATCTAATAGCGATACCCTCGGGACAGGCAGCAAAGCGCTTCAAAGCATGCTAATTATTCTCACACAGGTATTAGGTCTAAAATTTCCGGGCTAAAGTGACAGTAGCATGATAAATACCCTTGTAGATTGTAACACGCTGACAGGTCTTACCTTGATGATGCTGTTTACCTAACTCTCACTTTTTTACTCGGGTGACTGCACACATTTTCTCTTTGCGAAGGTGGTTTGGCAGGTCGCAGTATTGAGTCTGGCAGGGCTTTTAGAAGTTCCCCGAACTCTAAATGAAAGGGGAAGGACATGCTGAGTCACCCCTCACCGAAAGTGATATTATAGCACTATTTCCAAAATGCATCACTCTGTATCTGCCACATGATAAATTGTTCACATTTCCTCAAGTTTTGGGCTTGAAAATATGCCTTTTTGGTGTTGGCTGAGTGGATGTTTTTCTCAGTGGTCATGGTGCAGTGGTTGGAGATGGGAAGTCTGAACTGATGTATTCATCTTAATTGTACTCTTATCTGACCTATAGCGCTGTCATTTTTCACAGGGTCAGCAATGCTCAAAATAACTTAGACGCCCAGGTAATATGGATTTTTATTTATTTATTTTTCTTATTGTCTCGTTCTCAGATGTAAGATCTGACTATGAAAATCCTGTGTAAATCCGTTCAAAGCTGCAGTATTCCTGGCATATAATTCAGTGAGGCAGGGCTTCATCAGAGCTCTGGCAGTGTTTCTCATGGACTCATCGTCTAGATGCTGTTTACTCTTATCTCTGGTCTTTTCATTGGCTTTATAGAGCTGCTCTTCTCTTCGACACAACCTCTGGTAATTACCTATTTGCTAAGTACAAGTTTGCTCATCAGCATCTCCTTTGTCTATGTAAAAAGTCAAAGCAAGTGCTCATATCTTGAGATATAGAGATGCTGCAGGGCTGCACTGCAAAAACAGTTATCTTTATTATTTCTGGAGAAAACATGTAAACATGCTTAAAAGAGACAATTATCGGCAATTTAAAAAATAAATAAAGACTTGCTTTTAAAGAGTGCGAATTAAGTACATTTTTTCCCCAATATATTTTATTATTGTTTTAAGCATAAATCTGACTAAATGTAGTGAGGTTTATGCTGCAAAACAAGACAAATTCTCTGGAAAAAACTTAAGTAAACTGTTTTAAAGATGGTTAGATTTTTTTCATTAAATATCAATGTATTTATTTTTGTGGAAAAGGATATATTACTGAATAAGTAAAATATTTTTTGCAGTGCACCCAGACCTCACTCTGTGCTTACAAAGATTTATCAAACAGTTCACAGATTTCACAGATGTTCACCTTGGAGAGTGCATCGTTGATTTATTTGTTTGCCACATCTTAACTATCTCAGGCTGTTGTTTAATGATCAAATCCCTACAATCTCCCCATGATTTAATGTTTTTTTTTTTTAATGCTTATACATTATTTTCTCTCAGAAGCAATGCATACTATTGCCAACGGCAGGCAATACGAAGATATGAATCTTGTATTATTGAGATGTTGTCTGACAGCTGTGAGAAATGGAGGAGAAACATTATTCCTAGTTTTAAACGGCTGTGCATCCCTTTTGGATATTTTAATAGATTCTCTGACCATCCTCGTGTTACAATTGTTGAGGTAATGCTCTGCAGAGGCAGGGCCTTGCCCTCTGATGTAATGCCATGTAAACAAATCCCCATCTTTTTCACATTAGTGCAGGCCACCACATCTTACACCAGACAGATTGTCTGCCTGTCAATGAGATCATGTTTCATCCAGATCTTCACAAAGCTGATGCTCCATTATGGGGGTCTGGAACAGTGGGTTTAAAATGTATTTGTTCTCCTTTTGCTGTTGCAAAGCCTGTAAGATTTAAATCTTCCCTGGCAGCTAGCCTGAAAATGAAGTGGTGCAGATTAATTAATTTGCAAGTACAATTTTCAACATGAAATCAAAACAACAAAAACTATAGCCTCTCATGGCCTTGACCTATTCCAAGAACAAAATGTTAACAAAATATGAATGAATGGTTGAGTAAACAGTTTTGTGATAACTGATCAGAGAGCCGTTCATTTGTCAATGACAAGCTTTAGCCAAGTGTTGAAATGTTTCCCGGTTTCTCACATATTAGATTACTGTAAAGTAATTTGAGTCTCATGAAACACTGAATTTTCGTGATGCAATGTAAATGTCAGGAGTTTTTCACCATTGCTGAATGGTGGGAGGCAGAGAGAAGATCTTTCGCTGAGCTCACAAACACTCTGAATGGAACCTGCCCAACACACTGCTGCTGTACAACAGACATCAGCTCTGTTCATAAACCCAGTGAGCTGCCAGCATAGGATCAATACAGACAGTAGGCACATAGAAAATGCCTAATTTTGGCCACAGTCTAAGGCAGCATTGCATGTTTCCTTCACAGACTTTCCAATTCCAAAATGCATTGCAATGAGTTCAGTAGGAGGAAAAAATGCCCAAGAAGGCAGAGAGAAAGTCATCCAAGTCATTTTATGTGCTTTTGTCATTTAGTGTCATTAAATGCATTTGCAATGTTTACGTTAATCTTAATCCTCTAACATGTTTAACACAAAACAAGACTCACTGGAGCAGATGCTAATGGTTTGTATGCTTAATAATACAGTTGTGTTCATGCGGCGTTTTGTTTTTTTAGGAGTGTGGCAACCGTATTCTTTAACCAAACTAACACATGCACAAATGCACATTTTCAGGACACGCATTCTCGACAAACCCGCTGCCCGTGATGAATTACAGAACCGCATTGGAAAACACGTCATATAATGTGAGAGCCACACTGAACTTTATATTCATGAAGAGTTTAATGTGTTAACAGAGACGGAGAAGTGATTTGCTTGCATTCAAAGATTCTTCAAGAGCTACCGTGGGTACGAGCCTCAACCGAACCGTCTATACTTATATAGACTTATACAAAGCATTTCGCAAGTCGCTGTAGGTTCTTTAAAATATATGATGGATAAACTCGCTTAACCTACTGTCAGTTCTGCTAAAATTATTTAATGAGTATTTTATGAGAAAATGTTTAAATAAAACATTGAGAGATTAATGGCAGAAGTTATGGTTATTTATTGGTACACTGAAAAAAATTTGGAGTAGGATTTACTTGAAAAAAGTTAGGAAACTTTTTTCACTTGGAAAATGTGAGTAATTTCAATAGAATTCCCAAGTAAAAACTAAACACAAGGAACTGTAGCTTTAATTAGAAAATCTCAATTAAAGTTTACTTGGAATTTCCCAGTAAATTGTATTGACTGTTTGTTTATATATTTTACTGCAAAATAATCCTAGTTATCTTATTTAAAATTACCAAAGAAAATAAGTAAATTTAACATTGCCAGTTAGAGTTTGATGAATACGTAATTATTTTAAGTTAAATCGGCAATTTTCAAGTACATTTCACTTAGTCACGGTTTATAAACTTTACTCACACAACATAGCACTAAATATAACCATGCTATTAAAGCATGTGGTTCACTTACACACTATAAATAAACAAGTAGACAGCTTGTTATCCTTTCTAAGATAATATGTCCACTCAATAGAATTATTACCCTAATGAACTCAGAGACATCAATACTTGGTACACCATACACAATGATGGTAACCATCAGTGGTTATTGTTTGAGTATGAATGGGTCATTTTGAGTAGAAAATGAACTCCATATGTCACAAAATAGTAAGTTACTAAACCTAACCTCAAAAGCTACCATAAAACAGTGTAAATACAACTCAAAAACAGTGAAAAGTGTAACCTTTTTAATTATTCATGCCCCAGTGCATGATGGGAAAAACGGTATCATAACTTTGATATTTACTTAAAGAATCCTTGTAAACATAACAAACAATTCCAAGTAAAATATACTTATAAGTTCAAACTTTAATTTCTACAAGCTTAAATTGAGTACTAATTTAGAATTTACTTAATTTTTTAAAATTCTTGCCTGAACTAAATTATTTAATGTAGAAATTACATTTGTTTTTATGTAGTATTTACTTTACCCAAAAATCATTTTTATCAGTGTAGGTTAACTAAGATTATTGGTAAGGCTTAATGGACTGATCAGAAAATAATAAATAGATTACATTAAAAAATCAGTAGATTAATAGATTATTCAAAAAAATAATCAATAGAATAAAAGATCATCAAAATAATCATTTGTTACAGCCATAATTATCTATGTAGATTTTTATCAGTTTTATTAATCTTAGTACCTCAACTTAAACTTATGTCAGGTAGATGCCAAGGCAATATTTCTAAATTTCATTTAATTTTTTTCATTTAATATTTACATTTTATTTGATTTCAGCTTGGTACTATATATTATTTTTGTTTTAGTTTACACTA